>JAJEOU010001610.1:0-29086 GCA_021534815.1 Acrocephalus arundinaceus
GATTGGGTAAGCCATTGAGAGAGGATGAGGTGATGGACAGGGGTTACAATGAACACATTCTGGCGAGAGATTACAATTTACACATTTTGGGGGGAAACAGAACAATCATTTAAGAAAGATGAATCACCACAGCTCAGAGTAAGAGCTTCTGACAGAGACCAGGAGTTGCCAGCACTTGCTCCAGGTGCTCCTGCCAACAGCCCCTGTAGGAGGGAGCACAGCCCCCAATACATGTTGGCTTTGGCTCCTCTGGCAGAGAAGCCCCCGGGGCACAGGTCTCTGTGGCTGGAGATGAAACCAGCACTGCCAGGGCTCATTAGGGTGGCAGGTCTGCTTGGGTGGGGACTCTGCCACACCTGCTGATGTCAGTGCTCCCCGGGCCCCAGGGCTCAGAGCAGCATTGGGCCCTGGCCCACACGTTCCTGTCTGTGTCACACCCGTGGGTTTAGGATGGCCACCAGTCAGGACGTGTCCCAGAGGGGCTCTGCCAGCTGCTGTGGAAGGCCCCGTGCCCTTCCTGCTGCGGCTGTGCCGGCAGCCCTGGGGCTCCTTCTGCTGCCCTGAGCCCGCAGAGCAGGGCAACGTTTGCTGATGGTTTCAGCCGTTCCCAAAGATCCCGTCGGGCTGTCTGAGACACTTGGGGTGAGGGATTCCTTCCAACCTGGGCCGCTTTGGGTGGGCTGGGAGCTGTCCCAGGGCAGGTGGCAGTGTGTGCAAGGGCCGTTAGTGGAACGTTGGAGCTTAGTCACCATGGCATGGAATGGACAGGGTGTCAAGGGGCCCTTTGTGACACGTGGTGACCTAGGTGCTGCTGGTGACACGGCTACCCAGAGTGCTTGGAGCACGCGATGGGACAGGACGTGCCAGAGTGGTGCTGAGAGGAGCCCCCCCACAGCACACTCGTTCGTGTCTGACCCAGAGCTTTTCCAAGGCGCTATTCCTGCAGCTGACCTCACGGCCAGACTGCAGGACTTGGTGGCTCGCAGCCTTTCCGAGGCATCTCTCCTATCCCTGTGGCCTGTGCCTTCCAGGCCAGCCTGTGGGATTGGGTGACCTGAACCTTTTACAAGGAATCTCCTGTCATTGTGGCAGGAGCCCTCAAGACCAGAGTGCAGGACTTGCTGTCCTGCAGCCTTCCTGAGGCATCTCTATAGCAGGTGCCATCAAGGCACAACTGCACCACTTGTTGACTCTGAGCTCTCCCGAGGCATCTCTCTAGAAGGTGCCCTCGAGGCCAGACTGTGGCATGGCGGGCAGATTTCTCAGCCTCTTCAATGTCATCAGGGGGAAAAAAAAGAAAGGCCCTGGAGCTACCCCAGCACAACAGCCTGAAGAGCTGGAGCAGTTCCAGCCACTGCAGGATGGTGAGTGGCAGAGCTTGGTCACCAGGCTAATGACAGCAGCCAGATTTCCCCATCCCATCCCATTCCATCCCGTCCCATCCCATCCTGTCCCATCCCATCCTGTCCCATCCCCTGCTGTCATGTCCTGTCCCTTCCAATGTCAACACACCCCTGGACAGGATGGAAGAGGGGCTGGGGCTGCCCCCCGCACTGGCCGTGCTCCATCCCCTGGGGCATCCCGGGCTGTCCCTGCCTGGGGAGCGCAGGGCTGGGCTCTGTTCTCCGGCCTCTCCTGCAGCCCCTCAGCTCTGGCTGTGCTCGCTCTTTGCCAGATGCAGCCATGGAACGTACGGCAGAGCAGAAGCCCGCCCGTGGCCGCTTCCGCAGAACACTGAAGGTACCTGCAGCCATCCCCAGCCGGGCTGGGCCTGCTGTCACTGCTCGGCCGAGCACTGTGCTTGGAGCACTCCATGGAACTTCCCTGGCATCCCTGTCCTTTGCTTTCCTGCAGATGTTCCGGAAGTTAGTGCCCATTCGTCGTAGAAAGACCAGCACGGCAGCAACTGAGGGCACAGCCGAGCCTGACTCCGGGCTGACCGAGCTCCGGGCAGAGCCTGATGTCAGCCCAGGTTTGGCTGAGCCCTCACAAGACTCAGACACTGCAGTGAATGACGACAGGGCAAGGGCAGTGACTGAGGACGTGGCCATCAGAGACGCCGAAACCAGAGAGACTCAGGGCACCATAAATATGGGCACCATGCACACTGCCATGATTCATGCTCCCCCTGCAGATCTTCCCAAGGAGAATGCTGTCTCTGCTCAGCAGCAGGTAAGCAGCCTGGGACCAGGGCTCGAGGCCTGCCAGGATCATGTGTCCCCTCCAACCACGGCCACTGGGCCCCGTCAGCCTTTGAGGCCAGCACAGTGTAGTGGGAAGGGAGGCACTTCTTGGGGAAAGCTGGGGAAGTTGCTCCCTTGGACAGCGCTCCAAGTCTTCTGCATGCCTCCTCCAGGTGCCAGACATTGTCAGGAGCATTCACCAGAGTCTGGCATCCCGTGTAAATTTGGATGCCAGGCTGCGCATGAACATTCTGAGCCTGGCTGAAGAACACCCAGCTGATGTGGTGCTGACCCTCCTGCGCTGTGCCCCAACGTGTGACAGGTACAGGCCCCACCTGCCTTGAGAGCTCAGGGCTCACCAGCCTTTAGGGCCATTGCCCTGCACAGCCTGTGCAATGGGGTCTGCCAGACAGGCAGAGAGGTCCAGGACCCTCGGGCCCCTCTGTTTCCCAAGCCTGCTGCCATGCTCCCTCCCCGCCCTTCAGGGCACAGGGGCCCTGTCACCTGAGCCCCTGCAGCTGCACAGGGCATGCTGCTGTGACTGAGACACCCCTGACACAGAGCTCTGATCCCACAGAGCTGCTGCAGTGATGTGGACAGCCATAGGCTCGTCGGGGCCCACAGTGGAGAAGGTTCTGCCAACACTGGTCCGTGTAATGGAGCACTGGCCATTATACAGGATGAGCACGTCGGATGGGGACAACAAGGACGTTTTTGCCCTGGCTGTGAGTTTCTGGGCCTTTGCTCGCCCCCAGGTCGCCTCTCCAGCAGCTCTCCATCCTCTCCCTGCCTCAGGCGCTGGGCTGAAACCTGGGCTAGGGGCAGGCTTAGGGGGCACCAGGCCTGAGGCTCCCCCCAAGTCTCCCCTGAGGCCCTGCCACATGGACACCTCGGCACTGAGCACTGTCTTGGGCTGCTTCTTTTGCAGGCAACTCTGGCGCTCTGGATGATTGTCCAGGTGCCTCAGTGCTACAAGACCATGCACCTTTATTCAGCCCGCCTGTTTGTGGCTCTGCTCTTCAACGTTGTCCTCAGCACACAGCAGGTGCCACCAGAGGAAGTTGAGAACTTCTGGAGAGCATGCCAGGAGGAACAGCGCCTTCCGGAGGAACACCGCCTTCCCAGCAACCCCAACAGGTCCCAGTCCTCCTGTCCTTCCCATGCCCTTGTGGCCAGCACCAGTGCTCCCAGTGTGACCTGGGCTTTGCTGTGCACATAGGTTTGCAGTGCAGGCCATGAAGGCTCTGCTCTGCCGCATGAGGTGTGACAAAGTGGTGATGGCAATGGAGCGCAAGCGCGGCTGGGACACGCTGCTGTGTGCTGATACCCAGCACTATGCCGTGGGTCTGCTGGCCAGGTGAGAGCCCCTTCTCCCCACTGCCCCTGGCAAGTGTGCCCTGTGCCCGGGGTGCCCCACACAGTCTCTGTGGTCCTGGGCCTGAGGGCCTTGTCACTGAGGGATGGCCGAGCAGAATGGAAAAGGCTGGGAGAGGAGGGTGCCCAGAATGGGCTGCCTTGCAAAGAGCTCACATCCCTTCTATGGATGCTGAGGAAAGATCACACCTCTGTAAGTCAGTTCTGGGAAAAGTTTTCCCCTCCCACCTAAGGGTCTTAGTGCCTTTTTCCTCCTGTCAGGGAGATGCGTGGTGACTTCATCCCCTTCTGTTCCCGCATCGCACTCCACCTGCTCCAGCTGCTCAGGACAGAGGAGCCATGCTGGGATCTCCCCTTCCTGGCATTCCTTGTGGAGGTGAGCCTGATGGCCAGCACCAGCTTGCTGAGCTGTCTCCCAGCTCTCTGCCCCCTGACAGCCGCAGCTGCCTGGGACGGTGCCCGCGCCCTGTGCTGCTGCCTGGGGCTGGCCCTGGCCCTGTGTGGTTCTGGGCTCCTGCCAGCCAGGTCCCCTGTCACTGCCCTATGCCTTTCAGGTCCTCGAGTGCCTGCACTTGAAAGAATGTGGTGGCAGCGTTCTGAAGGTCATGTCGAGGTACCTGCACAGCAAGTGCAAGCAGAGGTGTTGCTTGGCACTCCGAGGCCTCGTGGTGCTCAGCAAGGATCCCTCGATGGTGAGAAGGTGGCAGTGGCTGAAGCTGCACTGGGGAAAGCAGCCCTTTGGGCTGGCTGGGCTTCAGGAGCTGAGGCAGCTGCTCCCAGCTCTCCTGCCTCCAGGCTCAGCTGCCTGAGTGCTTTGGGACAGGCCCTGCAGCAGCAGGGTGGGGTTGCACTGCCAGGACAGTGTTAGTGGTGCAGCCGTTCATGGCTCCCAGCCACAGCCTTGTGTTCCATACAGGCCAGACCTATACGCAGCATGTCTCTAAGCCTTCTGGAGCTGCTGAGGGATGAAGATGGAGAGGTGGTCAGAAAGACCCTCTCTGTGTTCATGAATGTGCTCAAAAACAAAGACCACCTGATATCCAGCACCGCCGCCCCAAAGCTTGCTGAGCCTCTCCTGCAACTTTTTGAAAATGTAAGGCTCTGTGCCCCCCACCACGGGCACTGGCTTCTGCGTGGAAATCTTGTGCTCGGTGGATTGTCACGCCTTTCCCCATGTGGGCTGGAGAATTTGGTGCTTAGGGCTTTTCCTCTTCCTTTCCTCCAGGACAACAGCCATGTGCAGTTGCTCTCTGTTCAACTCCTTCAAAAAGTGATGGAGTTGGTAGTGGACGAGGGGGAAAAGGCTCTGGAGAGAATTGTGAGCCAGAGCCTGCTCCCACTCTTGTTCCACTGCCATGATGAGAACCAGCGCATGGTGAAGGTGAGGATTTGTGTGATGCTGCTGCATCACTGGGAGGGGGCTCAGCTGCCTCCTGCCCTGGCACCTGCTGGGCTGCAGCCTCCAACTGGCCTTGGCACAGGGACAAGTGTGCTGTGCCCTGGGCTGCGGTGCCATCTCTGCTTCTCTGCTGCTCTCCAGGCCTCTCGGGAAACGCTGCATTGTGCAGCGGGGTTTTTGCACAAGGCAGATCTCCAGAAGGCGCTAAAGACAGAGCAGCCTCTGACAACTGTCGAGCATCTGGTAAGGACAGCCTGGAGACACCCCAGCCTCAGCCCGGACAAGCCCCAGCCCCCGGTGCCCTGTGTGTGGGGCTGGCAGCTGTGGCCCCTGCCCAGTGCAGCACCCAGGGGTGCCAGCCTGCGCCCCACACGCCGCTCCCTTCCCTGGGCCACACGGGCTCTGCTCCAGGCTCCTGTGGCCCCGATGGGGCCGGGTGCCGATGGAGCCCAGCCCAGCAGGGCTGCGAACAGGAACCACGGCTCCCCGGGCAGCACCCGGCCCTCTGCCCCCTCCAGAGCCCGGCGCCAGTGGCTGCTGGCCGGGCCTCACGGGCTGGTGTGCGTGAAGGGCAGGCCGGGGCTGGGTGCAGGGAGTGCCCGGCCGAGGGGCTGAGCCCAGACCAAGCCTTCCCTCCTGCCCCTGTCTCCAGCTGGCAGAGGACGAGAGCCGAGCAGCGGAGTACCTGCGCCAGGCTCTCGAGTACGTGGACAGCCCACAGGAGCCCCTGCGAGAGGCGGCCATCAGCTTCATGGGTGAGCCACGAGCCCGGGCTCTGTCCCCGGCCCGCCGCAGCTCAGCCCCAGCCCTGGCTGCTGCCCCGGCAGTGCCCTCTGGGCCCGGTGCCGTGGAGCCCCGCCTGCCCTCGGGGCTGCTGCTGCCCCTCGCAGCCGTGCCCTTGGGCGGCAGCAGGCAGAAAGGGCTTGGGCTGAGCCCTGCCAGGGCAGGGGGCCATGTGGCCACAGGGCTGGCAGTGCTGTCGTCAGGGAGCTAAGACAGGTTCTGTGTTCCCAGGGACCGCCGGGCTGTTCCTGCAGAGCAGAAGGCTGAGCTCCAGGCCCACAGTGAGGCGTGAGTGAGGGCAGCGGGCTGGCAGCAGGGGCTGGCAGGAGGAGCATCGATGCCTGGGCAGGGAGCTGCAATCCCTGCTGTGGCTGCCAAGGGCTTTGCTCCTTGTGTGGATGAGGGGTGGTTTTGAGCAGAGCACAGAGAGATTTCAGGGGTGTGGGTGGGGGGATTTGTGGCCAGCACCTTATAGCTTATTCCATTGTCTCCTGCTCCCTCCTGGCCACAGCGAGAGCTGGGTGGGATGGCCCTGGCAGGAATGTCTCCTTGGGTTCCTTCAGATCTGGGATCTGTCTGTGGCTCTTCCAGCCCTTCAAGGCCTGAGAAGAGACAACAGCCCTTGCCAAACAAACATAGTAGTTCAACAGATATTCAACAAAATATCTGCAGAACTGTGTTTATTTGGAAGAAGAATTATTGCTCCTTAAACTCCTGAAGATACCGTGGAGGAGGAGACCACCTAGAGAACAGAGGAGACCAGCTGGAGCTCCAGGCACAGCAGATGAATGGCACAGCTGAGCCTGTGGGAAGCTCCCATAGCTCTTGCCTTTTCCCTCCCTGTGGACAGCTCCCGCTCACCAGCCTTCAGACCCTGCCCATCCCCTTTCTTCCCTCCCAGTTCATCCCTTTGCTTCGCATTAGTTAATAAACACTTTGGCTTCTTCGCTTTACCTGCATCTCTGTGGAGCTGAAGCGGTGCAAAAACAAAGGCCCCTGCTGCCGGTCTCTCCTGCACTCTGTTTTGTGCAGAGACACAGAGGAACGAGCGCAAATCAGGCTGGAAAGGTCCAGTTCCACAACATGGTGGAATTAAATATCTTGCTGAACACTCTGAAGGCCAGCAGTGGGACAAGGAGCCTGTGTGTCAGGGACCAAAGTTATCTCTAAGGCCCTGCCATATTTCGTCTGCTCTTGTGCATGTCGACAAGATTTTAGTAGCTTTTCCCACCTCTACACCGCAGGAATTCATGGATCTGCTGGATAGGGAATGCTCATCCCAAATTTTCTGCCCATTTGTCTAGGAACATTCCAATGACAGTGCTGATGCAGCTTGTGCTGATTCAGTCTCCTGAGGTTTTTTGTGGTATTTTTTGGGGATTTCAGGGGGCTGGGAACCGGGGAAGAGAGGCAGGACACAATCGGGATCTAGAAAAATCCCGTATAGCACAGGAAATGAGAATGAAGTAGAAACAGGCACACAGGAACTGGAAAAGAAAGAATTTTTAAGAAGCAAAAAAAGGGAAAATCACTGGAAAAATAAGGATAAAATTCCAAACAAATCCACTGTGAGAGAATAACTTGGAGGTGGAATAGGAGAAATTCCAACACAACGGGGTACAAGGGCCTGGGAGGGATCAATTTTTTGGTTTTCTTTGGAAACTTTTTAGGTTTATTTTAAATTTCATTGGATTTTTTTCCAAGAAAATCCCTCTTTTCCTTTCTGACTGGACTGGAAGTTGCCTCCTGTTCATACAGTGCTGGTTTTTCCCATTGTCATCCCTGAATATTTTTAGAAACTTATATAAAATTGTGAAAATGATGATGGACTGTGGCCTTTTTTCATTCCCTTTACTTGAGATGCAATTGCAGTGAAAAGAAGAGGAAAAAACTGATAAAAAATGGGGAAAAAAAAGAGAAAAATCAGGATTTTACCATGTATCAGTGCCTGGCTTTTTGTGATAAGGCTTTGTTTGTCTAGTGCTCTTTTTGCTGTAAAATAGATTGTAGGACACCTTGAGTAGGTTAAAAAAGGATTAAAAAATGAAATTGAAGTAAAACAAAAACTATATTTGGCTTATTTTTCACAGGAGGAAGCCTTTTATATCACAGAAAAAAAAATTAAAGTATTTTAAAAAGGATAATAATAATAATAATAATAATAATAATAATAATAATAATAATAATAATAATAATAATAAAATTTTCAAGATACTAAATATTTCTTCTTTGTAGATTTTTTGGAGAGTAAAATTTGGTATTTTATTTTACTACTTAAAAGATGTTATTTTGCCATGTGTTATGCTGAAGATGAAAACTGCTTGGGTTAATTGGAATTTTTGGGTTTTTTCCCTTGACCTGGCAGGAGTTTTTCTGGTGGAAAATTAAAAGGCATTGAAAATTTAAAAAAGAAAAACGGGGGCAAAAAGAAAAAAAAAAAGGGGGGGGGGGAAGCAGAGAAAAAAGTTTTTAAAAAGCTGAAAATTTGATAAAAAATATATTAAAAAACCAATAACAAAAACCAAAAAGAAAGTTACACTTTGTGTCCAATATGCACCTGACTGCCTTGATTTTTCCATGGTTTTTGGTGTATTCCTGAGTTGCAGAGTTGTCTGGATGGGATGTTGAGCTTGTTGGAGATTCTGGAGCCACCGGAGCCATTCCCAGTTTTCCTTCTGACCTGTAGTATCCAATGCCATCAAGTACATGTCCATTCTGTAGCAATAAATGTGCCATTTTTCTAAGTTCCTGACACCCAGAATGATGTTATTCCATGGGAGCTTGGGAGGGGAACTGGAGGATTCTAAATTCCCAATGCCCGGAATGCCATTATTCCATGGGAGCTTGGGAGGGGAACTGGAGGATTCCAAATTCCTGATGCCTGGAATGGCATTATTCCATGGGAATTTGGGCAGGGAATGGGAGGATTTGATACTCCTGACACCAGGAATGCCATTATTCCATGGTTTTGGTGGGAATTTGGGAGGGGAATGGGAGGATTCAAAATTCCCAACAGAATGTTGCTATTCCGTGAGGATCTAGGAGGGGAATTGGAGGATTAAATTCCTAGTGCCCAGAATGCCATTATTCCATGGGAGTTTGGGAGGAAAGCTGGAAGATTCTAAATTTCTGACACCTGGAGTGTCATTATTCCATGTGAAATCTTGGAGAAGAGCTGAAGGAGTCAAAATCCCTGACACCAGGAATGCCAAATTCCATGGTTTTGGTGGGAATGTGGGAGGGGAACTGGAGGATTCAAAATTCCCAATGCCCGGAATACCATTATTCCATGGGAATTTGGGAAGGGAACTGGAGGATTTGAAATTCCCAATGCCAGGAATGCCATTATTCCATGATTTGGGTGGGACTTTGGGAGGGGAACTGGAGGATTCAAAATTCCTGACAACCCAGAATGTCATTATTCCATGCAAAATTTGGAAGGGGAGCTGGAAGATTCAAAATTCCTGATGCCAGGAATGCCAAATTCCATCGTTTTGGTGGGAATATGGGAAGGGAACTGGAGGATTCTGAATTCCCAGTGCCCAGAATGCCAAATTCCATGGTTTTGTTGTGAATTTGTGAGGGGAACTGGAGGATTACAAGTTCCCAATGTCTGAAATGCCATTATTCCATGGTTTTGGTGGGAACTAGTGAGGGTGATCCAGCTGATCCGTTGTCTTCTGCTCCCTCCTGGGCCTTGCCATTGAGAACTGAGTTGTGGATGCTGCTATGGATGCAGTATCAGAATGATTTTAAAAAGCTGTTTTTAGTGTAGGTGCACAATGTTAAAGCTAAATCATAGAAACAAATCAGAGAATCAATCAGAGAATCAATTAAGTTGAAACAACCTCCAAGATCATGGAGCCCAACCTTTATCAGTAAAGTCTTCAAAAGTTCATTGGTAACACTGACTTTATTCAATCCTTAAACAATTAACAATTGTTAATTAGTTAACAATTATTGTAAATAACTGTAAAGCCTGATGAAGCTCAAAGAAGCACTGTCTACTTTGGCGGCTTGTCCAGGCTGCTTCAGGCACCAGGTCTATGTGTCAGCTCCCAGCCTGTCCTGCTGTGCCACTCACTGCCTGCCTTTTCCAGCCACCTCACTCCTTCAAAGGAAGCCAAGGGGGTCACTCCATCTTTATTTCAACTGGGAAAACCATTTTTTCTTAGGGAAGATGTTTCTGATGTTGGGCATTCCTATGGGACTCTGCTCTTTGCCTTCTCCATTTATTTGGCCAGCCTGTTTTCAGAGAGTCACTCCCGGCAGGAGATTCTCTCCCTGTGCCTGCTCCCTCCTCCTTTTCCACTCACACCCTGGATGCACAGCACCTGGCACCTGGCAGCCCATGTTGAATCCTTTTCCTGTTTAAAGGCTGAGGACTCTTTTTTTTCAGCTTTTCATGACCTAGTGTTTCTTTTAAGTGCATTTTTGCATCCCTTCCCTCTGTCTGAGTACCCTGATGTCCTGGTGTATTAAACACACTTTCTTTCTTCCTGCACTGGATCCTTCCAGGTCTGGTCTCTTCTCCCATTGCCCCAGTGCCACCTTTGATTACATTTATATCATCACCCTTTGAAAGCCCCAATTTCCTACTCTTGCAGGCATTCAACTACTCGCAGTTATTTCTTAATATCTCTTTAAACAAAAACATTTGCAAATTGCATAACCACAAAGAAAAAATTTGAAAGCACGGACTCCATGCATTATCAATTTGAAAAAAAAGGAAGACTTTGGAGCTTTTCTGGTTTTAAAGCAAGCTTTTGCTAGTTTTAAGTTAGTTACACTAGTTTTACCTTTGCTGGAGTTTACTGTTCTGCCCCTTCCTTTCATTCATATATTTTAATCTAGTGGTCATTTCACTGGCATTCCCAGAGGGCTGGCACAGAACCCAGACATGCTCCCCATGGAAAAGCTGCTGCTGGAAAGGATCTCCCTTCCCCAAGCCAAGAGCTCCCTCCTGGCTGCACCAGCTTCAGCCACCGCTCACAGACAGAGCAGGACACCACCACCAAACATCACTAGGTTGAAGGTTTCTCACACCCCAGCCTCACCAGTCCCATCCACTGCCAGAACATCTGACCCCACCCAGCAGTGAAATTGGGCACCTTCAATTTCCAGCAAAACCACGCCATGGGTCTGGCACCGAGCAGCATCAACAGCCTCCCACTCTTTCCTAGGGAAATGTTCGTTCTCCCCCTCACTTCTGGGGATCCAGGCTGGCCCTGCCCCCTTCCCAGTCCCCGTGGTTCCCGGGTTACCTGCAGGGTGGCCGGGCAGGCGGGACAGGCGCTGGGATCGCTGCAAAACCTTGGGAGGCGTCCCCGCTCCTGCCCCACAACCCGCCCGGCCCCTCTATTTATGTGGCTCCACGGTGAAACCCTGGCGGGGGAAAGGGGAGGTGGGGAAGCCTCCAAGGGGCTGGGCAGGGCCATCAAGATGCTTATCTTGCTCGTGGTGTCAGTGCAGTCTGAGCTCAGGCTAATCTAGCGTGTCCAGCCTCTGCAGGTCTGTCCTGGCTCCCCGCACCCCTCTGTGCAAACTTCACCAGGGTTTCTGAAGCATCTGCAGCCCCCTGTGCTTCACAGACTGCTGGGGACAGGGATACCGGGGTCCACAGGGAGAGCAAAATGAGTGAAACGCTCTACAAGGCAGCACAGCTAAAAAATGCAGCCAGCTCTGGGGTGATGCACCCCGAAATGCAGGAGCCAGTGGTGCGCATGGACCTCCTCAGAGCACACCTTCCTTGTCTCCACACACCTTCCTAGGACAGGGCAGCCCTCCTTGACACACACTTGACTGCACCCTTTAAAGCACTGGGGGTTTGTTTTCCTCTGGTTAAGCTGCAGGGAGCCAAGGCCATGGATCTCCCACAGAAGGGCTGCACGAGTTTCAGGTGCCCTGACCAGCACGGGCAGCCCGAGCTTTTTCCTCCACTGGGGCATTTGGTCCCTGGTGTGGATATGACTTACCCTGATGCACTCATGAGCTCCTTGGAAATGTGCCCCCCAGCCTTGCAGGAACAGAGAGGTGAGGAGCAGGGCATCTTGGGGCAGATGGGATGGGAAAGCAGTGAGGGTTTTGGGAGCACACACACGTTCACCCTTTGGAGTGGGAGGTGTTGGCAAAAGAGCCCAAGCTGGAGCTGCAGGTGAAGGGAGCACTGGAGCTGGGCACTGCACTCAGGACAGTGGGCCGGGATGCTGCCTGGCCTCCATCCACCTCCTGCTCCCCTCTCATGGCTCCTGAAGCCTGGAAACCCCCATCCCTCCGGTCCAGAACCCTCATGCCCCACAGAGCTCAAGAGCACTGAGCTGTGCCAAGCAGGGCAGCTGCCTCTCACTGGAGACATAAAATATTGACAGGGTCTCAGTGGCAAGGGAAGGAAAAGGAACTCAAAGGACCATTTATCCAGAGGGGGTCATCACTGTCAGAGGACAGGCCCAGGGATGTGTGCAGAAGGGACAGAGGGTGGTGGGAGGGACACTCGGACACGCTGTTCCTGCCACTGATGCTGTGTACGGGCACATGTTCATAGGTCCTGCAGGGATTTCTGCAGACAAGTCAAATGAAAACTCCTCCCTTGCTTCCTGAGGCCTTTTCCACACCAGAGACACAGTGGGCAGGATGCCACCAGCCAGTCTCCCTCACTCCTAACCCAGCACTCTGGGGTGGTGGTGGGGCCGTGCCCTGTGGGACACCCCCAGGGTCACAGCCTGGCAAATGTCAGGAGACACAACTCCAACATCCCTGGGCATGGCAATGCCACTGTCAGATGTGCCTGCAAAGAGCAGCCCCCAGGGACAGGGCAAGGGGAGCATCTTGGTGAGCCTGGCTCCAGCCCAGGTGGAGCAATCCTGAAATATCTGGAGCTCACACCCAACTTTATTAGCTCCCACACTCACAGTTAACATACAGAAGTTGTTGTAAATATTCGAGGTTAATACTCGGCGGTTACTTCCCCTTTGCTGGAGTGTATCTGCCTGTCCTGGAGTCTGTCTGCAGCTGCAGCTGCAGCCACTGCCCTGCAGCCCTGCAGCCCTGCAGCCCTGCAGCTCTCCTGCTGCTGGAAGCACTGGGCTTTGGGTTAATCCATAACAGCCAGGCTGGTCCAGATTCAGACTCAGTTCTGGACTTCATGGAGTTATGGGGCACTTTCAGACTTACTCATGTAAGTTTGGAATACATGCATGGACTAACATGCTTCACTTTGCAACAGAATTGCTAAAATAAATACCATACTATGAGGGTTGAGCTAATCAGCTTTTGTTTTCTGGACAAATATGGTTATTGCTCAAGCAAAAGCTCTCAGAAAATCTGAAAATAGCTCATGTTACTCAGGAAACAACAGAGAGCAGAGACATTTTTCCTAAATGTAAATACTTCAGCATTCTGTAACTTAATAAAAGTCTCATGCAAACTAGATTAGATTGAGAATATGGAGTCGCCACTTAGCAGCAAGCTGAAATTGAAATTGGTTGTTGCCATCTTGGAGCAGCTCCCTGTGTTAGTTTTGAACAAAGAAAGGTATCTGCTAAAGAGGGGCATGGCCTCTCTTGGAATGGATAATTTAAATCCCCTCCCCTCAAATTATTATAATTTAGAAATTTAGAAAAATTAAAACGGCTTTCAGGCAGAGATATGGGGATAGGAATAACAGTTCTTTACTAACAGGTATAACAAGGCAAAACAAACAACAACTACTACATCATTAATAGTGAACAGAACCAGGGACCTTGATATGGCTTGGTTTCACAAAGCCCGGGGCAGTCTGGTCTCTTGGGACTCTGAAAAAAAAAAAGTACCAAGCTAGAACAGTGAGGGGTCCCGGGGCTGGTGGGTCGGATGGAATCCAGAGCTCTGTCGATGGTCACTGGAGGGCAGGGATGTCCGGCAGGGAGGGCAGCGCGGGGCCGTGGTGCAGAGCGGCCTCTAAGCAGCGGCAGTGGGACAGTGCCCAGCTCCAGCAGGGCAGCAGGAGAGAACTCAGGATTTCCTTGGCACACGAGCAGATGACGGTAGCTTTCCTCCGGATCGGACTCGGTGGTACCAGTGAAACTTCTCCCACAGCAAGCAGCAGCCTGACCGTCCTTCCCGCGATGCCGAGAGCAAGAGAACAGAACCCAGCTGCCCCCAGCCCCCCGAGAGAAGTTCCTGGAGACAAAGGGTGTAGCCAAATACCAGGATCCATCTTTTGTTTCAGCTGAGCACTGATAAGTACTCAGTGATTAGTTGCCTCGGGGAAAAAATTATATAGGTGAAAAATAAACAAGCCTAACCCCCAACATTAATCCACCCCGAATTTTTTCCCATACCAACATATTACATTGAATTTAAATCTCTAAACTATATACATACATGCACTACCTCAATTTTATACATATATACATGCAGATATGGGTACGGATACAGTGCCATGGGTAGTTCACCCTAAAACAAGGTCTCCTTGAGGTATGCATCGGGTCTGTCCATCTTTTTGCATTACCCACCAAGTGCAACCTGGTCCCTGAGCAAAGACAACCCCACGGATGGGATTGTCTTTGCTGGAGGCAGGATTAACCCAAACAGCTTTTCCCAGCATACCTCTCATGTGTACCACTGGAACCTTATCCCCATCCATTGTTCTCAGGGGCTCAGACTGGGCAGGGCCTGCTCGGTTGGTGGAACCTCTGGTGTTCACTAACCATGTGGCCTTTGCTAAATTAATCTCCCAGTTCTTGAAAGACCCCCCACCCAGTGCCTTCAAGGTGGTTTTAAGCAGGCCATTGCATCGTTCAACTTTCCCGGCAGCTGGTGCACGATAAGGGATGTGATATATCCATTCAATGCCATGTTCTCTAGCCCAGGTGTTTACAAGGCTGTTCTTGAAATGGGTCCCATTGTCCGACTCAATTCTCTCAGGGGTGCCATGTCTCCAAAGAACTTGTTTTTCAAGGCCCAGGATGGTATTCCGGGCAGTAGCATGGAGCACAGGGTAGGTCTCCAGCCATCCAGTGGTGGATTCTCCCATGGTCAGCACATAGTGCTTGCCTTGGCGGGTCTGGGGAAGGGTGATGTAGTCAATCTGCCAGGCTTCCCCATACTTATATTTAGACCACTGTCCCCCATACCATAGGGGCTTTACCTGCTTGGTCTGTTTGATGGCAGCTCATGTCTCTCAGTCATGGATAACCTGGGAAATACTGTCCATGGTTAGATCCACCCCTCGGTCTCGTGCCCACTTATAGGTGGCATCTCTGCCTTGATGTCCTGAAGCATCATGGGCCTATCGAGCTAGGAACAGCTCTCCCTTGTGCTGCCAGTCTAAGTCTATCTTTGATACTTCTATCTTGGCAGCCTGATCTACTTGCTCGTTGTTTCGGTGCTCCTCATTAGCTTTGCTCTTGGGGACATGGGCATCTACATGGTGGACTTTCACAGGCAGCTTCTCTACCCGAGTGGCAATGTCCTTCCACTCATCAGCAGCTTAGATTGGTTTTCCTCAACGCTGCCAGTTGGCCTTTTTCCACTTTTCATCCAACCCCACAGAGCATTGGCCACCATCCACGAATCAGTGTAGAGGTAGAGCTTTGGCCACTTCTCTCTTTCAGCAATGTCTAGGGCTAACTGAACGGCTTTGAGTTCAGCCAGTTGACTCGATCCACCTTCTCCTTCAGTGGCTTGTGCAACCTGTCGTGTGGGGCTCCATACAGCTGCCTTCCATTTCCGGTTCATGCCTACAATGCGACAGGAACCATCAGTGAAAAGAGCGTACTGTGTCTCTTCCGCTGGCAGTTGGTTGTACGGTGGTGCTTCTTCAGCCCGTGTCACTTGTTCCTGCTCCTTTCATCCATGAGACCAAAGCTTTCACCTTCCGGCCAGTTGGTAATAACTTCCAAAATCCCAGGGTGGTTTGGGTTTCCAATACGGGCGCGCTGTGTGATGAGGGCAATCCATTTGCTCCATGTGGCGTCAGTGGTGTGGTGGGTAGAGGGAACCTTTCTTTTTAAACATCCACCCCAGCACAGGCAGTCGGGGTGCCAGGAGGAGTTGCGCTTCTGTACCAATCACTTCTGAGGCGACTTGAACTCATTCATAGGCGGCCAAGATTTCTTCTCCGTGGGAGTGTAGTTGGCTTCAGACCCTCTGTAGCTTCAGCTCCAGAATCCCAGTGGTCGGCCTCGAGTCTCACCCGGCACCTTCTGCCAAAGGCTCTAGGACAGGCCATTGTTCCCAGCTGCTGAGTAGAGCACATTCTTTACCTCTGGTCCCGTCCTCACTGGGCCAAGGGCTACCGCATGAGCGATCTCTTGCTTGATCTGCGCAAAGGCTTGCTGCTGTTCAGGGCCCCAGTGGAATTTGTTCTCCTTGCGGGTAACCAGGTAGAGAGGGCTCACAATCTGGCTGTACTCGGGAATGTGCATTCTCCAAAAGCCTCTGGCACCTAGGAAAGATTGTGTTTCCTTCTTGCTGGTTGGTGGAGACATCGCGGTGATCTTGTTGATTACCTCTGTGGGTATCTGGCGACGTCCATCTTGCCACTTTACCCCTAAGAACTGGATCTCTCGGGCAGGTCCCTTGACCTTGCTCTTCTTGATGGCAAAGCTGGGTTCCAGGAGAATCTGGATGATCTTCTCCCCTTTCTCAAAAACTTCCATTGCCGTGTTCCCCCACACAATGATGTCATTGATGTACTGCAGATGTTCTGGAGCCTCTCCCTTTTCCAGTACAGACTGGATCAGTCCATGGCAGATGGTGGGACTGTGCTTCCACCCCTGGGGCAGTCGGTTCCAGGTGTACTGCACGCCCCTCCATATGAACGTAAACTGAGGCCTGCACTCTGCAGCTAGAGGAATGGAGAAAAATGCATTAACAATGTCAATAGTGGCATACCACTTCGCTGCCTTGGACTCCAGCTCATACTGGAGTTCCAGCATGTCCGGCACAGCAGCACTCAGCGGTGGAGTCACCTCATTCAATGCACGATACTCCACAGTCAGTCTCCATTCTCCATCAGACTTGCGCACAAGCCAGATGGGGCTGTTGAAGGGGGAGTGGGTTTTGCTGACCACCCCTTGGCTCTCCAGCTCCCGGATCGTCTTGTGGATGGGAATCACGGCATCTCGATTGGTCTGATACTGCCGGCGGTGCACCGTCGAGGTGGCAACTGGTACTCGTTGTTCTTCTACCTTCAGGTGTCCTACTGCAGATGGGTTCTCTGACAGTCCAGGCAAGGTGTTCAATTTTTTGATGCCCTCTGCCTCTACAGCAACTATTCCAAAAGCCAATCTGAGTCCCTTAGGGTCTCTGTAATACCCATTCCGGAGGAAGTCAATGCCCAGGATACACGGGGCCTTTGGGCCGGTTGCAATCAGATGTTTCTGCCACTCCTTCCTGGTCAGGCTCACCTCGGCTTCCACCAGAGTCAGTTGCTGTGATCCCCCTGCCACTCCAGCAATGGAAATAGGTTCTGCCCCCACATGTCCCGATGGCATCAGGGTACACTGCGCACCAGTATCTACTAAAGCTTCATATTTCTGTGGCTCTGATGTGCCAGGCCATCGAATCTACACAGTCTAAAAGACTCGGTTTTCCCGTGCCTCTTCCTTGCTACAGGCAGGGCCCCTCTAGCACTGGTTATTATTCCCTTCCTGGGCATACATTGTAGAGGTTCCTTCAAGGGGATCTGACATATCATCTGCACTTCTGTAATACCTGTGGCTTGGTCATGGGAGGTTGAGGCTACCTTCATTTTAGTGGGACCCCCTCGGTGAGTGTTTCTCTCCTTGAGCTCACGCACCCGTGCTGCCAGGACAGAAGTGGGTTTTCCATCCCACCTTCCCATGTCTTCCCTATGGTTGTGCAGGAAGGACCACAGGTCAGCCCTTGGGGTGTAACCTCTCTCTCTAGCTGGGGGACGTTGGGCTCTGACTTTGGGGCCTGTAACTCGCAACGGTGCCACATGGGAACTGTTCCTCCTCATCTCCTCCCTCATCTCCTCTTTGAGTTCCTTAACCACAGCAGAGACCTGAGCCTGCATTGGGCCATTGATCACACTCTCATAATTTCTGAGCTTGCTGGTGACAGAACCCACTGTCTCTCTGCTGTCTCCAGCATTAATTGTTGCAATGAAGGTGGTGTATTGAGATGGCCTTAGATTGCCAGACTCCACAGCATTTGCCTGTGCACCTGACCTTGTCAGGTCATTACCATGCTCTCCACCCTCCCAAAGAGTACCTCCAATATGCCACTTCCCTCAGCTGTTGGATCCCTTCTCAAGGGTCTTCCACGATTTTATGATGGTGCTTCTGCATTCTGTCTCTGTGGACAAACCTCTCCCTTACACTCATTAAAAGCCGCTCCCAGAGGTAAAGGGGCCATGGCTCCCTTAAGAATACCTGATTCACCTCTGAGTCCTGGGTCCAGGGTCCCAAATTCCTTGCCTCACCACCACTATTTAGTTGCACACCTGTACCTATAAGGTCTCACAACTGAAGTAACCAGGCTGTATAAGCCTCATGTCCCAGTCATGCAGTATCTTTTTGCAGATTTTGGAGACTTTCATACACCAGGGACTCAGTGATGATCTCAACCTCTGGCTCCCCTGCAGGTTGTGGGAGCCCTCCTTTCTTATCCTTATTCTCTGGGTGCTCTGATTTCATCTTAGACTTCTTCATTTCCACAGGGGCGACTGCTGTTGGCTGTGACTGCCCCTGTGGTTCAGCTGGAACCTGGACGGTTGTAACGTCTGTGGGTTCCACTGCTGCACCATCAGACTCTCCCTTTTCAGGGCAGGGGAGGGTTTCCCACCATCTGGGGCTAATGAGGCCACCACTGGGGAAATGTGCTCCTTTAACATCTGGCCTGTCTCCTTCACCAGAACCCCCACCCAATCTGGGTGGTTCATTTCTGAGGTGGGCTCTGAGGCAGGGTCAGGCAGTGGGGCAGCATCCCTGTTCTGTGGGGCAGTGTCAGGCTCCACGGCAGAATCCCCAGTCCCTGGGGTAGGTGTCTGTGTAGTGATCTAAGTCGACCTCACCTTATCTCTGAAAGCTAAAAAGACCAGGACTATCAGCAACACTTGGTTTGTATCTAGAGGAAATTTAAACCCTTCAAAAGCTGGTGGGGTAGGAGCAAAGAAGTGGTTGAAGGGCTTGGAGAAAACTTCCCCCACTGGCATTTCCTCACAGAAAGTACCATTCTTAAAGTAACCCCAAAAATACCCACTTAGTGTGTGATAGCCATGTATCCATGTGCCCACCTTCCAGAGGAAGTTAAAAATCCATTAATTCCTCCACCTTATTAACCCACAAAACAAACTGGATAACAGCCACAGTAGCCTCGTTATAGGACCCATGTTTAGATAAGGGCCTGCAAATGGGAGAAATACAGCCACAACAACGTGCCACCCAAACCAGGGTAAGCTAGACTGCATGGTGTTACCTAATGAGGTTTCTATATCCAGCACACATGAAAGAAAATACAGGTTCTCAAGAACCATTATTCCTTTTTTCACCTTTCTTTTCTCATGCCCTCAGCCCACATCTGGGCACCAAAATCTGTCTTGGTTGGAAAGACAGGTATTGCTAGGGAGGGGCAGGGCCTCCCTTGAATGGAGAATCCAAATCCTTTCCCTCCAAATATTATGATTTAGAAAATTAAAGGCTCTCAGGCAGAGGTATGGGGATAGGAACAACAGTTCTTTACTGTATGTATGACAAGGCAAACAAACAACAACAACTACAGCATTAACAGCGAAAACAGAACCAGGGACCTTGATGGAGCTTGGTCCCACAAAACCCAGGGCAGTCTGGTCTCTGGGGACTCCAAAGAAAAGGTACCAAGCTGGAACGGTGGGGAATCCCGGGCTGGTGGATCGGATGAAGTTCGGAGCTCAGTCGGTGGTCACTGGAGGGCAGAGATGTCTGGAGGGAGGCCAGTGCAGGCCCGCGGTGCAGCAGCTCTAAAACAACGCCGAGGCAGTGGGACAGGATGCCCAGCCGAGGCAGCTCCAGCAGGGCAGCAAAAAGAGGAATCCGGATCCGGGCACACGAGCAGATGATAGCAGCTTTCTCTCCAGGATCAGATCCCGGTGGTGCCGTGAAAAACTCACGCAGCAATGGCAGCCCCCGTCCGCTCCTGATGCAGACCACACCAAAAGTGAAGCTGCCCCCCCCAGCCCCGTCTTTTTCTCCCCCCCCCACCCCTCGGGGGGAAACTCCCAGAGACAAAGGGTGTAGCCAAGTGCCAGCTTCTATGCTTTGTTTTCACCTGATCACTGATAAGTACCCGGCAATCAGTTGCCTTGCAACTCTTGGGAAAAAATTCTATAGGTGAAAAAAAAAAACAACCCACAACAAGTCTAACTCCTAACACAGGTATTTGTCAGAAATGGATAAAGCAGAACTTTGTGGCTTTAATCAAGCAAATCAAGCTCCTCATCTTGGCAAGAGCAAATGACCTGAAAAATAGCCAAACCTCCACTGCACCTTTCCAGAAGCAAAGATCAACCTGAGGAGACGTTGGCCTTCCTCCAAGACCCCAACTCATGTCCACCAAGAGGCATGACAGCTAATTAGAATACAAAGAGAGAAGGTGAGGAATGGGGGTGAGGAGTGAAGGTTGTGGGATCAATGTGTATTAAACCTGGACCTTGTCTTGACCAGGTACGCACGGTTTGGAGGAGATATCCCCCCGTGTGTCCCAGCTGGAAATAAAACATCCTGCTTTACAATTTCTAATTGCAAAGTCCTTATTTGCACTTCCTCAGAGTCTGCAGGGCACCGAGATCAGGCTGCCCTGGGCTTTGTGAAACAAAGCCCTCGAGGTTCCTGGTTCTGTTTGTTGTTAATGCTGGTAGTTGTTGTTTGTTTGCCTTGTCATACATACAGTAAAGAACTGTTGTTCCTATTCCCCACACTCTTCCTGAGAGCCCTTTAATTTCTAAATTATAATAATTTGAGGGAAGGGATTTGGATTCTCCATTCCAAGGGAGGCCCTGCCCTCCCTAGCAGATACCTGTCTTTCAAACCAAGATCAGATTTTGGTGCCCAATGTGGGGCTTGAGGGCACTGAGAAAAAAAGGTGAAAAAGGAATAATAGTTCTTGAGAAACCTAATATTTTTTTTTGTGTGGCTGGATATAGAAACCTTCATAGGTACACCATGTATGTAGCTTACCCTGGTTTGGGTGGCACATTGTTGTGGCTGTGTTTTCCCATTTGCAGGCCTTACTAAACATGGGCCCTATAACTGAGGCTACTGTGGCTGTTATCCAGTTTGTTTTATGGGTTAATAAGGTGGAGGAATTAATGGATTTTTAACTTCCTCTGGAAGGTGGGCACATGGATACATGGCTATCACACACTAAGTGTGTATTTTTGAGGTTACTTTAAGAATTGTACTTTCTGTGAGGAAATGCCAGTGGGGGAAGTTTTCTCCCAGCCCTTCAACCACTTCTTTGTGCCTACCCCACCAGCTTTTGAAGGGTTTCAATTTCCTCTTGATACTAACCAAGTGTTGCTGATAGTCCTGGTCTTTTTAGCTTTCAGAGGTAAGGTGAGGTCGACTTGGATCACCACACAGACACCTACCCCAGAGACTGGGATTCTGCCATGGAGCCTGACACTGCCCCACAGAACAGGGATACTGCCATGGAATCTGACACTGCCCCAATGAATAGGGATGCTGCCATGGAGCCTGACACTGCCCCACAGAACGGGGATGCTGCCCCACCACCTGACCCTGCCTCACAGCCCACCTCAGAAATGAACCACCCAGATTGGATGGGGGTTCTGGTGAAGGGGACAGGCCAGATGTTAAAGGAGAACATTTCCCCTGTGGTGGCCTCATTAGCCCCAGCTGGTGGGAAACCCTCCCCCTGCCCTGAAAAGGGAGAGTCTGATGGTGCAGCAGTGGAACCCACAGATGTTACAACCGTCCAGGTTCCAGCTGAACCACAGGGGCAGTCACAGCCAGCAGCAGTCGCCCCTCTGGAAAACGAACGAAGTCTAAGATGAAATCAGACCACCCAGGTAGTAAGGATAAGAAAGGAGGGCCCTCACAACCTGCAGGGGAGCCACAAATTGAGATCATCACTTAGGCCCTGACATATGAAAGTCTCTGTAGACTGCAAAAAAGATATTGCACGACGGGGATGTGAGGCTTATACGGCCTGGTTTCTTCGGGTCTGGGACCTTATAGGTACAGGTGCGCAACTGGATCGTGATGAGGCAAGGAATTTGGGACCCTTGACCCAGGACTCAGGTGTGAATCAGGTATTCATAAGGGAGCCAGGGCCCCTTTTCCTCTGGGAGCAGCTTTTAATGAGTGTGAGGGAGAGGTTTGTCCACAGAGAAAGAATGCAGAAGTTTCATCATAAAATGTGCTGGAAGATCCTTGAGGAGGGGATCCAAAACCTAAGAGAAGTGGCAGTATTGGAGATACTTTTTGGGAGGGGTGGACAGTATGATAATGACCCCAACCATGTCAGGTGCACAGGGCAGATGTTGTGGAATCTGGAAACTAAAAGGCCAGCTCAATACACCACCTTCATTGCGATGATTAATCCTGAGACCAACAGAGAGACAGTGGGTTCTGCAGCCAACAGGATCAGACATTACGAGAGTATGATCAGTGGCCCAATGCAGGCTCAGATCTCTGCCATAGTTTAAGATCTTAGAGAGGAGATAAGGGAGGTGAGGGAGGAGATGAGAAAGAACAGTTCCCATATGACACCGGTGCGAGTCACAAGTCCAGAGCCAGAGCCCAACGCCCTCCAGCTAAAGAGAGAGGGTACACCCCAAAAGCTGACCTGTGGTCCTTCCTGTGTGACCATGGGGAAGACATGGGAAGGTGGGATGGAAAACCCACTTCTGTCCTGGCAGCACGGGTGCGTGAGCTCAAGGAGGGAAACACTCACGGAAGGGGTCCCACTAAAATGAAGGGAGCCTCAGCTGCACATTACCAAGTTGCCAGGTATTATGGAAGTGAGGATGCTGTGCCTGACCCCCTTGAAGGAACCTGTACTATGTATGCCCAGGAAGGGAACAATAACCAGTGCTAGAGGGGCCCTGCCTCTAGCCAGGAAGAGGCACAGGAAATGGAATGTGTGGATTCGATGGCCTGGCGCATCAGAGCCACAGAATTTTGAAGCTTTGGTAGATACTGGTTCACAGTGTACCCTGATGCCATCGGGACATGTGGGGGCAGAACCTATTTCCATTGCTGGAGTGACAGGGGGATCACAGCAACTGACTCTGGTGGAAGCCGAGGTGAGCTTGACTGAGAAGAAGTGGCAGAAACATCTGATTGTGACCGGCCCAGAGGCCCTGTGTATTCTGGGAACGGACTTCCCCAGGAATGGCAATTACAAAGACTCTAAGGGACTCAGGTGGGCTTTTGGGACAGCTGCTGTGGGGCCAGAGGGCATCAAGAAATTGAACACCTTGCCTGGACTGTCAGAGAACCCATCTGCAGTAGGACTCCTGAAGGTAGAAGAACAAAACGACGGTGCACTGCCGGCAGTATCGGACCAATCGAGATGCCGTGATCCCCATCCACAAGATGATCCGAGAGCTGGAGAGCCAAGGGGTGGTCAGAAAACCCAATCACCCTTCAACAGCCCCATCTGGCCTGTGCGCAAGTCTGATGGAGAGTGGAGACTGACTGTGGACTATCGTGCCTTGAATGAAGTGACTCCACTGCTGAGCGCTGCTGTGCCGGACATGCTGGAACTCCAGTACGAGCTGGAGTCCAAGGCAGCGAGGTGGTATGCCACTATTGACATTGCTAATGCATTTTTCTCTGTCCTTTGGCAGCAGAATGCAGGCCTCAGTTTGCTTTCACCTGGAGGGTCATGCAGTACACCTGGAACCGACTGCCCCAGGGGTGGAAGCACAGTCCCACCATCTGCCATGGACTGATCCAGGCTGCACTGGGAGAGGGTGAGGTTCCAGAACATCTGCAGTACATCAATGACATCATTGTGTGGGGGAACATGGCAATGGAAATGTTTGAGAAAGGAGGGAAGTTCATCCAGATTCTTCTGGAAGATGGTTTTGTCATCAAGAAAAGTGAAGGGATCAGGTGATAGATTCAGTTCCTGGGAGTAAAGTGGCAAGATGGACAGCGTCAGATTCCCACTGAGGTCATCAACAAGATCACCACAATGTCTCCACAGATCAGCAAGAGGGAAACATAAGCTTTCCTAGGTGCCATAGGCTTTTGGAGAATGCACGTTCCCCAGTACAGCCAGATTGTGAGCCCTCTCTACCTGGTTACACGCAAGAAGAATGATTTCCACTGGCCCTGAACAGCAGCAAGCCTTTGCGCAGATCAAGCAGGAGATCGCTCATGCGGTAGCCCTTGGTCAAGTCTGGATGGGACCAGATGTGAAGGTTCCACAGCTGGGAACAATGGCCTGTCCTGGAGCCTTTGGCAGAAGGTACCTGGTCAGACTCAAGTCCAACCACTGGGATTCTGGAGTCAAAGTCAGAGAGGGTCTGAAACCAAATACATTCCCACAGAGAAGGAAATCTTTGCTGCCTGTGAAGGAGTTGAAGCTGCCTCAGAGGTGATTGGCACAGAAGCACAACTCCTCCTTGCACCCGACTGCCTGTGCTGGTGTGGATGTTTAAGGGAAAGGTTCCCTCTACCTACCCCCAGGCCACAGACACCACATGGAGCAAATGGATTGCCCTCATCACACAGTGCGCCCATATTGGAAACCTGAATCGCCCTGGGATTTTAGAAATAATTACAAATTGGCCTGAAGGTGAAAGCTTTGGTCTCATGGACGAAGAGGAGCAGGAACAAGTGACACGGGCTGAAGAAGCTCCACCGTACAACCAACTGCCAGCAGAAGAAACACGCTACGCTCTTTTCACTGATGGTTCCTGTCGCATTGTAGGGATGAACCGGAAGTGGAAGGCAGCCGTATGGAGCCCCACATGACAGGTTGAACAAGCCACTGAAGGAGAAGGTGGATCGAGTCAATTTGCTGAACTCAAAGCTGTTCAGCTGGCCCTGGACATTGCTGAAAGAGAGAAGTGGCCAAAGCTCTACCTCTACACTGATTCGGGGATGGTGGCCAATGTTTTGTGGGGTTGGCTGGAAAGGTGAAAAAGGCCAACTGGCAGCATAGGGAAAAACCAATCTGGGCTGCTGATGAGTAGAAAGACATTGCCACTCGGGTAGAGAAGCTATCTGTGAAAGTCCGCCATGTAGATGCCCATGTCCCCACGAGTAGAGCTAATGAGGAGCACCAAAACAACGAGCAGGTAGATCAGGCGGCCAAGATAGAGGTATCAAAGATAGACTTAGACTGGCAGCACAAGGGAGAGCTGTTCCTAGCTCGATGGCCCATGATGCCTCAGGCCATCAGGGCAGAGATGCCACCTATAAATGGGAACGAGACCAAGGGGTGGATCTAACCATGGACAGGATTACTCAGATTATCCATGACTGTGAGACATGTGCTGTGATCAAGCAGGCCAAGTGGGTGAAGCCCCTATGGTATAGTAGGCAGTAGTTGAAATATAAGTATGGGGAGGCCTGGCAGGTTGATTATATTACACCACCCCAGACATGACAAGGCAAGTGCTACGTGCTCACAATTGTAGAAGCCACCACGAGATGGCTGGAAACCTACTCTGTGCCTCATGCTACTGCCCATAACACCATTCTAGACCTTGAAAAGCAAGTACTTTGGAGGCATGGTACCCTTGAGTGGATTGAGTCAGACAACGGGACTCATTTCAAGAACAGCCTTATCAACACCTGGGCTAGAGAACATGGCATTGAGTGGGTGTACCACATCCCCTACCATGCACCAGCTGCAGTGTCCTAGGTTACAATGTAAAATTGTGCCCAAGGTTTGTATTCTATCCCCATGAGCCGTTGGAGCCAGGGTGGGGCAGTGTTTTCCTTATCTTCTGTTAACGAGCCTTGCCACATGACTCATAGATAACTTCCTCCGGGAGTTATCTCTGTTTAATGGGCCATCAAGGACCCACTGCATGACTCATAGAATGAGATGATCCCCATTGTGAGATGCTCTGCCCAGGGGGAGGAGCCAAGCATTCCCACCTGGATAAATCCAGGGTTTGGGACAGCACAAGCAGCTTTAATCCACTGGACTCCCAGAGGAGACAAGAGCTGCCAGATGTTTCTACAGGAATCACTGCTTCGACAAGACCATCTCATCTGGACTGCCACTACCACCCTAACTAACAGGGTGTCAGGTTGTATTCTGACTCTGTCAGGTTTTTTTTGTACTATTACTTTTATTTTATTTTATTTTACTTTATTTTCTTTTCATCTTATTAAATTGTGTTTCTGACTTGGAGTCCTTCACTAGTTTTGCTTTCAAACCAGCACATATTTTTGGCACCCAACGTGGGGCAGGAGGTACTGAGAAAAGTCAGAATTACAATTTTGGGAAAAAGACACCTGTTCACTATGATGCTCAGCATGTTTACGTGTGTCTTGTACCTAGCTCTCTATATTTTTCCGCACATAGGGCAGTATCTGCAGATCTTAATATTCTGGTGTAAACCAGGGTACATCACTAAGATTGCTTTATTGGTCTATTATGCCTATTGCATGATAACCTGAGAGGCAATGAGCACAATTCGGAATATGTACTCAATTTTGTTGTCTTGCCCCGGTCTAGGATGCTTTGTTTGGGGTCTCAACAATCTCACCCAGCCACAGTGGGGAGGGGTAAAGAATGATTTTTTTCCAGTCTTTCAAGACTGATACAGCAGTTTTTGGAAATATTGAGTTCTCTCTGGATACCAAGGATAGCATAATGTTGTTGTTAGTGCTGCTTTGTCTTCTCTGCACAGCCTGCACCATGCTTAAAGTGCAGCGTTTTCTTGAGGCAGAGGAGAAAAGAACCAAATGCACAGCAACAGCCTTCGTGTCCACACAGATTGTCACAGAGGAGAAAGGAACCAAAAGCCAGGCAACAGTGTCCAAGTCTACGCAGACTGTTACAGAGGAAACAGAAGCCGAAAGCAAGGCAACAGTGTCCGAGTCTACGCAGACTGCCACAGAAGAGAAGGAAGCCACGTGCAAAGCCACAAAGTCTGTGTCTGTGCAGGTTGTCACAGAGGAGAAAGAAGCCAAAAATGCCAGCATCTCCACACAAACCATCACTGAACTGGAACAGCCTAAACCGGTAGCAGTTGCTCCTGTTCAGAAGAAGAAAGCAAAGAGCAAATCAGTCTGCATAGTGACTGATGAGGATGCAGCAGGACCTTCACACCCAGCAGAAGAGACAGAGCCAGAGATCATCACTCGCTCTCTGTCCCTGGGTGAGCTGCGTGACCTGCGGAGGGAATTCACCTGCCAGACAAATGAATCCGTCCTGACCTGGCTGCTCCGTATCTGGGACGCTGCAGCCAATGACACCATTCTGGATGGAAGTGAGGCCAGGCAACTGGATCGCTGTCCCGGGATGTAGTCATTGACCAGGGGATCGGGAGAACCCAAGAAACTCTCAGCCTTTGGCGACGACTGCTAACAAGTGTGAAGGACAGATACCTTTGTAAAGAAGATCTCCAGGTGCACCAAGGAAAGTGGAACACAATGGAACAAGGTATCCGATGCCTGAGGGAATTGGCCGTGCTGGAGATCATTTTCTCAGAGGATGAGAGATTTCCTAAAAGCCCAGATGAAGTCCAGTGCACATCGCAGATGTGGTTGAGGTTCGCACGGCTTGGACCAGAGATGTACTCCCGTTACCTGGCAACGCTGCAATGGAGGGCAGGCGAGGACAGGGTGGGCGTCTTAGTCAATAAACTAAGAATTTATGAGGACACTGTCACTGCCCCATTTCGTACCCATGTCTCATCCGTGGAAACAAGGCTGGCTGAGCAAATCCGAAGCTTGATTAAAGAAGAAATTTACCATGTCTCGCCAGAACCAACAAGAGTCTCTGCCATTAGGAGCAGGCGTCCCCCAGCCAGGGAGAGAACATACACTCCATGAGGTAACCTCTGGTCTTTTCTTCGGGAGCATGGAGAAGACATGAGGAAGTGGGATGGAAAACCCACCTCCTCCTTAGCAGCCCGGGTACGTGAATTGAAAAGAGAGACTCCTACCACAAGAAGTTCATCTAGAGTCAATGCTGCTCCAGTCTCTCGAGCACAAAACTCCAGACGGGATAGGAATGATGATATGACTGGTCCTCCTCGAAGGAACCTCGGGAACATATGTCAGGAAAGAGTAGCATGCACCATGACCAGGAATAGGGGGCCCTGCCTCTAGCCAGGTAGAGGAAAGGGACAATCGGATCTATTGGACTGTGTGGATCCGATGGCCTGGCACATCTGACCCACAAGAGTATACGGCTTTGATTGACACTGGCTCTCAATGTACCCTGATGCCATCAAGGTATGTAGGGACAGAATCTTGTTTCTATTTCTGGAGTGACAGGAGGGTCCCAGGAGTGACTGTAAGTGGAGGCCGAAGTGAGTTTAACTGGGAATGGGTGGCAAAAAACACCCCATTGTGACTGGCCCAGAGGCCCCATGCATCCTTGGCATAGACTATCTCAGAAATGGATATTTCAAAGACCCAAAAGGATATCGCTGGGCTTTTGGGATAGCTGCTGTAGAGACAGAAGGCATCAACAACTGAATACCTTGCCTGGTCTCTCAGATGACCCCTGCTGTGGGGACTGCTGAGAGTTGAAGAACAACAAGTACCAATCGCCACAGCAACAGTGCACCGTCGGCAATACCGCACCGACAGAGACTCTGTGATTCCTATCCATGAGATGATTCATAAACTGGAGAGCCAAGGGGTGGTCAGCAAGGCTCGTTCACCTTTTAACACCCCATCTGGCCTGTGCGTAAGTCCAGTGGAGAATGGAGACTGACTGTGGATTACCGTGGTCTGAATGAGGTCACTCCACCAACTGGGTGCTGCTGTGCCAGACATGCTGGAGCTTCAGTATGAGCTAGAGTCTAAGGCAGCAAAGTGGTATGCGACATCGACATTGCCAATGCCTTCTTCTCCATTCCTTTGGCAGCAGAGTGCAGGCCTCAGTTTGGAGGGGTGTGCAGTATACCTGGAACCGACTGCCCCAGGAGTGGAAGCACAGTCCACAGTCTGCCATGGACTGATCCAGACTGCATTGGAAAAAGGCGAGGCTCCTGAACATCTCCAGTAATATTGATGACATTATTGTGTGGGGGAACACAGAAGGGAAGTCTTCAAGAAAGGAGAAAAGATTGTCCAGATTCTCTACTAAAAGCTGGTTTTGTGATTAAGCGAAGTAAGGTTAAGGGGCCGGCTCGAGAAATCCAGTTCCTGGGAGTCAAGTGGCAAGATGGTCGTCGCCAATACCCACAGAA
>JAJEOU010002169.1:0-42056 GCA_021534815.1 Acrocephalus arundinaceus
CTGGGAGTTACTGGGAACATGCTGGGAGAGACTGAAACCACAGTGGGCGTAAATGGGAGCAGTTGTGCCCGTGCTGGGGTCATACTGGGATCCTACTGGAACCAGACCGGGAGTTACTGGAAAGGTGCTGGCTGTGACTGGAACCATGCTACTGGAGGTTACTGGGAGCAACTGGGCCACTGGGAGTGGCAGGCTTTCACTCAGGGCATTACTGGAGTAATACTGGGAGTATCTGGGAATGAGTGGAACTAAACTGGGAGTAGCTGGGTCCTACTGGATTCATCCTGGGAGCCACTGGGATTACAATGGGTGTGAACAGATCCTGACTGGGGGTTACTGGGAGCTACTGTTGGGAGGAAAATGTGGACACATTGGGAGCAACTGGGATCAACTGGAAGGGACTGGGACCATGCTGAGAGGACTGAGACCACAAGTGGGGCAACTGGAATCATACTAGGAGCAACTGGGACCACACTTTGGGCAACTGATAGAAACTGGGATCATGCTGGAGGCAACTGGGAGTAACTGGGGAAAGACTGGGATCATTCTGAGGTAACCAGAACCTTACTGGGATATACTGGGATATACTGACAGTGTCTGTAACCGTACTGGGGAGACTGGAACCACATTGGGAACAGCTGGGACCATGCTGGGGAAAACTGGGAGTGCATGTGACCATGCTGAGAAAGACGGGGACTATTCTAGGGACAACTGGGATCATACTGGGATGAACTGGGAACAGTTGGAACTATTCTGGCAGCAACTGGGAGCATACTGGCATCACAGTGGGAGCAGCTGGTTTCATGCTGGTTGAGACTGGGGTCACACTGAGGGTGACTGGACTCGTACTGGGATTGACTGGGAGTGGCTGTGAACAACTGGAATCACACTGAAAGCAACTGGGAAAAACTGGGAATGACTGGGAGCATGCTGGGAGTGACTGGGATATACTGGGAGGGACTGGGAACTATGAGGATCATACTGGAGGGTACTGGGGTCATACTGAAATTGACAGGGAGCAACTGGGATCACACTGGGAGCCACTTAATCATACTGGGAGTGACTGGAATGAGACTGGGATTATAGCGACGCGATTGGACCCTGACTGGGGGTTACTGGGAGCTACAAGGCCCGTGCTGAGACCCTACTGGGGATACACTGAGAGCAACTGGGAACAACTGGGAATGACAGGATGCTGCTGACTATTGGGATGTACTGGCAGTGACTGGGATAAAACTGGGGGCAACTGAACCATGCTGGGGTAACTGGGAGTGCCTGGAAATGACTCTGAGAATGTTCAGGGCAACTGGGATATACTGGGAGTGCCTGAGACCATGCAGGTGGTGACTGGGATAACACTGGGAGCCACTAGGAATGTGCTGGGGGAAACTGGGACAATGCTGGGGGAAACTGGGCACAAGTGTGAGTGACTGGGGCCCTGCTGGGAGAGACTGGCATAATACTGGACTCATTCTGGGATCGTACTGGGAGTTACTGGGGCTGTGCTAGGGGCAGCTTGGAACACACTGGACAAAAGTGAGAGAAACTGGGAGCAACTGGGAGCAACTGGGACCATTCTAGGGGCAAACTGCATCATAGGGGGAATGACTGGCAGTGACTGGGCTCCTACTGGGAATGGCAAATAAATAAATCCTGGTTTATGGTTTTTGTGCTGTGTGAACGTGTCCTGACTGTGAGACCTGATCCATATAAATTTCTTCTAACCCTCAGCTAAAATCTTAACTCTTTAAAATCATGATTCAGATCCCCTTGAATTTGGGGTGCGCCCTGAATGTCGGGTGTCCCCCACAGCCCCCTCTCGCTGACGGTTATCTCTGTCCATGTCGAACGAGAGGACGCGACGGTGGCCGTCGTCTTCTCCCAGCCTGTCAGGGTGAGTGGGGACCCCTTAAAACCCCCAAAATCACTTGGGTACCCCAAAAAAACCACCTGGATACACCCCAAATCTCCTGGATCCCCCAAATCACCTGGGAACCCCAAAATCATCTGGGTACCCCAAAAAAATCACCTAGGTACACCTGGGTACTTTCCCAGATCACCTTGGTACCCCTCAAAAAATCACCTGGAAACCACCCAGACGTCACCTGGAGAAACCTGGGAATCTCAAAAATCACCTGGGTACCCCATCAATTGTCTGGGTACCCTCAAAAATCACCTGAGAACCCCAAAAATCACCTGGATACCCCCCAAAATCACCTGGATCACTCCAAAAAGTGTCTGGGTACCCTCAAATCATCTGGATCCCCCCCAAATATGCCTGGGTTCCCCATAAACCACCTGGTACACCCAAGAATCATCTGGATACTTCCAAAATCACCTGGGTACCCCTGGGTACCCCAAAAATCATCTGGGTATCATCAAAAATCACCTGAGTACTCCCAAAAAATCACCTGGATACACCTGGGTACCCAGCAAAATCTACTGGATCACCCTCCCAGATCACCTGGGTAGCCTCCCAAATCACCTGGATGCACCTGGATACCCCCAAAAATTCTTGGGCCCCTGCCCAAACTGGTGTTTGTGAATCCCCACTGCTTTGGCTGGGTAGACGCCGTGTCCCATTTAATCCATTGACTTGACTGGGCAGACCTGGTGTCCTGTTTACCCCCATTTCCATACAGTAACCCTTCCCAGTGCTCCCAGTAATGCCATGGAGCTCCCAGTAACCCCAGAGCTCCCTCTTTTGAGGGGTTCCCAGATAATTTTTTGGGGTACTCAGGTGATTTGGGGGAGTATCCAGGTATATCCAGGTGATTTTTCAGGGAGTACCCAGGTGATTTTTTGGGGGGTTCCCAGGGTTATCCAGGTGGTTTTGGGGAGTACCAGGGTGATTTGGGTGGGGATCCAGGTGAGTTTTTGGGGTTCCCAGTGGTCCCCACTCACTCTGATGGGCTGGGGGAAGATGATGGCCACTGTCACGTCCTCCCAGTCAGTGTGGACGTAGATGGCCCTCAGTGGCAGGGGGGCTTTTGGGGGACACCCCAACGTTCAGGGGGCACCCCAGAACTCCAGGGGTGGGCCCCAGGGATGGGAGGGAGCCCCAAGTTACCTCAGGAGAGGATGCAGTGCAGGTACACCCAGGCGCTTTGGTCCATGGGGTGGGTGAAGATGGTCTTCTACACCAGCTCCAGCTCTGGGGAAAGGCAAAGGAGGCACCCCAAAATCTCATGGGGGCAGCCAGGGGACACACCGACATCTGAAACGAGGGACCCTGGTGTACCCATTGAACCCAATAGGGATTTTTAGGAACACCAGGTCCACCCATTAAAACCAATGGAGATTTTTAGGGCCAACAGGTCCAACCTCTTGATCCAATGAGGAGTTAGGGACATGGGGTCTACCCATTGAAATCAGTGGGGATCTTTTGGAGACCATGTCTATTAAGGGCAATGGGGATTTGGGGAAACCAGGTCTACCCATTCAATGCAATGGAGATTTAGAGACACCAGATTTACCTTCTTAAAGTCAAAGGGAATTTTGGGACACCTGGTCTACCCACTAATGTGGTGAATTTGGAAAATTGGGTCCAGGCATTAATGGGAATTTCGGGACATCAGGCCTACCCATTGAAATAATGGGCTTTTTTGGTCCACCAGGTCTACCCTTTAAGGACAATGGGGACTTAAGGATACCTGGTCTGCCGATTGAAACCAAAGGGGATTAAGGGCCACCAGGTCTATCCATTAAAAACAAGAGGGATTTTAGGAACATCAGATGTAGCCATTAAGGACAAAGGGGATTTGGAGTCATCAGGTCTACCCACTAAAACCCATGGGCTCAGTGGGACACTGGGTCTACCCCTAATGCGGGGAGTTTAGAAAATCAGGTCCAGCCATTGATGTGAATAGGAAATTTGGGACATCAGGTCTACCTCCAAATGGGGGATTTAGGACACCAGGTCTACCCATTGAAATGAATGGGGATTTCAGGAAACCAGGTCTACCCATGGATGGAAATGGTGATCTGGGGACACCAGGTCTACCTATTAATGACTGTAATGACATCAGGTCTGCCATTGAAGTCAATGGGGATTTAGGGACACCAGGTCTACTCATTACGGTCAATGGGAATTTTTGGGACACCAAATGGGAACATTTGGGACAACGCAACAAAGTTGAACTTCAAGAAAGGGGCTGAAGAATTTTTGGGATAGGATCCTGACAAAAGCCTGGCAATTTTTCCAGGGGACTCTCTCACCTTTATTCAGCCTTTAACGGGACAGTGTCTCGGCCTCGACCCTCCTGCAGTTCCTGGTGGGCGCCAGGAGATGCAGCTGGTGGTGCCAGGCCAAGAAGTTGGAGAAGTCGTGGTTCAGCAGGGACCTGGAAAAGGCCAGATTGGCCTTGGGTCCTGCCCAGCCACCAGTGCCTGCAGTGGTCCTAGGTATGGACTGGGAGGGCATCAGTAGAAACCAGTAAAAACACTGGGAGATGCCCTTGAGCCCCTTTGTTCCGAGGTGGCAGCTCCCAGTATAAACCAGTAAGGGTTATTGCACCAAAACCCATTCCCAGTATGGGATTTAGGGGTCCCAGGTCTACCCTATTGAAGTCAGTGGGGATTTAAGAACATCAGGTCCACCCAATAAAGCAAATGGGTATTTTGGGACTTCAGGCCTACCCATTCAAGCCAATGGGGATTTTGGGACATCAGGTCTACCCATGAAAGTCAGATCTAAGGGCTCCCAGTATGGTCTTGGGGCTCCTACTTTTACCAGGTTTCTACTGGGATGGCACCAGTATAAACCAGCAAGAACTGGGAGCCACCCCCAATCCCCTGAGCCCTGGGGGGCAGCTCCCAGTATAAACCAGTAAGGCCAGCACAACCTGAAGTCACTCCCAGTGGGTCCCAAGCCCATCCCAGTATAAACCAGTACATCCCAATATAACCCGGTACATCTCAGTATAACCAAGTATAAACCAATGCCCCCAGCATGCCATCCCTGTACAAATGAGTATAAACCAGTGCAAACCAGTGTAATCTAGTATAACCCAGGGACTCCTAGCAGCCCATCCCAATACAAACTAGTATATATCCCAGTATAACCCAGTATAAACCAATGCCCCCAACATACCATCCCAGTAAAAACCAGTATAACCAACAGTCAGCCACCAGGTCCTCTACACATGCAGGGGGCACTCACAAATATGCTGCTCCCTCTGCCAGTAAAAACCAGTATAACCCAGTAACCCCCAGAACCCCATCCCAGTACAAACCCAGTGTAGCCCAGTAACCACTCCTGGTTAAATCTCGTGAGGGATGCTGCCAAAAGGGCATTTCAGATCATGCCCACTAAAGATCCTAGGCAGAGTTCTAGTTCAATTAAACAATCCCCTTCTGACCTTTCCTAGATTTTATAGATAGACTTCATGGAGTGGTGGAAAACCAGAGAGAGGACCAGGAGATGCAACAGAAGATGATCCTGGAAGTGGCACAAAGCAATGCCAGTGATGTCTGCAAGAGGATCATCTCTGGGCTTCTGGTTGCTTCACCTCCAACTCTGGACCTCCTCACTGAGACCTGCACCAAGTGAGCCATAAGGGACCCAGATGAACAGCGGAAAGGGTCTGGGCTCAGAGGCCGGATTGCAGCACCAGCCACCATTCCAGCTGGACCACCAGTGGCTGGGAGGGTCAAATGTTTCCAGTGTGGGAGGGAGGGACATGTGATGTGCCTTTGTCCCTTTAAGAATAAAACATCACAGACACTGGTGGGAGCAGTGGGGGAGGGGGAGAAAGGGAACATTCCAGTTCCAAGAAAACAAGGGGAGGAGTGTGGGATGAGAAAAATGGGACAGGTCACTGGGTTGTTGGGGTTGTGGGGCAACCCAATTCTGGGAAGGTGTGGGACTCTAAGGAACCCTCAGGGCTGGTAACAACCAAGAGGATATGGAAGCCATTTAGGCTTGAGTTAACAACAGGTTTGCCTTTCAACACACCAGACTGGCAAGGGGTCACTGTTGACCTTGGACACGTGACCAACCTACAGCAGACTGATAGTAAGTGCCTTGTTATCAGGGATTCTAAGCACACTCCCTCTGAGATCAAGATTAGTCCAGCACTTTTGCCATCAGATCTGGAGCAACGAGCTCTCTTGGCACGTTGTGTCCATCCTCCCCTCTTCCTACCAAAGGGCCGAGTCATTGCCCAGGCCATACCACTGCCCAAACTGCCCTAGGGTGATCTGGACCTTTGGGTCTATTGGACAGAAATGGTAGGAGAGAACAAACCCATAATTTGGTGTGGGCTCAAGAGGGAGAGGGATTTCATCCAGCTCCAGAGAATGATGGACACAGGATCAGATGTGACAGTCATACCACCACACAAGTGGCCATCACATTGGGAGTTGCAACCCGTGGCTGGTAAGGTTACAGGTATAGGGGCACACAATTGGCAAAACAATCCAAGAGCATTGTGCAATTGAGGGACCAGATGGGCAATTGGCTTCTTTGTTTGTTCTAGATTCCAAATTTACTTTGTGGGGAAGAGATGCCATGTCCCAGTTGGGAGTTAAACTAGAAATCCCAAAAAACCCAAAAGATTTTTCATTGCCCTCACTGAGGAGCGCCTCTTCCAAAAACTGAATTTGCTGACAGATACCCCAATTTAGGAGGATCAGTGGCCACTGAACAAACAGAAATTGAAGGCACTCAACTCGTGGGGAGCAATTGGCTAAAGGTCACATTGTGAAAACCAATAGTCCCTGGAATTCTCTGGTGTTTGTGATTAAAGACCAGGGAAGGACAGGTGGCACCTCCTCCACAATTTGCTAAAAGTTAATGAGGTCATTGAGGGCATGGGGTCTCTTCAGCTGGGTATGCCATCCCCTCGTTGCTCCCCCAAATATTAATTTGGCTGTCATTGATAGAAAAGATTGTTTTTTCCAGATTCCCCTAGATCCAGCCAAAGCCCCGCAGTTTGCATTCTCTGTGCCTTCCATCAGCAGGGAGGCACCCATGAAGCGTTACCACTGGAGAGTTTTGCTGCAAGGGTTAAGGAACTCACCAAGTATTTGCCAGTGGTACATGGCCAAAATACTGTCCCCGGTGTGTGCCAAGGCTGGAGAGGCCGTCATCCTTCATTATATGGATGATGTGCTTGTGTGTGCCCCCAGTGACAATGGACTTACACAAATTCTGGATGAGACTATCACTGCTTTGGCCGCTGAGGGATTTGAGTTTCAGCAGGAAAAAGTGCAGAGACTGCCACCTTGGAAATACCTGGGGCTTGAGATTGCCAACCGGACCAGAACAGCCCAGAAGTTGGTAATCAGTGAGAGACCTGAGATTTGAAGGATCTCCAGCAGCTGTGTGGATCTTTGAATTGGGTCAGGCCCTGGCTTGGGCTTACTGTGGAGGACCTAGCCCCTCTCTTCAATTTGTTAAAGGGGGAGAGGAGCTGGATTCTCCAAGGGCTCTGACTCAGGAGGCTCGGCAGGCATTGGAGAGGGTTCAGTTGGCAATGTCCAGCCGCAGGCCCATCACTGCCAGCCAGAACTTCCATTTAATGTCATCATTTTGGGAAAATGCCACACTTGCATGGGCTGATTTTTCAGTGGGACAAGGACCAGAAGGATCCCCTCTTGATCATAGAGTGGGTGTTCCTAGGTCATCAGCTGTCCAAAAGTATCACTAAAACATGGATTGATGGCTCAGCTGATCAGCAAAGCAAGGGTCAGGATGGGACTGCTGGCAGGGTGTGAGTTTGCATGCATTCATGTGCCAATCCAATTGTCAGCTGGAAGGTTAACAAAGGAGGCTTTGGAGCAGTTGCTCCGTGAGAATGAGATGTTGCAGTTTGCTCTGGATAGCTACCCAGGGAAAATTTCAATCCATTGCCCGGGCCACAAATTATTTCATTCGGAATTCAATTTGATTCCAAAAGAGAAACCTCTCAAAACTCTGACAATTTTTACTGAGGCATCTGAAGGGTCACACGAGTCAGTGGTGATTTGGGAGGACCCTCAGACTCAGCAGTGGGAGGCTGACATTGAGGTAGTCGAAGGTTCACCTCAGGTGGCTGAGTTGGCCACAGTCATCAGGGCTTTTGAGAAGTTTTCAGAATCCATTAATTTGATTACTGATTCAGCATATGTAGCAGGGATAGTGTCCAGAGCAGAGAATGCAGTTCTCAAAGAAGTCTCAATCCAGCTATTTTCAAGCTGCTCTCAAAGCTGACACACCCAGTGTCCCACAGAGAGCATCCTTACTACGTTATGCATGTGAGATCACACACTGACCTTCCTGGTTTCAGCAGGAGGGTAACCACAGAGCAGATGCCCCAGCTGCTCCTGTGCAGCTGGGTGGCCTGCCTAACATTTTCCAGCAGGCCAAACTCAGCCATCAGCAATTCCATCAGAATGTCCCAGGCCTGGTGCGCCAATTCCACCTAAGGCGGACCAAGCCAAGGCAATCATAGACACATGCCCAAGCTGCCAAAAGTTTTCCTTACCCTCTCTGGGATCAGGGGTCAACCCCAGAGGGCTTGGCAGTTGTGACTGTGGCAGACAGATGTCACACACATTCCCAATTTGGAAGGTTAAATATGTTCATGTGTCAGTTGATACCTTCTCTGGTGCTGTTTATGCCTCAGCCCACAGAGGGAAGAAACCATCAATGACAGAAACACCTTGGGCAGGCCTTCTCCACGCTGGGGATCCCCAAAGAGATCAAAACTGATCATGGTCGAGCTTATGTTTCCAAGGAATTTGATGGTTTCCTGCAAGAGTGGGGGTGAAACATAACAAGGGGATCCCTCCTCCCCCACTGGCCAGGCAGTGATAGAAAGAACTCACCAGACATTGAAGAAGACCTTGGGACAGCAGAGAGGAGATGTCAGGGTAAACAGTCCACAACAAGACTTGGTAAGGCTCTGTTTACCATGAACTTCCTTAACTGTTCATTGGAAAACCTTAATCCACCTGTAGCTGGGCACTTCAATCAAAATCATTGGTTGAAGTTTGAGGAGAAACCACTGGTCCTGGTGAAGGACCCTGAGACTTGGAAGGTCCAGGACCTTTTGATTTGGTCACTTGGGGTGAGGATACCCTGCATATCCACCCCCACTGGTTTGAAATGGGTTACACAAAAATGGGTCAAACCCTTTGTTCCACCCAGGGAAAAGAAGGCCCAGAATGTGGCCCCAATTCCACCTTCCTGACCCGATGACGTGGCAATTGCTTCTTCTAGGACACAATGCAAAGGAAGTGGGGAACCCAAACCCGTGTTATCCCTAACTCAGTGCCTTAATAGATTGTGTTAAACTGTGCTTACCTGTGGATGTTCTTTTTAGATTTCTTTTAAAAGCATCCTCCTGACCCCCAAGATGAGGCCAGAACTCCTGTGTTTGCTGTTGCTTCTGACTCAGTCAGTAGGACAGGGACATGAATGTGAGGACACTCAAGGGATACACTGCTTCAATCTATCCAGCAAAATCCAGAGCATCCAGAACTCCATGCAGAAAATGAAAGGCATGATGGAGGAAATCAAGTGAGGAGCAGGAGACTGGCTGGAGAGCATCTTTAAAGACAAGGGTTGCCAGGGGGAATGTCATCATTTGTAAAGGATGTCTGACTGGCTGTTCTGGTTGTCATTTTAATTTACACAGCCTTTAGGACTCTAAAAGGAGTCATTACAAGGTGTATAAGAAAAAACTGGCCCTTTGATGTAACTGTGGCTGCTGTGAGAGATGGTGGAAGAGGCCAGAGAGAGCAGTTTAAGGAGTTTGTCTCCTCCCTCCTTCCTTCAAAATTAAACAGAAAAGAGGGAGATGTGGTGGTGGGTTTTTGAGAGGTTTGATAAGTTATGGTTTGCTCCTGTTACCTCCCCACCCCCGGTGCCTGGTGTCTGGTTTACCCCAGATTTCCCTCCCCATCCCTTTGTCCCCTTTCCTGACCCTGCCCTGTGTTAACCTGGGGCCAATCACCCACCTGCCCCACCCCTCTGCCCCCTGGTTTAAATGTTAAGCACAGGACCCTGCTCGCTCTCTCTCTCCTGTAACACCTGGAGGAACAAAGACCTCTGTAAGAGAGAGCCTTCTCTGAGACCTTTGCTTTGTACCCAGACATGGAGGATATAGAGGATCTAGAGAGCAGGAAACAGCTCTGCTCTCTACCCTTACTTGCACTGCTTGCAGTCTGGGAAACGGCCACTCCTGACCAGCGTGGCCGGGGACAGAGCCAGCCGCCCCCACCCCGGCCCCTGACACCAACAAACATCACTCTGTCCATCTGCAAAAATTCACAGACCAACACAGAGCGTTTGCTTTGTGATGTCAGGGCACGGCTGCCACGCCGTCGTGGTGACATCACAAGGTTGCCTTGGTGCATGGAAGCCTCAGTGGCAGAGCAGCTCTTGGGCTTGCTCAGTGCAGGAGCTTCCTCCTGCTTGAGGCTTTTGTCAGTGGGCAGCTGCACACTGACAGGAGCCTTGTTTTTTCTTGTATTAGAGCACAGTCTGCAAACTTGCACAGCAGTGCCACAAGGATTGATCAACTCGCTGCTGCAGTTTACTTGTTTATGGCATTGCTTATTGCTAATTTTTTTAAAAAATATTATTTATATATATTTTTCATTTTTATTCTTTTTTTTTTTTTTTTTATTATTTTTAATAATTGCTTTTACCTGACTAACCTGGCAGTAAGTAGAGGTTTTCCCTGGGTGTAACTAAGCTGGCTTTTGCACGTCTTCCTGCTCTTTCTTATGACTGACTTGATTTGGAAACAGAAAGACCATTTGGATGCCACTTGGCTAAAGCTCCTGTCAACATGTCAGCTCAAAAGGAGTGTCTGTAGCCAGGGCTCTGCGGGCAGCATTTGCAAGGGAACTTGCAGAGGTTGTGTTCCTTCCATGGGAGAGTCTGTGGAAGCAGAGTCTGTCATTTCCTCAGTTTGCTGGGTCAAGTGGGACAACTTTAAAAATGTAGACTGGGAGACCTTCTTGTAAGTACCTTCTAAGAATGCTGGGGTTCTTTCCAGTTTTCTCAAAAACTGCTTCATTTTCCCTTGTCCACTGCAGCTCACCTGACCCATGTGTTCAGAGGTGCTGATCCTGAGAAAGGAACATTTGATGTTCCTGATGTTTAAGAATTGTGGAGCAAGCTGTGAGCTTGGCCTGTGGCAGTAGAGTGTAGAGGGCCAGCTGAGTAGGCTGAAAGAAAATCCATTGCCATGTCCGCAGCAGCAAGAGCAAAGGCATCACTGGCCATTTCCTAATTTTCCATTTCAGAGCTTTCAAAGAACTAAAAGCCCAGTTTTACAGAGAGATATTCCTTTTATTCCTGATAGTAGCCAGGAGGAATATCTAATTTAGAGTAATTTGCAGTATACTTCAATCAGCCCATTTGAATTTAGTCAGAGTGACTTAGAATCCCTTTGCTATCAAAGCTGATGATTTATGCTTAGTAGAGCTGTGTTCTAGTTTGGGGAAATTTGGGAGACATCCCCAAATAGGGTCCCTCTTGGAAGCAAACCCAAATGGCCCCTCCCCCAACGGTCTGGGAAAGAACTTCCTTGCAGAAAAGTGGAAAAAAACTATTTCTTTAACAAACAAAGTGCCCACAAGCACAAAAATTAATAACATGAAAAACAAAACCTCTCACTGCTCCAAAGAGAGATGGCAAAAGTGAGGAAGTCCTTGCTGTAGGTGAGACTCGTCTGGCTCAATCTCGTATCAGTCCCTCCGGTGTTGGAAAATGACATCCTAGGCCCTGGTGGGCCACAGGTGTGAGCTGCCAGTGCTCTTCTGGGTTTTTCAGTCCAGAGCAGGTTTAAGCAGTCCTAAGAAAAAGAAAAAGGAAAAAAACAGTCCAGGGAACTTCTCTGCCTCAGCTAGCTAAACTAACTAAAAGAAGAGATCTCTGTCCGTGCTTCAGATGAACACAGTCTAGGAGTGGAATGTATAGGATTGAATGCTGTTTTCTGCAAACAAACTCTGCGCTTCTTCTTTCTCCCCTTTCGCTCTCAGAACCAGTCTTAAAGGTACAGAACTTAATATCCAACATCAACAGAACAGATAGCTGGGGATACAAGCATCAAAAAGTCACCCCAGGACATGGCACCCCTTATCCCCATATTGTCAGCTTACTACCAAAACTAATAGATATTCTAACTCTACATACACATACATTATACATACATCTATATACACAGTGTACAGTTACATACAGAGAGTGGCAGTGACATTCAGCAGTGATATTTACACAGTTCTCACCCAACAATCAGATCTCTCTCAGGTACACATCGTGCTGTTCCATCTTTCTGCATTATCCCCCATGTGCAACCTGGACCCTGAGCAAAGACAATCCCAGGGATGGGTTTGTCTGTACCTGAGGCAGGATTGATCCAAACTGTCTTCCGTAACAAACCTCCCACATGCACCACTGGGACTTTGTCTCCGTCTACTGTATGCAGGAGCTCAGACTGGGCAGGGCCTGCCCTGTTGGTGGAGCCTCAGGTGTTAACTAACCAGGTGGCCTTTGCTAAATGCCTCTCCCAATTTTTGAAAGATCCCCCACCCAATGTTCTCAAGGTGGTTTTTAACAGTCTGTTTTACCTCTCCACATTGCCTGCAGCTGGTGCATGGTAGGGGATGTGGTACACCCACTCAATGCCATGTTCCCTAGCCCAGGTGTTGGTAAGGCTGTTCTTGAAATGAGTCCCATTGTCTGACTCAATCCTCTCAGGGGTACCATGCCTCCACAGGACTTGGTTCTCTAGGCCCAGGATGGTGTTCTGGGCAGTAGCGTGTGGCACTGGGTAGGTCTTCGCCCACCTTGTGGTGGCTTCCACCATTGTGAGCACGTAGCGCTTGCCTTGGCATGTCTGGGGTAGGGTAATATAATCAACCTGCCAGGCCTCCACATACTTATATTTGGACCACTGCCTACTATACCATAGGGGCTTCACCCACTGGATCATGTGATCATGTGATTGCAGCACATGTCTCACAGTCATGGATAACCTGAGAAATGCTGTCCATGGTTAGATCCACCCCTTGTTCTTGTGCTCACTTACAGGTGGCATCTCTGCCCTGATGGCCTGAGGCATCATGGGCCCATCAAGCAAGGAACAGCTCTCCCTTGTGTTCCCAATCTAAATCTGTCTTTGACACTTCCGTCTTGGCAGCCTGATCTACTTGCTCGTTGTTTCGGTGCTCCTCATTAGCTCTGCTCTTGGGGACATGGGCATCTACATGGCGGACTTTCACAGGTAGCTTCTCTACCCGAGTGGCAATGTCCTTCCACTCATCAGCAGCCCACACTGGTTTTCCCCTACGCTACCAGCTGGCCTTTTTCCACCTTTCCAGCCAACCCCACAGAGCATTGACTACTATCCATGAATCAGTGTAGATGTTGGGGTTTGGCCACTTCTCTCTTTCAGCAATGTCCAGGGCCAGCTGAATGGCTTCGAGTTCAGCAAGTTGGCTTGACCCACCTTCTCTTTCAGTGGCTTGTGCAACCTATAGTGTGGGGCTCCATACAGCTGCCTTCCACTTCTGGTTCATCCCTACAATACGAGAGGAACCATCAGTGAACATAGCGTGTTTCTTCTGCTGGCAGCTCATTATATGGCAGAGTTTCTTCATCCCTTGTCACTTGTTCCTGCTCCTCTTTGTCCATGAGACCACAGTTTTCACTTTCTGTCCAGTTTGTAATTATTTCTAAAATCCCAAGGCGATTTAGGTTTCCAATACGGGCGCACTCTGTGATGAGGGCAATCCATTTGCTCCATGTAGAGTCGGTGGCATGGTGGGTAGAGGGAACCTTTGTTTTAAACATCCACCCCAGCACAGGCAGTCGGGGTGCCAGGAGGAGTTGTGCTTTTGTGCCAATCACCTCTGAGGCAGCTTGAACTCCTTCACAGGCAGCTAAAATTTCCTTCTCTGTGGGAGTATAGTTGGCTTTGGACCCTCTGTAACTTTGGCTCCTGAATCCCAGTGGTCAGCCTCGAGTCTCTGCAGGTACCTTCTGCTAAAGGCTCCAGGACAGGCCATTGTTCCCAGCTGTGGAGTAGAGCAAATTCTTCATCTCTGGTCCCATACTGACTGGGCCAAGGGCTACTGCATGAGCGATCTCCTGCTTGATCTGGGCAAAGGCTTGCTGCTGTTCAGGGCCTCAGTGGAAATTGTTCTTCTTGCGGGTAACCAGGTAGAGAGGGCTCACAATCTGGCTATACTCAGGAATGTGCATTCTCTAAAAGCCTATGGCACCTAGGAAAGCTTGTGTTTCCTTCTTGCTGGTTGGTGGAGACATCGCGGTGATCTTGTTGATTACCTCTGTGGGTATCTGGCGACGTCCATCTTGCCACTTTACCCCTAAGAACTGCATCTCTCGGGCAGGTCCCTTGACCTTGCTCTTCTTGATGGCAAAGCCGGCTTCCAGGAGAATCTGGATGATCTTCTCCCCTTTCTCAAACACTTCCATTGCCGTGTTCACCAAAACAATTATGTCATTGATGTACTGCAGATGTTCTGGAGCCTCACCCTTTTCCAGTGCAGCCTGGATCAGTCCATGGCAGATGGTGGGGCTGTGTTTCCACCCCTGGGGCAGTCGGTTTCAGGTGTACTGCACTCCCCTCCATGTGAACGCAAACTGAGGCCTGCACTCTGAAGCCAGAGGAATGGAGAAAAATGCATTAGCAATGTCAATTGTGGCGTACCACCTCGCTGCCTTGGACTCCAGCTCATACTGGAGTTCCAGCATGTTGGCTCAGCAGTGCTCAGCGGTGGAGTCCCTTCATTCAATGCATGATAGTCCACAGTCAGTCTCCATTCTCCATCAGACTTGCGCACAGGCCAGATGGGGCTGTTGAAGGGTGAGAGGGTTTTGCTGACCACCCCTTGGCTCTCCAGCTCCCGGATCATCTTGCGGATGGGGATTACGGCATCTCGATTGGTCCGATACTGCTGGCGGTGCACCGTCGAGGTGGCAACTGGTACTTGTTGCTCTTCAAACTTTCAGGTGTCCTACTGCAGATGGGTATATATCTTATAGTCCAGGCAAGGTGTTCAATTTCTTTTCGCCCTCTGCCTCCACAGCAGCTATCCCAAAAGCCCACCTGAGTCCCTTAAGGTCACTGTAATAGCCTTCCTGAGGAAATCAATGCCCAGAATACATGGGGCCTCTGGGCCGGTCGCAATCAGATGTTTCTGCCACTCCTTCCTGGTCAGGCTCACCTCAGCTTCCAGCAGAGCCAGTTCTGTGATCCTCCTGTCACTCTAGCAATGGAAATGGGTTCTGCCCCCACATGTCCTGATGGCATCAGGGTACACTGTGCACCAGTATCTACCAAAGCTTCATATTTCTGTGGCTCTGATGTGCCAGGCCATTGAATCCACAAATTCCAAAAGACTCGGTTTTCTCGTGCCTCTTCCTGGCTAGAGGCAGGGCCCCTCTAGCACTGGTTATCATTTCCTTCCTGGGCATACGTAGTAGAGGTTCCTTCAAGGGGATCTGACATATCATCTTCACTTCTGTAATACCCTGTGGCTCGGTCCTGGGAGGTTGAGGCTACTTTCATTTTAGTGGGACCCCCTCGGATAGTGTTTCTCTCCTTGAGCTCACGTACCCGTGCTGCCAGGACGGAAGTGGGTTTTCCATCCCACCTTCCCATGTCTTCCCCATGGTCACGCAAGAAAAACCACAGGTCAGCTCTTGGGGTGTACCCTCTCTCTCTAGCTGGAGGGCGTTGGGCTCTGACCCTGGGGCCTGTGACTCGCACCGGTGCCACATGGGAACTGTTCCTCCTCATCTCCTCCCTCATCTCCCTTATCTCCTCTTTGAGTTCCTTAATCACAGCAGAGACCTGAGCCTGCATTGGGCCATTGATCATGCTCTCATAATTTCTGAGCTTGCTGGCAACAAAACCCAGAACTTTCTCTCAGTTGTCCTCGGCATTAATTGTAGCAATGAAGGTGGCGTATTGAGATGGCCCTAGAGTTGCCAAATTACACAGCATCTGCCCTGTGCACCTGACCTTGTCAGGTCATTATCATGCTGTCCACCCCTCTGAAAGGGTACCTTCCATACCGCCACTTCTCTCAGCTTTTGGAACCCCTCCTCAAGGGTCTTCCAGCACATTTTATGATGGTACTTCTGCATTCTTTCGCTATGGACAAACCTCTCCCTTACACTCATTAAAAGCCACCCCCAGAGGGAAAGGGGGCCTGGCTCCCTTTAGGAATACCTGATTCACCCCTGAGTCCTGGGTCAAGGGTCCCAAATTCCTTGCCTCACTGCCATCCAGTTGCACGCCTATACCTATAAGGTCCCAGACCCAAAGTAACCAGGCTGTATAAGCCTCACATCCCAGTCATGCCATATCTTTTTGCAGATTACGGAGACTTGCATACGTCAGGGACTTGGTGATGATCTCAAACTCTGGCTCCCCTGTGAGTTGTGAGGGCCCTCCTTTCTTATCCTTATTACCTGGGTGCTCTGATTTCATCTTAGACTTCTTTGTTTACACAGGGGTGACTGCTTCTGACCGTGACTGCCCCTGTGGTCCAGCTGGAACCTGGACGGTTGTAACGTCTGTGGGTTCCACCGCTGCACCATCGGATTCTCCCTTTTCAGGGAAGGTGGGAGAGATTCCAACCAGCTGGGGCTAATGAGGCCACCACTGGGGAAATGTGCTCCTTTAACATCTGGCCTATCTCCTTCACCAGAACCCCCACCCAATCCGGGTGGTTCATTTCTGAGGTGGGCTGCAAGGCAGGGTCAGGCAGTGGGGCAGCATCCCTGTTCTGTGGGGCAGTGTCAGGCCCCACGACAGAATCCCCAGTCTCGGGGGTAGGTGTCTGTGTGGTGATCCAAGTTGACCTCACCTTATCCCTGAAAGTGAACTAGACTAGCACTATCAGCAGCACTTGGTTAGTATCTAGAGGAAATTGAAACCCTTCAAATGCTGGTGGGGTAGGCACAAAGAAGTGGTTGAAGGGCTGGGAGAAAACTTCCCCCACTGGCATTTCCTCACAGAAAGTGCCATTCTTAAAGTAACCCTAAAAACACCCACTTAGTGTGTGATAGCCATGTATCCACATGCCTGCCTTCCAGAAGAAGTTAAAAAATCATGAATTCCTCACCTTTTTACCCATAAAATAAACTGGATAACAGCCACAGTAGCCTCAGTTATAGGACCCATGTTTAGATAAGGGCCTGCAAATGGGAGAAATTCAGCCACGACAACATGCAACACAAACCAGGGTAAGCCAGACCACATGGTGTTACCTAATGAGGTTTCTGTATCCAGTACACACAAAAGAAAATATTAGGTGACTCAAGAACCATTATTCCTTTTTTCACCCTTCCTTTCTCAGTGCCCTCTAGCCCCACATTGGGCACCAAAATCTGTCTTGGTTGGAAAGACAGGTATGTGCTAGGGAGGGGCAGGGCCTGCCTTGGAATGGAGAAATCAAATCCTCTCCCTCCAAATTATTATAATTTTAAGACTTAAAGGGCTCTCAGGAAGAGGTACAGGGATAGGAACAACAGTTCTTTACTAGCATGTATGACAAGGCAAACAAACAACAACTCCAGCATTAACAACAAAACAGAACCAGGAACCTCGAGGGGCTTTGCTTCACAAAGCCCAGGGCAGCCTGATCTCGGTGCCCCTGCAGGACTCTGAGTGAAGCGTAGAATAAGGACTTTACAATTAGAAATTGTAAAGCAGGTATGTTTTATTTCCAGCTGGGACACACGGGGGGATATCTCCTCCAAACCGTGCGTACCTGGTCAAGACAAGGTCCAGGTTTAAATACACATTGATCCCACAACCTGCACCTCCTCACCCACCCATTCCTCACCTTCTCTCTTTGTATTCTAATTAGTTGTCACGCCGCTTGGTGGTTGTGAGTTGGGGTCTTGGGAGGAAGGCCAACGTCTTCCTCAGGTTGATCTTCACTTCTGGGCAGGCACAGTGGAGGTTTGGCTATTTTTCAGGTCACTTTGCTGTTGCCAAAGATGAGGAGCTTGATTTTGCATGATTAAAGCAACAAAGTTCTGCTTTATTGATTTTTGACGAATATTTTGGTCCCACTTTGCTGAGTTTTAACATTACACATCTTACCTATATGACTTCTACTTAGTAACTACCTAACAACCAAGCTTAATAGCTCATCTTCTATGTGCTCTCTGCACAAGCTGTTTCTTTACTTCTACAAAATCACTAGATGCTGCTTCTAAAATCTTGTCTCTTTTATATTCATAAATTTCCTCCATATCATGAGAGCACTAAGATGGAATGGTGGAAAATCCCGGGCTGGTGGATGGGATATATCAGAAGCTCCATCGGTGGCAGCTGGAATGGCAGGGATGTCCCGACAGGGCAGGGCAGGGCAGGGCAGGGCAGGGCAGGGCAGGGCAGGGCAGGGGTACAGCGTAGCCAAAAGCCTCAGAGCAGTTCCAAAGAGGCGGCAGCAGCGGGACAGGGCCGGCCCAGCTCCAGCAGGGCAGGGGGAGGCGAGCTCAGAATTCCTGGGCACACGGGCAGATGGTGGTAGATTTCCCAGGACCAAACTTGGTGGTGACAGTGAACTCATCCCTCAGCAAGCAACAGCCTGGCCGTCCTCTCTCTGATGCCAAGAGCAAGAGACAGCAGAGCTGCCCCCAGCCCTGTCCTTTTGCTGCCCTCCAAACTCGTGTGATCTCCCCCCTCTGAGAGAAACTCCCAGAGACCCAAAGAAGTGTAGCCAGGTGCTACAAATCCTCTCCTTTGGCGCCTTTGTTCTGCTTAAGTACCCATAAGTACCCAGAATTGAGTTTCCTAGCCCTTTATGGGAAAAAATTCTGTAAGTAAAAAAGAAACTAATCTAACCCTGAACACCGTGGCACCCAAACCCAGCAGTGGGGTCAGTGCAGTGTCCATGGCCACAGCCCCTTGCAATGGCCCAGTGCAGGTTGGGATGATGATCCACCCCCACTCCTGGCCCAGGGCAGGGCTGGAGTGGTCTTGGTGGCACCTTGAACTTGGTACACACTTGGGGAGTGTATCTGTTTTCACTGGGGAAACTCAGAAAGTTTAGATTGCTTCAAAAAAAAAAAAAGGAAGAATTCCCCTCTTTGGTTGTGTGCAGCCAGTTCTCCAAGCAAAGCACGACCCACGTGAGTGAGGAGAGACAGGATGGGGTTGGGGAATGTGGAGCAAGGTTGTCCACACTGGGTCAGACCTCAAGGCACAGCTTCTCTGAGTAGGCCAGACCTCTTGAGGAGAGACCTGGGTCAATATCAATCACTAAACGCTGCAATCACCTCTTGTGTTATAAGAAAAGTAATAAAATGTGCCCTTTAAAAAAGGAATACATACTTCCAAAAAGTCTTTGAAATATTTCTCCATAACTGCAGCAGGAAATTTTCCTAATGAACTGCACCAGACCAGAGGGAAATCAAGGCACAGCCATGGTTTGTCAGGACTTGCTTGATCCTACTGAGCCCCGTGGTGCCTTTGGTGCTAAACCCTGGAACCTCAGGGCCTGAGAGGAGATTGCACAAACCTTGCCAGGAGGCAAAGTCAGAGAAAATGCCCAAAGTGTCTTGAGGAATTAATCTGAGGTCCATCCCCAACTCAGGCTCCTCATGGAGCCCTTGGAAGATAGAATTAGATGTCAGGATTGCACAAAAACTTCACAAAGACTCAGTGGCAAAAAGAAGTACTAAAATTAACCCTGAGTACCTTGAAGCATGAATGAGCTCTGCTGAGTGTTGTTACTGGCAAAGAATCTCAAGGGACTCATTAAAGCAGATAATTGGAGGCCATGATTGCACAAACCTCTAAGACTCAGTGTCAAAAAAAGTTTTGCAATAAACTTTGGGTACTCTGAAGTATGAATTAGCCCCACTGAGTGTTTTTACTGACTAAGAATCCCAAGGGGCTCGTTAAAGCAGATAATTGGGGCCATGATTACACAAACTTTTCCTAGAATCAGTTTTAAAAAGGGAAAAACCAAGTACACTAAAATACCTGAAGTACCTTGAAGCAATAATGAGCCCCACTGAGTGTTGTTACTGACAAAGCCTCTCAAGGGACTCATTAAAGCAGAGAATTGGAGGCCAGGATTGCAGAAACCTCTCAGAGAGTCCAAGGCAAAAGCCAAACCCAAAGGCCTTGGAAAAACCTGCAGTCCCTGGCAGCATGAAGGAGCCCCCCAGGGCCATTGCTGACCAAGGCTCCTTCCCCAGGGACTCCTTCCAGCACATCCTGGAGGCCACTGGCATGGGAGGGGGATGCTGAGGGCAGCACAAGGGGCTGACAGTGCCCAGCCTTGCTGGGGCTGTGCCAGGAGGCCCCAGGGCCTCAGGACAAGGGGTCTCCTCAGTGTCCTTGGTGGCACAGAGGCTGCTGTGGCCCAGGGCACCAAGACTTGGCTTCTCTTTGTCCCCACCTGTCATCACTGCCTGCAGTTCTGTGCTCTGCCTGGGGCCTGGGGACACTTTCTGTGTCGTGTCCCTCAGTGGGACCCATTAAAACTTCCAGAAACTTTGGAGTTGGCCTCTGCCTTGGAGTTCCTGAGAGGTTTCTTCAGCTCCCTCTCAAGGACTGATGTTCAGGGCCTCAGCACAAAGCCCTGAGAGGGTCATTAAAGTCCTTGTGCTGTGTCTGTGCTGATGAGCTGGGCTGAGCTCATCATCCAGAGGCAGCTCCTGGACACCAAGAAGAGCTTAAAAACACATTTCTCTGGATGAGCAGCTCTTCTGCCAGCCCAGCAGGGCTGGGGCACTGCCTGCAGCCACCCCGGGCACAGCACACAGGGCTTCAGCTCAGCCTGGGCTGGCAGCACAGAGCAGAGCTCACTCAGGGCTCACTGCAGGAGAAATCCTCCCAGGCTTGCAAACAATCACTCTCTGGCTGGGGGAAGAGAAGCTGCAGCTCCTGCAGGGATCTCCTGAAGCTGCCACATCCCCCAGCTTGGAGCACCTTCCAGGAGCACTGTGGGAGCTGCTGCAGGGCAGGGATGTGGCCCTAGGGCAGGGCTGGGTTTCCCTGCTGCCCCAGCCCAGGCCCAGCACAAGGCAGCTCCCTGGGGCCAGGCTCTGCTGCAGGGCTGAGCAGCCGGGGCTGCAGCCAGGGGTGCCCAGGGCTGTGGTGCAGAGCAGGGTCCTGCAGCCCAGGGCGCTGTGCTGGCCCAGGGACTCTGCTGCCTGCCAGGGACAGCTCTCAGCCGGCCCGGGGAGCTGCTGCCAGCGCTGGGGAGAAGCTGTGGGGGGAAGGAGCCACCCTGAGAAGGGCAGCTGCTGCTGCTGCTGCTGCTGAGAGGGGCTGTGTGGGGCAGGGCTGCTCCCAGCTCCACACCAGCCTGGGCACAGCTGCGGAGGACACTTGCCAAAAGAAGGTAAGCCTGGCATTGCTGTAAAGATCAGGAGCTTTCCTGAGAGTGTTTTCAATTTACTGCTTGGAGAGGGTTGGAAAAGCTGGCGTGATGAAAAAAAGTATTTTTTTAACATTATTCATATATTTGTAGCTCTGTTAACTCCTTTTATATAGTTTAAAAATGATAATCCTTAATTAGCTCTATTCAACTACACTTACATACTTATATTACTATAATCTTTAATTAACTCTAGTATCTTTCTTTCACTTTCTCTTAGATTTTAGAATAAGCTTCTAAATACATTCCTGAAATACTGTAGAGTCTTATTATTAGGAAGAAAACCTACAAAAAGAACTTTCTGATTTTTAACAAGAGTGTGAGCAGTCATTAAAAAAATGGCACAAAATAGCCCTTGGATCTCCTCCATGGGGTTTACCAAGGAGAGTGTAACTGAGAAAACTGAATTTTGTATTTGTTGTTCCTGTTAAATATCCTAATTATTCAAACCTAATAAATTGTTAATATCAGGGGCTGGGTATGCCCCATCCCCACTGGGACATCTGGAAGCTTCCCATTAAGGTCTGGTTGTTACTTTACTGTTCTAATGCTGTTAAGGGTTTTTTTTTTCTCTTTTGATTATAGGCAACAGGAGGATGAGAGAAGCAGAAGAGGAATTGTAATCACAGAATCACAGAACATTCTGAGTCAAAAGGAACACACAGGATCATCAAAGTAATGTTTCAACATTTACAGAGACTCTCTACCAGCTCTCTCTGCCCTGCCCTCCCAGGCACAGCACCACCACATCTGCTCTTGTTTCTGCACTGCCCTGATCCTGTCCCTGCCATCTGGTGCTCTCAGGGAGGCTCTGGCCTTTGCAGCAGCTGAGTCAGGCACTGCCCTTGGCATTCCTGCCAGGCAGCTGTGGCCATGGCAATGGGGTGTCCAAGCTTCCCTGGGACCTGTGGGGCTGTGGGCAAAGCAGTCCATGGGAAAGGGGAATGAGCTGAGCCCCCTCCCTGAGATCCCATCATGGGCACAGCCGGGGATCTCCTTGCTGTGTCCTTCCCAGCTCTGAGCTGCCCTCCTGGCTGCAAATCTGTGCCAGAGCCCCTGGGAGTTCCCTGAATGTGCCACGGGGAAGTGCAGAGATGCCAGAGCTGAGGAAATGCTGCTGGGTTTGCCAAGGGAGCCGGGAGTGTCCTTGGCAGAAGGGGGTGCTGAGACCTTGCCCAGAGCCCTTTGGAGAGGGGGAGACATTGAGGGATCCCTGTGCTCTGGGCAGGGTCTGGTTTATCCCAGGGTGACAGTGGAGTGTGATTGTGCTCTGATTGCAGCCAAAGCTGCAAACCCAGGGCAGTTGGGAACAAGCCCATCCAGCCCCTCACCTTCCCTGAGCCACAGGGTACCTTTTGCCTCTCACATCTCTCAGTGGCAAACTGTGAGTGTAGCAGAAATGCTGGGGATTTCTGACCTCAAAGAAACAGGAATGATGTGTGGACAGGAAAATAATGGCTAAAATTCCTTCCTGCTCTCCATGTCCTTTAGAAGTATAAGTGGAGATGGCAACAAGCCTGTCTGCATTAGGAGTGATTCCCCTGACAAATCCTGAATATCCAGCCTTGTCTCTGCCACATGGCCACAAACCCAGGGCAGCAGGGCAGGGATGGCTCCTCGAGAGCCCCCAAACACAGGCCTGGCTGCTGCTGGCACACTCAGGTGAAACAAGTGGACGTGGGGGAAGGTTTTCCCTTAGCAGGAACACGGGTGGGTGAGTCACAGCAGGACAGTCTGCAGGGAATGGCCCAGGTTTGGCTCAGAGCAGCCTCTGCTGACTTGTCCCTGTCCTTTATCCATGAACAGGAGCCCATGTCCAGCCAGAGCAAATGTCCAACAGCAGCTCCATCAGCCACTTCCTCCTGCTGCCATTGGCAGACACGCGGCAGCTGCAGCTCCTGCACTTCTGCCTCTTCCTGGGCATCTCCCTGGCTGCCCTCCTGGGCAACGGCCTCATCATCAGCGCCGTAGCCTGCGGCCACCTCCTGCACAGCCCCATGTTCTTCTTCCTGCTCAACCTGGCCCTCACTGACCTGGGCTCCATCTGCACCACTGTCCCCAAAGCCATGCACAATTCCCTCTGGGACACCATCACCATCTCCTATGCAGGATGTGCTACACAGGTTTTTTTTATTTTCTTCTTCCTTGCAGCAGAGCTTGCCATCCTGACCATCATGTGCTACGACCGCTACGTGTCCATCTGCAAACCCCTGCACTACGGGACCCTCCTGGGCAGCAGAGCTTGTGCCCACATGGCAGCAGCTGCCTGGGCCAGTGCCTTTCTCAATGCTCTCATGCAAACAGCCAATACATTTTCCCTGCCCCTGTGCCATGGCAATGCCCTGGGCCAGTTCTTCTGTGAAATTCCACAGATCCTCAAGCTCTCCTGCTCACACTCCTACTTCAAGGAGTTTGGACTTATCATGTTGAGTGCCTCATTGTCGTTGTGTTGTTTTGTGTTCATTGTTTTCTCCTATGTGCAGATCTTTAGGGCTGTGCTGAGGACCTCCTCTGAGCAGGGACGGCACAAAGCCTTTTCCACCTGCCTCCCTCACCTGGCTGTGGTCTCTCTGTTTCTCAGCACTGGCTTTTATGCCTACCTGAAGCCCCCCTCCATCTCCTCCCCATCCCTGGATCTGGCCCTGTCAGTTCTGTATTCGGTGGTGCCTCCAGCCCTGAACCCCCTCATCTACAGCCTGAGGAACCAGGAGCTCAAGGCTGCAGTGTGGAGACTGATCACTAGATGCTTTAAAAAACATTAAGCTGCTGGCCAATTTCTGCAAATCACTTGTAATAAAAGACATGTTTGATACCTCATGTTTGTTAATTTGGAGCTTATATATATATATATATATATTTAATCTTGTTTATAAATAAATATCATTGTTTGTGCCATTTCTTATTCTGTTCTCTTCACCTTCCCTGTGGCCACAGACTGTGTCAAAAAGGGCCTGCTCTCTTGGTGAACTTAAAGGAACTCAAGGATCTCCCAGCCAAGTTTTCTGCTGAGATGCCCTTTTGGTTCCCTTCTCTGCAGCTGCAGCAGCAATGTCTGTGAGCAGAGCTGGGGGCAGATCAGTGCTGGCACAGCAGCTGTGCCCAGCAGCAGCAGCAGCAGCCCTTGGTGTTGCCAGTGCTGCTGCCGTGGCCCTGCCCCGCTGCCCTGCTGGCCCTGGTGTTGCTGTAGGGCCTGAGTGCTCTCGGGGCCGGGCACAGTGCTGGGGGTGGCAGTGCCGGGGCTGCAGCAGGGACAGGCCATGGGCACTGCTGGGGCAGCGCTGACGCCTCAGGCCAGGGCCTGGGGGCTGCAGGCTCCTTGCCCAGGCTCTCTCCAGAACACTTTGCCCAGGCCAATGCTGAGCACAGAAAAGCCCCGGGAGCAGCCCCAGGCTGGCCGTGGGCAGGCTGGGGGCAAACAGCATGGCTGGGGCTCTGCAAGGTGCCTGGGGGCAGCTGGGATCCTACTGGGATCACAGTGGGAGAGGCTGGGCCCATGCTGGAGGAGACTGGGATCATACTGGATCATACTGGCAATGACTGTGAATGCACTGAGGGTGACTGGGAGTTGCTGTGAGCAACTTGAATCAGGCTGTGAGCAACTGAGGACAACTGGGAGTTACTGGGAACATGCTGGGAGAGACTGAAACCACAGTGGGCGTAAATGGGAGCAGTTGTGCCCGTGCTGGGGTCATACTGGGATCCTACTGGAACCAGACCGGGAGTTACTGGAAAGGTGCTGGCTGTGACTGGAACCATGCTGGAGGTTACTGGGAGCAACTGGGCCACTGGGAGTGGCAGGCTTTCACTCAGGGCATTACTGGAGTAATACTGGGAGTATCTGGGAATGAGTGGAACTAAACTGGGAGTAGCTGGGTCCTACTGGATTCATCCTGGGAGCCACTGGGATTACAATGGGTGTGAACAGATCCTGACTGGGGGTTACTGGGAGCTACTGTTGGGAGGAAAATGTGGACACATTGGGAGCAACTGGGATCAACTGGAAGGGACTGGGACCATGCTGAGAGGACTGAGACCACAAGTGGGGCAACTGGAATCATACTAGGAGCAACTGGGACCACACTTTGGGCAGCTGATAGAAACTGGGATCATGCTGGAGGCAACTGGGAGTAACTGGGGAAAGACTGGGATCATTCTGAGGTAACCAGAACCTTACTGGGATATACTGGGATATACTGACAGTGTCTGTAACCGTACTGGGGAGACTGGAACCACATTGGGAACAGCTGGGACCATGCTAGGGAAAACTGGGAGTGCATGTGACCATGCTGAGAAAGACGGGGACTATTCTAGGGACAACTGGGATCATACTGGGATGAACTGGGAACAGTTGGAACTATTCTGGCAGCAACTGGGAGCATACTGGCATCACAGTGGGAGCAGCTGGTTTCATGCTGGTTGAGACTGGGGTCACACTGAGGGTGACTGGACTCGTACTGGGATTGACTGGGAGTGGCTGTGAACAACTGGAATCACACTGAAAGCAACTGGGAAAAACTGGGAATGACTGGGAGCATGCTGGGAGTGACTGGGATATACTGGGAGGGACTGGGAACTATGAGGATCATACTGGAGGGTACTGGGGTCATACTGAAATTGACAGGGAGCAACTGGGACCACACTGGGAGCCACTTAATCATACTGGGAGTGACTGGAATGAGACTGGGATTATAGCGACGCGATTGGACCCTGACTGGGGGTTACTGGGAGCTACAAGGCCCATGCTGAGACCCTACTGGGGATACACTGAGAGCAACTGGGAACAACTGGGAATGACAGGATGCTGCTGACTATTGGGATGTACTGGCAGTGACTGGGATAAAACTGGGGGCAACTGAACCATGCTGGGGTAACTGGGAGTGCCTGGAAATGACTCTGAGAATGTTCAGGGCAACTGGGATATACTGGGAGTGCCTGAGACCATGCAGGTGGTGACTGGGATAACACTGGGAGCCACTAGGAATGTGCTGGGGGAAACTGGGACAATGCTGGGGGAAACTGGGCACAAGTGTGAGTGACTGGGGCCCTGCTGGGAGAGACTGGCATAATACTGGACTCATTCTGGGATCGTACTGGGAGTTACTGGGGCTGTGCTAGGGGCAGCTTGGAACACACTGGACAAAAGTGAGAGAAACTGGGAGCAGCTGGGAGCAACTGGGACCATTCTAGGGGCAAACTGCATCATAGGGGGGAATGACTGGCAGTGACTGGGCTCCTACTGGGAATGGCAAATAAATAAATCCTGGTTTATGGTTTTTGTGCTGTGTGAACGTGTCCTGACTGTGAGACCTGATCCATATAAATTTCTTCTAACCCTCAGCTAAAATCTTAACTCTTTAAAATCATGATTCAGATCCCCTTGAATTTGGGGTGCGCCCTGAATGTCGGGGTGTCCCCCACAGCCCCCTCTCGCTGACGGTTATCTCTGTCCATGTCGAACGAGAGGACGCGACGGTGGCCGTCGTCTTCTCCCAGCCTGTCAGGGTGAGTGGGGACCCCTTAAAACCCCCAAAATCACTTGGGTACCCCAAAAAAACCACCTGGATACACCCCAAATCTCCTGGATCCCCCCAAATCACCTGGGAACCCCAAAATCATCTGGGTACCCCAAAAAAATCACCTAGGTACACCTGGGTACTTTCCCAGATCACCTTGGTACCCCTCAAAAAATCACCTGGAAACCACCCAGACGTCACCTGGAGAAACCTGGGAATCTCAAAAATCACCTGGGTACCCCATCAATTGTCTGGGTACCCTCAAAAATCACCTGAGAACCCCAAAAATCACCTGGATACCCCCCAAAATCACCTGGATCACTCCAAAAAGTGTCTGGGTACCCCTCAAATCATCTGGATCCCCCCCAAATATGCCTGGGTTCCCCATAAACCACCTGGTACACCCAAGAATCATCTGGATACTTCCAAAATCACCTGGGTACCCCTGGGTACCCCAAAAATCATCTGGGTATCATCAAAAATCACCTGAGTACTCCCAAAAAATCACCTGGATACACCTGGGTACCCAGCAAAATCTACTGGATCACCCTCCCAGATCACCTGGGTAGCCTCCCAAATCACCTGGATGCACCTGGATACCCCCAAAAATTCTTGGGCCCCTGCCCAAACTGGTGGTTGTGAATCCCCACTGCTTTGGCTGGGTAGACGCCGTGTCCCATTTAATCCATTGACTTGACTGGGTAGACCTGGTGTCCTGTTTACCCCCATTTCCATACAGTAACCCTTCCCAGTGCTCCCAGTAATGCCGTGGAGCTCCCAGTAACCCCAGAGCTCCCCCTTTTGAGGTGTTCCCAGATAATTTTTTGGGGTACTCAGGTGATTTGGGGGAGTATCCAGGTGTATCCAGGTGATTTTTCAGGGAGTACCCAGGTGATTTTTTGGGGGGTTCCCAGGGTTATCCAGGTGGTTTTGGGGAGTACCAGGGTGATTTGGGTGGGGATCCAGGTGAGTTTTTGGGGTTCCCAGTGGTCCCCACTCACTCTGATGGGCTGGGGGAAGATGATGGCCACTGTCACGTCCTCCCAGTCAGTGTGGACGTAGATGGCCCTAAGTGGCAGGGGGGCTTTTGGGGGACACCCCAACGTTCAGGGGGCACCCCAGAACTCCAGGGGTGGGCCCCAGGGATGGGAGGGAGCCCCAAGTTACCTCAGGAGAGGATGCAGTGCAGGTACACCCAGGCGCTTTGGTCCATGGGGTGGGTGAAGATGGTCTTCTACACCAGCTCCAGCTCTGGGGAAAGGCAAAGGAGGCACCCCAAAATCTCATGGGGGCAGCCAGGGGACACACCGAGATCTGAAACGAGGGACCCTGGTGTACCCATTGAACCCAATGGGGATTTTTAGGAACACCAGGTCCACCCATTAAAACCAATGGAGATTTTTAGGGCCAACAGGTCCAACCTCTTGATCCAATGAGGATTTAGGGACATGGGGTCTACCCATTGAAATCAGTGGGGATCTTTTGGAGACCATGTCTATTAAGGGCAATGGGGATTTGGGGAAACCAGGTCTACCCATTCAATGCAATGGAGATTTAGAGACACCAGATTTACCTTCTTAAAGTCAAAGGGAATTTTGGGACACCTGGTCTACCCACTAATGTGGTGAATTTGGAAAATTGGGTCCAGGCATTAATGGGAATTTCGGGACATCAGGCCTACCCATTGAAATAATGGGCTTTTTTGGTCCACCAGGTCTACCCTTTAAGGACAATGGGGACTTAAGGATACCTGGTCTGCCGATTGAAACCAAAGGGGATTAAGGGCCACCAGGTCTATCCATTAAAAACAAGAGGGATTTTAGGAACATCAGATGTAGCCATTAAGGACAAAGGGGATTTGGAGTCATCAGGTCTACCCACTAAAACCCATGGGCTCAGTGGGACACTGGGTCTACCCCTAATGCGGGGAGTTTAGAAAATCAGGTCCAGCCATTGATGTGAATAGGAAATTTGGGACATCAGGTCTACCTCCAAATGGGGGATTTAGGACACCAGGTCTACCCATTGAAATGAATGGGGATTTCAGGAAACCAGGTCTACCCATGGATGGAAATGGTGATCTGGGAACACCAGGTCTACCTATTAATGACTGTAAGGACATCAGGTCTGCCATTGAAATCAATGGGGATTTAGGGACACCAGGTCTACTCATTACGGTCAATGGGAATTTTTGGGACACCAAATGGGAACATTTGGGACAACGCAACAAAGTTGAACTTCAAGAAAGGGGCTGAAGAATTTTTGGGATAGGATCCTGACAAAAGCCTGGCAATTTTTCCAGGGGACTCTCTCACCTTTATTCAGCCTTTAACGGGACAGTGCCTCAGCCTCGACCCTCCTGCAGTTCCTGGTGGGCGCCAGGAGATGCAGCTGGTGGTGCCAGGCCGAGAAGTTGGAGAAGTCGTGGTTCAGCAGGGCCCTGGAAAAGGCCAGATTGGCCTTGGGTCCTGCCCAGCCACCAGTGCCTGCAGTGGTCCTAGGTATGGACTGGGAGGGCATCAGTAGAAACCAGTAAAAACACTGGGAGATGCCCTTGAGCCCCTTTGTTCCGAGGTGGCAGCTCCCAGTATAAACCAGTAAGGGTTATTGCACCAAAACCCATTCCCAGTATGGGATTTAGGGGTCCCAGGTCTACCCTATTGAAGTCAGTGGGGATTTAAGAACATCAGGTCCACCCAATAAAGCAAATGGGTATTTTGGGACTTCAGGCCTACCCATTCAAGCCAATGGGGATTTTGGGACATCAGGTCTACCCATGAAAGTCAGATCTAAGGGCTCCCAGTATGGTCTTGGGGCTCCTACTTTTACCAGGTTTATACTGGGATGGCACCAGTATAAACCAGCAAGAACTGGGAGCCACCCCCAATCCCCTGAGCCCTGGGGGGGCAGCTCCCAGTATAAACCAGTAAGGCCAGCACAACCTGAAGTCACTCCCAGTGGGTCCCAAGCCCCATCCCAGTATAAACCAGTACATCCCAATATAACCCGGTACATCTCAGTATAACCAAGTATAAACCAATGCCCCCAGCATGCCATCCCTGTACAAATGAGTATAAACCAGTGCAAACCAGTGTAATCTAGTATAACCCAGGGACTCCTAGCAGCCCATCCCAATACAAACTAGTATATATCCCAGTATAACCCAGTATAAACCAATGCCCCCAACATACCATCCCAGTAAAAACCAGTATAACCAACAGTCAGCCACCAGGTCCTCTACACATGCAGGGGGCACTCACAAATATGCTGCTCCCTCTGCCAGTAAAAACCAGTATAACCCAGTAACCCCCAGAACCCCATCCCAGTACAAACCCAGTGTAGCCCAGTAACCACTCCTGGTTAAATCTCGTGAGGGATGCTGCCAAAAGGGCATTTCAGATCATGCCCACTAAAGATCCTAGGCAGAGTTCTAGTTCAATTAAACAATCCCCTTCTGACCTTTCCTAGATTTTATAGATAGACTTCATGGAGTGGTGGAAAACCAGAGAGAGGACCAGGAGATGCAACAGAAGATGATCCTGGAAGTGGCACAAAGCAATGCCAGTGATGTCTGCAAGAGGATCATCTCTGGGCTTCTGGTTGCTTCACCTCCAACTCTGGACCTCCTCACTGAGACCTGCACCAAGTGAGCCATAAGGGACCCAGATGAACAGCGGAAAGGGTCTGGGCTCAGAGGCCGGATTGCAGCACCAGCCACCATTCCAGCTGGACCACCAGTGGCTGGGAGGGTCAAATGTTTCCAGTGTGGGAGGGAGGGACATGTGATGTGCCTTTGTCCCTTTAAGAATAAAACATCACAGACACTGGTGGGAGCAGTGGGGGAGGGGGAGAAAGGGAACATTCCAGTTCCAAGAAAACAAGGGGAGGAGTGTGGGATGAGAAAAATGGGACAGGTCACTGGGTTGTTGGGGTTGTGGGGCAACCCAATTCTGGGAAGGTGTGGGACTCTAAGGAACCCTCAGGGCTGGTAACAACCAAGAGGATATGGAAGCCATTTAGGCTTGAGTTAACAACAGGTTTGCCTTTCAACACACCAGACTGGCAAGGGGTCACTGTTGACCTTGGACACGTGACCAACCTACAGCAGACTGATAGTAAGTGCCTTGTTATCAGGGATTCTAAGCACACTCCCTCTGAGATCAAGATTAGTCCAGCACTTTTGCCATCAGATCTGGAGCAACGAGCTCTGTTGGCACGTTGTGTCCATCCTCCCCTCTTCCTACCAAAGGGCCGAGTCATTGCCCAGGCCATACCACTGCCCAAACTGCCCTAGGATGGTCTGGACCTTTGGGTCTATTGGACAGAAATGGTGGAGAGAACAAACCCATAATTTGGTGTGGGCTCAAGAGGGAGGGGGATTTCATCCAAGTCCAGAAAATGATGGACACAGGATCAGATGTGACAGTCATACCACCACCACACAAGTGGCCATCACATTGGGAGTTGCAACCCGTGGCTGGTAAGGTTACAGGTACAGAGGGCACACAATTGGCAAAACAATCCAAGAGCATTGTGCACATTGAGGGACCAGATGGGCAATTGGCTTCTTTGTTTGTTCTAGATTCCAAATTTACTTTGTGGGGAAGAGATGCCATGTCCCAGTTGGGAGTTAAACTAGAAATCCCAAAAAACCCAAAAGATTTTTCATTGCCCTCACTGAGGAGCGCCTCTTCCAAAAACTGAATTTGCTGACAGATACCCCAATTTAGGAGGATCAGTGGCCACTGAACAAACAGAAATTGAAGGCACTCAACTCGTGGGGGAGCAATTGGCTAAAGGTCACATTGTGAAAACCAATAGTCCCTGGAATTCTCTGGTGTTTGTGATTAAAAACCCAGGGAAGGACAGGTGGCACCTCCTCCACAATTTGCTAAAAGTTAATGAGGTCATTGAGGGCATGGGGTCTCTTCAGCTGGGTATGCCATCCCCTCGTTGCTCCCCCAAAATATTAATTTGGCTGTCATTGATAGAAAAGATTGTTTTTTCCAGATTCCCCTAGATCCAGCCAAAGCCCCGCAGTTTGCATTCTCTGTGCCTTCCATCAGCAGGGAGGCACCCATGAAGCGTTACCACTGGAGAGTTTTGCTGCAAGGGTTAAGGAACTCACCAAGTATTTGCCAGTGGTACATGGCCAAAATACTGTCCCCGGTGTGTGCCAAGGCTGGAGAGGCCGTCACCCTTCATTATATGGATGATGTGCTTGTGTGTGCCCCCAGTGACAATGGACTTACACAAATTCTGGATGAGACTATCACTGCTTTGGCCGCTGAGGGATTGAGTTTCAGCAGGAAAAAGTGCAGAGACTGCTACCTTGGAAATACCTGGGGCTTGAGATTGCCAACCGGACCAGAACAGCCCAGAAGTTGGTAATCAGTGAGAGACCTGAGAGTTTGAAGGATCTCCAGCAGCTGTGTGGATCTTTGAATTGGGTCAGGCCCTGGCTTGGGCTTACTGTGGAGGACCTAGCCCCTCTCTTCAATTTGTTAAAGTGGGGAGAGGAGCTGGATTCTCCAAGGGCTCTGACTCAGGAGGCTCGGCAGGCATTGGAGAGGGTTCAGTTGGCAATGTCCAGCCGGCAGGCCCATCACTGCCAGCCAGAACTTCCATTTAATGTCATCATTTTGGGAAAACTGCCACACTTGCATGGGCTGATTTTTCAGTGGGACAAGGACCAGAAGGATCCCCTCTTGATCATAGAGTGGGTGTTCCTAGGTCATCAGCTGTCCAAAACTATCACTAAAACATTGGATTTGATGGCTCAGCTGATCAGCAGAGCAAGGGTCAGGATGGGACTGCTGGCAGGGTGTGAGTTTGCATGCATTCATGTGCCAATCCAATTGTCAGCTGGAAGGTTAACAAAGGAGGCTTTGGAGCAGTTGCTCCGTGAGAATGAGATGTTGCAGTTTGCTCTGGATAGCTACCCAGGGAAAATTTCAATCCATTGCCCGGGCCACAAATTATTTCATTCGGAATTCAATTTGATTCCAAAAGAGAAACCTCTCAAAACTCTGACAATTTTTACTGAGGCATCTGAAGGGTCACACGAGTCAGTGGTGATTTGGGAGGACCCTCAGACTCAGCAGTGGGAGGCTGACATTGAGGTAGTCGAAGGTTCACCTCAGGTGGCTGAGTTGGCCACAGTCATCAGGGCTTTTGAGAAGTTTTCAGAATCCATTAATTTGATTACTGATTCAGCATATGTAGCAGGGATAGTGTCCAGAGCAGAGAATGCAGTTCTCAAAGAAGTCTCGAATCCAGCTATTTTCAAGCTGCTCTCAAAGCTGACACACCCAGTGTCCCACAGAGAGCATCCTTACTACGTTATGCATGTGAGATCACACACTGACCTTCCTGGTTTCAGCAGGAGGGTAACCACAGAGCAGATGCCCCAGCTGCTCCTGTGCAGCTGGGTGGCCTGCCTAACATTTTCCAGCAGGCCAAACTCAGCCATCAGCAATTCCATCAGAATGTCCCAGGCCTGGTGCGCCAATTCCACCTAAGGCAGGACCAAGCCAAGGCAATCATAGACACATGCCCAAGCTGCCAAAAGTTTTCCTTACCCTCTCTGGGATCAGGGGTCAACCCCAGAGGGCTTGGCAGTTGTGACTGTGGCAGACAGATGTCACACACATTCCCAAATTTGGAAGGTTAAAATATGTTCATGTGTCAGTTGATTCCTTCTCTGGTGCTGTTTATGCCTCAGCCCACAGAGGGAAGAAAACCATCAATGTACAGAAACACCTTGGGCAGGCCTTCTCCACGCTGGGGATCTCCAAAGAGATGAAAACTGATCATGGTCGAGCTTATGTTTCCAAGGAATTTGATGGTTTCCTGCAAGAGTGGGGGGTGAAACATAACAAGGGGATCCCGTCCTCCCCCACTGGCCAGGCAGTGATAGAAAGAACTCACCAGACATTGAAGAAGACCTTGGGACAGCAGAGAGGAGATGTCAGGGTAAACAGTCCACAACGAAAACTTGGTAAGGCTCTGTTTACCATGAACTTCCTTAACTGTTCTTTGGAAAACCTTAATCCACCTGTAGCTGGGCACTTCAATCAAAATCATTGGTTGAAGTTTGAGGAGAAACCACTGGTCCTGGTGAAGGACCCTGAGACTTGGAAGGTCCAGGGGCCTTTTGATTTGGTCACTTGGGGCTGAGGATACGCCTGCATATCCACCCCCACTGGTTTGAAATGGGTTACACAAAAATGGGTCAAACCCTTTGTTCCACCCAGGGAAAAGAAGGCCCAGAATGTGGCCCCAATTCCACCTTCCTGACCCGATGACGTGGCAATTGCTTCTTCTAGGACACAATGCAAAGGAAGTGGGGAACCCAAACGCCGTGTTATCCCTAATTCAGTGCCTTCAATAGATTGTGTTAAACTGTGCTTACCTGTGTATGTTCTTTTTAGATTTCTTTTAAAAGCATCCTCCTGACCCCAAGATGAGGCCAGAACTCCTGTGTTTGCTGTTGCTTCTGACTCAGTCAGTAGGACAGGGACAGGAATGTGAGGACACTCAAGGGATGCACTGCTTCAATCTATCCAGCAAAATCCAGAGCAACCAGAACTCCATGCAGAAAATGAAAGGCATGATGGAGGAAATCAAGTGAGGAGCAGGAGACTGGCTGGAGAGCATCTTTAAAGACCAAGGGTTGCCAGGGGGAATGTCATCATTTGTAAAGGATGTCTGACTGGCTGTTCTGGTTGCCATTTTAATTTACACAGCCTTTAGGAATCTAAAAGGAGTCATTACAAGGTGTATTAAGGAAAAACTGGACCCTTTTGATGGAACTGTGGCTGCTGTTGAGAGATGGTGGAAGAGGCCAGAGAGAGCAGTTTAAGGAGTTTGTCTCCTCCCTCCTTCCTTTCAAAATTAAACAGAAAAGAGGGAGATGTGGTGGTGCGTTTTTGAGAGGTTTGATAAGTTATGGTTTGCTCCTGTTACCTCCCCCCAGTGCCTGGTGTCTGGTTTACCCCAGATATTCCCTTACCCCATCCCTTTGTCCCCTTTCCTGACCCTGCCCTGTGTTAACCTGGGGCCAATCACCCACCTGCCCCACCCCTCTGCCCCCTGGTTTAAATGTTAAGCACAGGACCCTGCTCGCTCTCTCTCTCCTGTAACACCTGGAGGAACAAAGACCTCTGTAAGAGAGAGCCTTCCCTGAGACCTTTGCTTTGTACCCAGACATGGAGGATATAGAGGATCTAGAGAGCAGGAAACAGCTCTGCTCTCTACCCTTACTTGCACTGCTTGCAGTCTGGGAAACGGCCACTCCTGACCAGCGTGGCCGGGGACAGAGCCAGCCGCCCCCACCCCGGCCCCTGACACCAACAAACATCACTCTGTCCATCTGCAAAAATTCACAGACCAACACAGAGCGTTTGCTTTGTGATGTCAGGGCACGGCTGCCACGCCGTCGTGGTGACATCACAAGGTTGCCTTGGTGCATGGAAGCCTCAGTGGCAGAGCAGCTCTTGGGCTTGCTCAGTGCAGGAGCTCCTCCTGCTTGAGGCTTTTGTCAGTGGGCAGCTGCACACTGACAGGAGCCTTGTTTTTCTTGTATTAGAGCACAGTCTGCAAACTTGCACAGCAGTGCCACAAGGATTGATCAACTCGCTGCTGCAGTTTACGTTGTTTATGGCATTGCTTACTGCTAATTTCTTAAAATATTTTAAATTATTTTAAAATATATTTCTTACATTATTTTAATTCATTTAGATATTATATTTTTTATTTATAATTTTGTTTTTATTAATTGCTCCTACCTGACTAACCTGTCACGAATGTAGAGGTTTTCCCTGGGTGTAAACTAAGCTGGCTTTTGAACGTCTTCCTGCTCTTTCTTAGTGACTGACTTGATTTGGAAACAGAAAGACCATTTGGATTCCACTTGGCTAAAGCTCCTGTCAACATGTTCACTAAAAAGGCGATATCTGTAGCCAGGCTCTGCGGCAGCATTTGCAAGGGAACCTGCAGAGGTTGTGTTCCCTCCATGGGAGAGTCTCTGGCAGCAGAGTCTGTCATTTCCTCCATTTGCTGGGTCAAGCAGGACAACTTTAAAAATGTGGACTGGGAGACCTTCTTGGAAGACCTTCTAAAAATGCTAGGGTTCTTTCCAGTTTTCTCCAAGAATCTGCTTCATCTTCTCTTGCCCACTGCAGCTCACCTGACCCATGTACCCAAAGGTGCCGATCCTGAGGTGAGTGGGAAAGGAACATTTGATGTTTGTGGTGTTTAAGAATAATGGAACAAGCTGTGAGCTTGGCCTGTGGCAGTAGTTTAGAGGCAGTAGGCTGAAAGAAAATCCATTTCAATGCCTGCAGCAGCAAAAGCAAAGGCATCACTGGCTATTTCCTAATTTTCCATTTCAGAGCTTTAAAAGAACTAAAAGCCCAGTTTTGCAGAGAGAACATTGCTTCCTGATAGTAGCCAGGAGGAATATCTAATTTTGAGCAATTTGCAGTATACTTGAATCAGCCCATTTGAATTTAGTCAGAGTGACTTAGAATCCCATTGCTATTAAAGCTGATGATTTCTGCTTAGCAGAGCTGTGTTCTAGATTAGGGCAAATTTGGGAGAAACTCCCCAAATAGGGTCCCTCTGGGAAGCAAACCCAAAGGCCCCTCCCCCAACTGGTCTGGGAAAGAACTTCCTGCAGAAGAGTGGAAAAAACTATTTCTTTACCAAACAAAGTGCCCACAAGTACAAACATTAATAACATGAAACAACAAAACCTCTCGCTGCTCCAAAGAGAGATGGCAAAATTGAGGAAGTCCTTGCTGTGGGTGAAACTCGGTGGCTCAATCTCTTATCAGTCCCTCTGGTGCTGGAAAATGCTGTCCTGGGCCCTGGTGGGCCACAGCTGCGAGCTCCCAGTGCTCTTCTGGGTTTTTCAGTCCAGAGCAGGTTTAAACTGTCCCAAGAAAAAGAAAAAAAAACAGTCCAGGGAGCTTCTCTGCCTCAGCTAGCTAAACTAACTAAAAGCACAGGAGATCTCTGTCCGTGCTTCAGATGAACACAGTCTAGGAGTGGAATGTATAGGATTGAATGCTGTTTTCTGCAAACAAACTCTGTGCTTCTTCGTTTTCCCCCTTCACTCTCAGAACCAGTCCTAAAGGTACAGAACTTAATATCCAACATCAACAGAATAGGTAGTTGGGGATACCAGCATCAAAAAGTCACCCCAGGACATGCCACTCCTTATCCCCATATTGTCAGCTTACTACCAAAACTTATATATATTCTAACTCTACATACACATACATTATACATACATCTATATACACAGTGTACAGTTACATACAGAGAGTGGCAGTGACATTCAGCAGTGATATTTACACATGGTTCTCACCCAACAATCAGATCTCTCTCAGGTACACATCGTGCTGTTCCATCTTTCTGCATTATCCCCCATGTGCAACCTGGACCCTGAGCAAAGACAATCCCAGGGATGGGTTTGTCTGTACCTGAGGCAGGATTGATCCAAACTGTCTTCCCTAACAAACCTCCCACATGCACCACTGGGACTTTGTCTCTGTCTGCTGTATGCAGGAGCTCAGACTGGGCAGGGCCTGCCCTGTTGGTGGAGCCTCAGGTGTTAACTAGCCAGGTGGCCTTTGCTAAATGCCTCTCCCAATTTTTGAAAGATCCCCCACCCAATGTTCTCAAGGTGGTTTTTAACAGTCTGTTTTACCTCTCCACATTGCCTGCAGCTGGTGCATGGTAGGGGATGTGGTACACCCACTCAATGCCATGTTCCCTAGCCCAGGTGTTGGTAAGGCTGTTCTTGAAATGAGTCCCATTGTCTGACTCAATCCTCTCAGGGGTACCATGCCTCCACAGGACTTGGTTCTCTAGGCCCAGGATGGTGTTCTGGGCAGTAGCGTGTGGCACTGGGTAGGTCTTCGCCCACCTTGTGGTGGCTTCCACCATTGTGAGCACGTAGCGCTTGCCTTGGCATGTCTGGGGAAGGGTGATGTAGTCAATCTGCCAGGCTTCCCCATACTTATATTTAGACCACCGTCCCCCATACCATAGGGGCTTTATCCGCTTGGCCTGCTTGATCGCAGCACATGTCTCACAGTCATGGATAACCTGGGAAATACTGTCCATGGTTAGATCCACCCCTCGGTCTCGTGCCCACTTATAGGTGGCATCTGTGCCTTGATGTCCTGAAGCATCATGGGCCCATTGAGCTAGGAACAGCTCTCCCTTGTGCTGCCAGTCTAAGTCTATCTTTGATACTTCTATCTTGGCAGCCTGATCTACTTGCTCGTTGTTTCGGTGCTCCTCATTAGCTCTGCTCTTGGGGACATGGGCATCTACATGGCGGACTTTCACAGGTAACTTCTCTACCCGAGTGGCAATGCCATTCCACTTATCAGCAGCCCAGATAAGTTTTCCCCGACATTGCCAGTTTGCCTTTTTCCACCTTTCCAGCCAACCCCACAGAGCATTGGCCACCATCCACGAATCAGTGTAGAGGTAGAGCTTTGGCCACTTCTCTCTTTCAGCAATGTCCAGGGCTAGCTGAATGGCTTTGAGTTCAGCAAGTTGACTCGATCCACCTTCTCCTTCAGTGGCTTGTGCAACCTGTCATGTAGGGCTCCATACAGCTGCCTTCCATTTCCGGTTCATCCCTACAATGTGACAGGAACCATCAGTGAAAAGAGCGTACTGTGTCTCTTCCACTGGCAGTTGGTTGTACGGTGGTGCTTCTTCAGCTCGTGTCACTTGTTCCTGCTCCTCTTCATCCATGAGACCAAAGCTTTCACCTTCCGGCCAGTTGGTAATAACTTCCAAAATCCCAGGGCGGTTTGGGTTTCCAATACGGGCGCGCTGTGTGATGAGGGCAATCCATTTGCTCCATGTGGGTCGGTGGCATGGTGGGTAGAGGGAACCTTTCCTTTAAACATCCACCCCAGCACAGGCAGTCGGGGTGCCAGGAGGAGTTGCGCCTCTGTACCAATCACCTCCGAGGCGGCTTGAACTCCTTCATAGGCAGCCAAGATTTCCTTCTCTGTGGGAGTGTAGTTGGCTTCAGACCCTCTGTAGCTTCGGCTCCAGAATCCCAGTGGTCGGCCTTGAGTCTCCCAGGCACCTTCTGCCAAAGGCTCCAGGACAGGCCATTGTTCCCGGCTGCTGAGTAGAGCACATTCTTTACATCTGGTCCTGTCCTCACTGGCCAAGGGCTACCGCATGAGCGATCTCCTGCTTGATCTGGGCAAAGGCTTGCTGCTGTTCAGGGCCCAGTGGAAATCATTCTTCTTGCGGGTAACCAGGTAGAGAGGGCTCACAATCTGGCTGTACTCGGGAATGTGCATTTCCAAAAGCCTCTGGCACCTAGGGAAGCTTGTGTTTCCTTCTTGCTGGTCGGTGGAGACATTGCAGTGATCTTGTTGATTACCTCTGTGGGTATCTGGCGACGTCCATCTTGCCACTTTACCCCTAAGAACTGGATCTCTCGGGCAGGTCCCTTGACCTTGCTCTTCTTGATGGCAAAGCTGGGTTCCAGGAGAATCTGGATGATCTTCTCCCCTTTTTCAAACACTTCCATTGCTGTGTTCCCCCACACAATGATGTCATCGATATACTGCAGATGTTCTGGAGCCTCTCCCTTTTCCAGTACAGCCTGGAACAGTCCATGGCAGATGGTGGGGCTGTGTTTCCACCCCTGGGACAGTCGGTTCCAGGTGTACTGCACGCCCCTCCAGCTGAAAGCAAATGAGGCCTGCATTCTGCTGCCAGAGGAATGGAGAAAAATGTTAACAATGTCAGTAGTGGCATACCATTTGCTCTCCGGACTCCAGCTCATACTGGAGTTCCAGCATGTCCAGCACAGCAGCGCTCAGCGGTGGTGTCACCTCATTCAATGCACGATAGTCCACAGTCAGTCTCCATTCTCCATCAGACTTGCGCACAGGCCAGATGGGGCTGTTGAAGGGTGAGTGGGTTTTGCTGACCACCCCTTGGCTCTCCAGCTCCCGGATCATCTTGTGGATGGGGATCACGGCATCTCGATTGGTCCGATACTGCTGGCGGTGCACCGTCGAGGTGGCAACTGGTACTCGTTGTTCTTCTACCTTCAGGTGTCCTACTGCAGATGGGTTCTCTGACAGTCCAGGCAAGGTGTTCAATTTCTTGATGCCCTCTGCCTCCACAGCAGCTATTCCAAAAGCCCATCTGAGTCCCTTAGGGTCTTTGTAATACCCATTCCTGAGGAAGTCAATGCCCAGGATACACGGGGCCTTTGGGCCGGTTGCAATCAGATGTTTCTGCCACTCCTTCCTGGTCAGGCTCACCTCGGCTTCCACCAGAGTCAGTTGCTGTGATCCCCCTGTCACTCCAGCAATGGAAATAGGTTCTGCCCCCACATGTCCCGATGGCATCAGGGTACACTGCACACCAGTATCTACCAAAGCTTCATATTTCTGTGGCTCTGATGTGCCAGGCCATCGAATCCACACAGTCCAAAAGACTCGGTTTTCCGTGCCTCTTCCTGGCTAGAGGCAGGGCCCCTCTAGCACTGGTTATTATTCCCTTCCTGGGCATACATCGTAGAGGTTCCTTCAAGGGGATCTGACATATCATCTTCACTTCTATAATACCTGTGGCTCGGTCATGGGAGGTTGAGGCTACTTTCATTTTAGTGGGACCCCCTCAGTTAGTGTTTCTCTCCTTGATCTCACGCACCCGTGCTGCCAGGACAGAAGTGGGTTTTCCATCCCACCTTCCCATGTCTTCCCCATGGTCACGCAAGAAAAACCACAGGTCAGCTCTTGGGGTGTACCCTCTCTCTCTAGCTGGGGGACGTTGGGCTCTGGCTCTGGGGCCTGTGACTCGCACCGGTGCCGCATGGGAACTGTTCCTCCTCATCTCCTCCTCATCTCCCTCATCTCCTCTTTGAGTTCCTTAACTACTGCAGAGACCTGAGCCTGCATTGGGCCATGATCATGCTCTCATAATTTCTGAGCCTGTGGCGACAGAACCCACTGTCTCTCGGTTGCTATCAGGATTGATCATTGCAATGAAGGTGGGTATTGAGATGGCCCTTACTTGCCAGTTCCACAACATCTGCCCTGTGCACCTGACCTTGTCAGGGTCATTTCATGCTGTCCACCCCTCCCAAAGAGTACCTCTAATATGCCACTTCCTCAGCTTTTGGATCCCTCCTCAAGGGTCTTCCAAGACTTTTATGATGGTGCTCCTGCATTCTGTCTCTGTGGACAAACCTCTCCCTTACACTCATTAAAAGCCTCCCAGAGGGAAGGGGCCTTGCTCCCTTACAATACCTGATTCACCCTGAGTCCTGGGTCAAGGGTCCAAATTCCTTGCCTCACCACATCCAGTTGCACGCCTGTACCTATAAGGTCCCAAACCCAAGTAACCAAGTTGTATAAGCCTCACTCCCGTCGTGCAATATCTTTTTGCAGATTACGTAGGCTTCATAAGTCAGGGACTGGTGATGATCTCAACTCTGGTCCCCTGTGGTGTGAGGGCCTCCTTTCTTATCTTATTACCTGGGTGCTCTGATTTCATCTTATACTTCTTTGTTTCACAGGGGACTGCGCTGGTTGTGACTGCCCTGTGGTTCAGCTGGAACCTGGACAGTTGTAACTCTGTGGGTTCCACTGCTGCACCATCGGATTCTCCCTTTTCAGGGAAGGGGAGGGATTCCACCAGCTGGGGCTAATGAGCCACCACTGGGAAATTGCTCTTAACATCGCTATCTCTTCACCAGAACCCCACCCAATCCGGGTGGTTCATTTCTGAGGTGGGCTGCGGGCAGGGTCAGGCGTGGGGCAGCATCCCTGTTCTGTGGGGCAGTGTCAGGCCCACGACAGAATCCCCAGTCTGTGGGCAGTGTCAGGCCACGACGATCCCAGTCTCGGGGGTAGGTGTTCTTTGTGGTGCCAAGTTGACCTCACCTTATCCTGAAAGTGAACTAGACTAGCACTATCAGCACACTTGGTTAGTATCTAGAGGAAATTGAAACCCTTTCAAATGCTGGTGGGGTAGGCAAAAGAAGTGGTTGAAGGGCTGGGAAAACTTCCCCACTGCATTTCCTCACAGAAAGTGCCATTCTTAAAGTAACCCTAAAAACACCCACTTAGTATGGGCATGTGGATACATGCACACAAC
>JAJEOU010001801.1:0-24987 GCA_021534815.1 Acrocephalus arundinaceus
ACAGGGTCACCGTGGCCTCTGTGTTCCACAGGCCCAGAGTGTCCACTCATGGACTCCTTGCTTCCATTCAAGCCCCAACAGTGTTCACACAATGGCCCCTTGGCTTCTATGGTGCATGTAGACAAGTGTCACTCTGGTCCTCTAGTGCCACCAGAGGCCCCACGTGTCACAATGCCCTTGCTTCGCCCAGGGCCCTCAGTTCACCATCATCAAGAATCCACCAGCTGGAAAAGACTTGGAGAGCAGAAGTTCAACCCTGTGACCAACACCACCTTGTACCAGACTTGGGCCCTGAGCTCCTCATCCAGGTTTTTTTCTTCAACCAATTTCCAGGGACAGGACTCACCACCTCCCTGGGCAGCCCATTCCAATACACAATTGTTATTTCTGTGAAGAATATTTCCTAATGTCCAGCCTAAATATCCCTGGTTACGCTTAAGGCTGTGTCATCTTGTCCTGTCACTGTTCCCTGAGAAAAGAGCCCCATGCCCACCTGGATGCAACCTGTCAGGGTGTTGAAGAGAGTGATGAGGTCTCCCCTGAACCTCCAAGACCCTCCATGTCCTTCTTTAACTGGGGGGCTGTTACGTCCCACTCTTAATATTAGCTGAGTTTGTAGTGGTTTTAGAGTGCAAAAATGGGAATGAAAGTACAGTTTAACCAAATCAATGCACCTTTTTTTGATGTGCCAACAAAACTGATATGCGATAGTGAGAGAGAGAACAGAGAGGGAGAAAACAGTAGTGAGAGAGAGAGAGAGAAGGACAGAGAGAGAGATAAAAAAGACAGGGAAATAGCTACCAACAGAGGAGAGACAGGTCCTTGTATGTCTTTTTCACAAATAGACCACCTTTGCAGTCCTCATGGCATTGCTAATGGATTCTGTTTTCTGTGGGGATGCCTCCAGAGGAGTCTCCTCCGAGGCTGAATATACAGGTCTTTCTGATCGAAGGCAGCTGGCCAGAGCAAAGATGGCAGGAGGAAACTTTTGTGATCAAGCCCATGCACAATGGGGAGAACAGGACAAGCTGGCCCCGTCAGACCAGGTACAGGTGATTTGGCTCACAGCAGGCAGTGTACTGTGGCCTCCATTGTTCTGGCAGGATTTAGATCCAGCAGCGAGACTTGAGTCAGCACACCTGGCTGGTCAGCAGCAGCTCATCAGCTTTTGGGCTCCCAGCCCCTCTTCCCCCAAAGCTTCTTTTCTATGATGAAAAGGTGAGACATATTGAAGGTCTTTGGGCTGACTCTCACACCCAGTGACCTGTCCCATTTTTCTTATCACGTGGGAGAAGCTCACACTCCTCTTCTAGTTTTTTTGGAAATGGAATGTTCCCTTTCTCCCTCTCCCCACCAGTGTGTGTGATGTTTTATTCTTAAAGGGACAAAAACTCATCCCATGTCCCTCCCACCCACACTGGAAACATTTGACCCTCCCAGCCATGGTGGTCCAGCTGGAATGGTGGCTGGTGCTGCAATCCGGCCTCTGAGCCCAGACCCTTTCCGCTGTTCATCTGGGTCCCTTATGGCTCACTTGGTGCAGGTCTCAGTGAGGAGGTCCAGGGTTGGAGGTGGAGCAACCAGAAGCCCAGAGATGATCCTCTTGCAGACATCACTGGCATTGCTTTGTGCCACTTCCAGGCACCAAGTGGCTTTGTGCCACTTCCAGGATCATCTTCTGTTGCAACTCCTGGTGCTCTCTCTGGTTTTCCACCACTGCATGAAGTCTATCTATAAAATCTAGGAAAGGCTCAGAAGGGGATTGTTTAATTGAGATAGAACTCTGCCGAGGATCTTTAGTGGGCATGATCTGAAATGCCCTTTGGGCAGCATCCTTCATGTGATTTAACACAGGAGGGATTACTGGGTTACACTGGGTTATACTGGTTTCTACTGGGATGGGGTGCTGGGAGATACTGGGTTACACTGGTGAGCACTGGTTTATACTTATTTTTACAGGGATGGCATACTGGGGGCATTGGTTTATACTGGGTTATACTGGGATGTACTGGGTTATATTGGGATGTACTGGTTTATATTGAGATGGGGCTTGGGACCTACTGGAAGTGACTTCAGGTTGTGCTGGCCTTACTGGTTTATACTGGGAGCTGCCCCACACGGCTCAGGAGATCGGGGGTGGCTCCCAGTGCTTACTGGTTTATACTGGTGCCCTCCCAGTATAAAGCTGGTAAAAGTAGGAGCCCCAAGACCATACTAGGAGCCCTTAGACCTGCCTTTCATGGGTGGATCCAATGTCCCAAAATCCCCTTCGGCTTGAATGGGTAGACCTGATGTCCCCAAATCCCTATTGACTTCAATAGGGTAGACCTTGTGCCCCTAAACCTCACTGGGAATGGGTTTGGGTGCATTAACCCTTACTGGTTTATACTGGGAGCTGCCACCTCTGGCCAAAGGGGCGTGGGGGAGCTCCCAATGCTTACCGATTTGTACTGGTGCCCTCCCAGTCAATGCCTGGGAGCACTGATAGGCCCTGGTGGCCAGGCAGTTCCCTGAGGCCGAGCTGGCCTTTGCCAGGGCCCTGCTGAGCTACGACTTCTCCAACTTCTCAGCCTGGCACCACTGGCTGTAGTTCTTGTCACCCACCAGGAACTGCAGGAAGGGCAAAGCCAAAATGCTGCCCCCAAAAGGTTGAAGAAAGGTGAGAGATTCTCCTGGAAAAATTCCCAGAATTTTGTCGGGATCCTATCCCAAAAATTCTACAGCCCTTGCCTGAAGTTGAGCTCTGTTCGGTTGGATGGCTAGACCTGGGGTTCAAAAATTCCCATTGACTTCAATGGGTAGACCTGCTGTCCCAAAAATCTCCATTGACTTTTATGAGTAGACCTGGTGTCCCTAAATCCCCATTGACTTCAGTGGTAGACCTGATGTCCTTACAGTTGTTAATGGATAGACCTGGTGTCCCCAGATCACCACTTCCATTGATGGGTAGACCTGTTTTCCTGAAATCCCCATTGGTTTCAATGGGTAGACCTGGGGTCCTAAATCCCCCAGCTGACTTCAATGGAGGTAGACCTGATATCCCAAACTTCCAATTCACATCAATGGCTGGACTTGATTTCCTAAACTCCCCACATTAAGGGGTAGACCCAGTGTCCCACTGAGCCCATTGGTGTCAGTGGGTAGACCTGATGACCCCAAATCCCAATTGTCCCTAATGGGTAGACCTGATGTTCCTAAAATCTCTATTGTTTTCAACAGGTAGACCTGGTGTCCTTAAATCCCCATTGTCCTTAAAGGGTAGAGCTGGTAGGCCAAAAAAGCCCATTCTTTCAACAGGTAGACCTCATGTCCCTAAATTCCCATTAATTCCTGGACGCATAAATATTCCACCATTAGTGGGTAGACCTGGTGTCCCAAAATTCTTTTTGACTTTAATAAGGTAATTCTGGTGACCCTAAATCTCCATTGCCTTGAATGGGTAGACGTGGTTTCCCCAAATCCCCAAATCCCCAAATCCCAAATCCCCATTGCCTTTATTAGACATGGTCTCCAAAAAATCCCTATTGATTTTAATGGATATACTCCATGTCCTAAATCCCCATTGGTTTCAATGGCTAGACCTTTTGCTCCTAAACATCATTGGTTTCAATGGTAGACTTGTCCCTAAATCCTCGTTAGATCAAGAGGTAGAGCTGTTGACTCTAAAAATCTCCATTGGTTTTAATGGGTAGACCTGGTGTCCCTAAAATCGCCATTTGATTTCCATGGATAATCTCTTAACCCCAAATACCCACTGAGTTCAATGGGTAGATCTGGTGTCTCTAAAAATCCCCATTGGGTTCAATGGGAACACCTAAGCCCCCACATACCTGGGTGCCCCCATTCAGATCTCAGGGTGTCCCCTGGCTGCCCCCTGAGATTTTGGGGTGCCCCCTTTGCCCCTCCCCAGAGCTGGAGCTGGTGCAGACGCCGTCTTCACCAACCCCACAGACCAAAGCGCCTGGGTTTACCTGCACTGCATCCTCTCCTGAGGTAACTCAGGGCTCCCTCCCATCCCTGGGGACCTCCCCTGGAGTTTTGGGGTGCCCCCTGAATGTTGAGGTGCCCCTGAATGTTGGGGTATCCCCCACAGCCCCCCTGCCTCTGAGGGTCATCTGCGTCCACATTGACTTGGAGGAAACGACCGTGGCTGTCATCTTCTCCCAGCCCATCATGGAGAGTGGGGACCCCTGGGAACCCAAAAAATCACCTGGATCCACCTCCCCCAATCACCGTGCCCAATAACCCCAATACTTCCCCAAAACCACCTGGATAACCCTGGGAACCCCAAAAATTCAACTGGGTACCCCCTAAAATCACCTGGATAAACCTGGGTGCTTCCCCAAATTGCCTGGGTATCCCCAAAAATTACCTGGGAACTCCTCAAAAGTCATCTGGGTACACCTGGGTACCCCAAAAATCTTCAGGCTCCACCAAACTGGTGGTTGTGAAATCCATTGCTTTGACTAGGTAGACCTGGTGGCCCTAAACCCTGTTGACTTTAATGGGTAGACCTGGTGTCCTGTCTAGCCCCATTTACCCCCAGTAACCCTTCCCAGTGTTCCCAGTAACCCTAGTGCCCCCCTTAGCCACCTCGAGTGCTCCAAGGAATAGCTTCCAGTTTGACTACTTTGCCCTCCCAATCCTCCCAGTTACTCCTCCCAGGCCTCCAAGTAACCCCTCCCAGTGTTCCCAGTTTGCCCAGTTTCCCCTGTTCCTCCCCCAGTGCTTCCAGTTCCTCCCACAGAGCTTCCCCTTAGCCTTTCCCAGTGCTCCCAGTTTAACCAGTAACCCTTCCCAATCAAGCCCTATTAATGGACAGATCTGGTGTCCCTAAATCCCCATTGACTTCAATTGGGTAGACCTGGTTTCCTGTGATAGTTGGACTAGGAGAAAATGAACAATAAAACAGGCCTGAACTTTCAAACTTACAAAGATAGTTTATTCACACACTCTAAAGAATAAAGGGGAAAAAAAGAAATTGAAGCTTCAAAACACTTCCCTTTCTCCCACAAACTGTTCACTTTCCCATAACTAATATAGACAAAACTGTGATTTTCAGTCAGTTTCAACTATTTAAACATATTCTTTCATCACCTTGGCAGAGGAGTCTCCTTGGAGTCCATGAAGGCATTCACCACAAGAAACAGTCTGGTGGCTCCCAATGTCACAAACCTGCAACCGCTGGAATTTTGCAGATTGTGTCATCTCATGCTGAGAGGCCCATGAGTAGCCAAGAGAAAGGCTGCTCATGGATATTTGGGGTATTTGTTTAAGAATGCTTTTTTTTAGTATTTCACAAAGATCCTCTTCTTGTATCTTTAAAATCATTTCTCTCTCAAGAGACCTCCTTTTACTAGAGCCAAAAGGCCAAATCTGCGTCTCAGACAGCTGAGATCTCTTTTTATCTCAGGAGCTGGGGAACTTCCTCTACAACATTCTCAATGAAATCTCAGTTACATCAGTCTATTACCTTCAGCTAGAACAGCATTGCCCCAAAACAGCATCAATCTATTACAAGAAATAGTCCATTTCTCTGTGGTTTACATCTAGAGAAGTCCAGTCAAAAATGTCCACTTTCTCAATCCTTTCTTCCAGACAACCTTTATCAGTTCTTTTGCTGACTGTATCATGCTGTCTCTCTACATTTAAAATCACTCTGGTCTTCTTCTCTCTCTCTGGGAAAGGGCTGGAGTTCTGAAAGCTTCATGTTGCCAGGAAAGGGTTAAATCTGCCCAAGGTCTTTCTCTCTCTCTCTGCAGCTCAGAGATGTCAGAATGCAAGGCCCACGCTGGTGATGGGGGTGCAGGGGGAACAGGCTCAGGAAGGGCTGATGGATCACTTCCCACCCCTGCTCTGATCCAAAGCAGACCCAGCATCAGAGTCGCTTCTTGAGGCCGGGGGTGGTGGTGGGGAGAGATCTTCTCCTCCCTGGACAGTGGCACCAGCAACCAGGGGCCCAGGCCATTGCCCGGCCAGGGCCACCACAGCAGCCCCGGCTGCAGCTTTCTCTCTCTTTCCCTCCCTGCAGAGGCTGGCAGGGGAAGGAGCCCCCTGGCACAGGCCAGGCTCGGCAGACCCGGCTGGGCACAGCCCGGCACCCAGAGGGCAGCGGGGCCTGGCCCGGGGTCCCCTACTGCCTAGGGAGTGTTACCTGTGCTCCTGACCAGAAGGAAAAAGGAGTTTCTCCGTATCTCCCTGATACTTAACCCTGAACATCCACAGAGTTGTAAATACTTTAAATTGCTCTTTCCTGAACTTCCTGAAAACTCACTTGCTGGCCAAAACCACCACAGCATGGGACCTGATTCAAAAAGATACATGAAAATTTTTGTAAGTTAGACTATGTGCATAAGTAACTTGCAATGTGCCTTATTAACTTTCTGTAAAACTTTTGCCATTATATCCATTTATAACATATTCATTGGTGCTAATTGCTTTGCACCAATGAATATGTTATAATGGATATGATTTCTGCTAAATAAATTGTATTTATATTAGTATTTTAGAATAAAATTTATAAATAATAAAAATAAAATTTATAAAATTATAAAAATTTATAATAATAAAAAATGAAAAAGTATAAATAATTAGTGTTACAGAACAAATGGGCCCCTTTTGCAGATGTTACATGGGAAAATGGAATACAGGATATAGTACTGAGATAAGTCCTCTCAAATTAGAGGATTGGCCTTGAAATAGTCAAATTTGGGATTAGTCCAGGTATGGACCCTAAGTTGTGCCTTTAATAGAGCTTGTTTTTAGAATAATGTTTAGTTATATAACGCAATGCTTGGTACGCATGTGCAATTGGTGGGGTTGTTCAGAGGACAGCGATGAAGAGCAGGGGTCTTCATCCCAAAGACGACCAAAAGAAGACAGAAGACCCCCTAGCAACAACTGAAGCATGCGCCATGAAGAACAGTGATGTAGATTTCTAGAATGGAAAATAGGTGGAGATTTACTGGAAGTATTGATGAATATGTATAGGCATATCATGTAAGTTTTGTTTGAGGTAATCTGTTTTGTACTTTAGGTAGGGTGGGAATCCTCCTCTGTACTTTGGTCATTTTGCTTATGCGTTATCCAACCTTAATTTACTCAATTAATCACTGCAAACTTTATATTGTATTTCATCTCAATTAAATTTTTGCAAAATTTAACTTCGTAGTTTGTTGAATTAGACATACAGATCTAATTTATACAATATAATAAGTTATTGTAATTAGTCAATGACTTAAGATCACACTTTGTTAAGAGTATATAAGCTAGAGACAGGCAGAATAAAAACTATTCTATTTTGGATCCTGATAATGTGTGTGTTGTGTCACATCGACCTAACAGTAACAGCCGGGCAGAGCCCTCCAGATTGCCCTCAGCTCTGGGCACTCCGGGTTCACCTGTGAGGGAAAAAGAACAAAATTTGGGGCATTTCCCACCCAAATTGGGAATTTCCAACCCTGAATGGTGGGTTTAACCAAAATGTTTGGGACATCAGTTACCCATTGACATGAGTTGACAATTCTTTGTTTGGGCATAGGTCAACCCATGAAATAAGGAGGAAAAGGACACCAGGTCTACCCCAAACAAGTCCATAAGGGATATGGGGACACCACAGTCTATCGCATTTAATAGGGCTTGTTGGAAGGGTTATTGGTTAAACTGGGAGCACTGGGAAGGGCTAAGGGAAAGCTCTGGGGAGAACTGGAAGCACTGGGGGGGAGTTGGAAGCACTGGGAGGGAGGAACGGGGAAACTGAGCAAACTGCAAGAACTGGGAGGGGTTACTGGAGCACTGGGAGGGCTAAGGGGAAGAACTGGGGTTACTGGGAGCTCCGGGGCAATACTGGGAGTACTGGGAAGGGTTACTGGGGATAAATGGGGGTAAACAGGACACCAGGTCTACCCACTAAAGTCAATAGGGATTTAGGGACACCAGGTCTATCCTTGAAGTCAATGGGATAAATTAGTCACCACATCTACCCAGTCAAAGAAGTGGGATTTAGAACCACCAGTTTGGGCAGGGCCCCAAATTTTTGGGGGTACCCAAAATTCTGTATCCAGGTGATTTTGGGGGGGAATTCAGGTGATTTTGGGGGCTACTCACGAGACTTGTGGGGGTATTCAGGTGTATCCAGGTGCTTTTTGGAGGTACCCAGGTAATATTTGGGGAGGATTGAGAGAATTTTGGGGGGTACTTAGGTGTTTTGGGGGGGTACCTAGATGGATCTAGGTGATTTGGGGGATACCCCTGTCATTTTGGGGGTTCCCAGGTGTCCCCACTCACCCTAATGGACCAGGAGAAGATGACGGCCACCGTCGCATCCTCCCAGTTGACGTGGATGCAGATGACCATCAGCACAAGGGGGGCTGTGGGGGGACAACATTCAGTGGGCACCCCAACATTTGAGGGACACTGAATGATGATTTTAAAGAATTAAGATATTAGCTGAGGGTTAGAAGAAATTTATATGGCTCAGGGTGTAAGTTATATAAGCAAGCAATAGGTTGATGTTTATTAGATGCTTAAGCTAGAGCTAATTGTTTACTTGTTTGCCATTATGAGCTTGTTTATAAAGGAAGTGGAGTAATGAACCATTAGAAGAACAGATTGAAACCAGTAAGAACAATGACCAGCACCTGGACTTTATATCAATCAATCACAAAGCAGGGGACCTTGGATCATGCCAGAGGGTCACAGAGACCTGAGGAAGACTCTCCTGACTTCATCCTTTGAGTCCACCAACCCAATTCAAGAGAGAAGAATTGCACACACATGAAGGACTAATAGCCTCATTTAATACAGAGCAGGGATGGGAGGTGCTGGGGTTATGCACATGTATTGTATGTAAGATCTTGGGAAATAAATAGAGGGCAAAGAACCTTGTACAGGGCAGTCACGCCTTTTGGAGATGACTCCCGTGCTGCCCACTGGTGTTAATAAACATTCCACTTTCTAACTTCAACTAATTAAAGAGTCTTTGTCCATGATCATATCTGTTTTTAATGATTCATACTTGGGGAGATTGTATGAAACTCAGGAATTTTAGATTGCTAAAAAAGGAAGAGAACCCCTCTTTGCATGAGTGCAGCCAGTTCTCTGAGCAAAGCAGGTCCCACATGAGTGAGGAAAGACAGGACGGGGTTGGGGAATGTGGAGCAAAGTTGTCCACACTGGGTCAGACCTCAAGGCACAGCTTCTTTGAGCAGGCCAGACCTCCTGAGGTGACACCCTGGATTAATACCAATCCCTGAATGTTGCAGTCATCTCTTCTCTTAAGAGAAAAATACACCCTTGAAAAAAGGCATGTGGGCTTATTAAAAGCTCTATGAAATATTTCTCCATTACGTTAGGAAAAAAGACTTCCTAGTGAATTGCACCAGACCAGAGGGAAATCAAGGCACAGCCATGGTTTGTCAGGACTTGCTTGATCCTAATGAGCCCCGTGGTGCATTTGGTGTTGAGCTCTGGAACCTCAGGGCATGAGAGGAGATTGTACAAACCTTGCCAGGAGTCAAAGTCAGAAGAAAAGCCCAAAGTGTCATGAAGTATTAATGGGTTCCACTGAGGTCCATGCCCAACAAAGGCTCCACATGAGGTCTGTAGAGGAGAGAACTGGAGGCCAGGATTGCACAAAAACCTCTCAGAGACTCAGCATGGGATAGAAAATCCAAAGGAAAATCCAAAGTATCTTAAAAATCTTGAGTATCTCAAAGAATTATGGAGACCCACTGGGTGTCAGTGCAAAGCTCTCAAGGGACTCATTAAAGCAGATAATTGGAGGCCAGGATTGCACAAAAACTTCTCAGAGACTCAGTGGCCAAAAGAAGTACTTAAACTAACCCTGAGTACATTGAAGTATTAATAAACCCCACTGAGTGTTGTTACTGGCTAAGAATCCCAAGGGACTCGTTAAAACAGATAATTGGGGCCATGATTGCAAAAACTCTAAGGACCAGTGTCAAAAAAAAGTTCTGTAATAAACTTTGAGTACTCTGAAGTATTTATGAGCCCAACTGAGTGTTGTTACTGACAAAGCCTCTCAAGGGACTCATTAAAGCAGAGAATTGGAGGCCAGGATTGCACAAACCTCTCAGAGACTCCAAGGCAAAAGCCAAACCCAAAGGCCTTGGAAAAACCTGCAGTCCCTGGCAGCATGAAGGAGCCCCCCAGGGCCATTGCTGACCAAGGCTCCTTCCCCAGGGACTCCTTCCAGCACATCCTGGAGGCCACTGGCATGGGAGGGGGATGCTGAGGGCAGCACAAGGGGCTGACAGTGCCCAGCCTTGCTGGGGCTGTGCCAGGAGGCCCCAGGGCCTCAGGACAAGGGGTCTCCTCAGTGTCCTTGGTGGCACAGAGGCTGCTGTGGCCCAGGGCACCAAGACTTGGCTTCTCTTTGTCCCCACCTGTCATCACTGCCTGCAGTTCTCTGCTCTGCCTGGGGCCTGGGGACACTTTCTGTGTCGTGTCCCTCAGTGGGACCCATTAAAACTTCCAGAAACTTTGGATTATTAATCTCTCTTTGAGTTCTTGAAAAGTTTTCTGATCACACTCTGAGTGACTGAGTCTGACGCAAACAGAACCAAAGCCCCGAGAGGGTCATTAAAGTCCTTGTGCTGTGTCTGTGCTGTGAGCTGAGACACCTGGCACAGCAGCAGCTCCTGGCAAGCAAGAAGAGCTTAAAAACACATTTCTCTTGATGAGCAGCTTTTCTGCCAGCCCAGCAGGGCTGGGGCACTGCCTGCAGCCACCCCGGGCACAGCACAGAGGCACAGAGAGCTTCAATCACTCAAGGCTGGGAAGGTGCTGAGAAGGGACTGGAGGAGAATCACTGCCAGCCCTTGGCACAGGAACCTCTGGCTGCAGGACAATGCAGCTGCAGCTCCTGCAGTGATCTCCTCAAGCTGCAACATCCCAATGCCTACAGACTCTGTGAGTACAACTCTCTGAGTATTTCTGGTGCAGGGGAGGTGAAATGCTCATGAAGCTCTGACACACTGAGCTTCTGCCTATTCCCAAAAAATTTCCAAGACAAGGATTTATTTAAAAATGAGGAAATTTCCTGAGACTTTGTTTTAATTTCTTAGTATTATATAACAGGGGAGAGGGAGAACAAATGATAAAGGTATTCTTAATTTTGACGCGTCCCTGTGACATTTTAACTCTCAGCGATCAGGCTTAGTCTGAGCTGTCCTTTGTCTACCCTGCAAACAGAACTTCCCCCAGCCAGTGCCCTGCAAACAGGCAGGGTTCTGTAGGGCCAAGGAGAGTGCACAGAGATTTGGGCTCTGGGAGTGCTGGCAGGGAGATCTCAGGCCCAGGGAAACACCTGCAGGAGGAAAATCTGCAGGAAGCAGAGAGAAGATGAGGCAATGAGAGAAAACAAACCCCAGAAATGTTGTAGCAGGGAGAGTTTAGAGATCTCCATAGGAGCCCCTGCAGTGCAGCCCCTCCCTCTGAACAAGCCCCCTCCCTCCTGTCCCCCAGCCAAGCCTCTGCCCTCAGGGCCGGGGCTCCAAGGCGTGCAGCCCCTCCTGTGCAGGCAGAGCTGCAGCAGAGCCGTGGGGCAGCTGTGCAGCCCTGGGCCCAGTTCCCTCTGCAGAGCACAGGGCTGGGAGCAGCTGCCCGGCACTGGGGGGCTCTGGCAGGGGGCACAGCTGTCTCAGGGTGACGCTGTCCCCAGTGCCCGGCTGTGGGCAATGCTGTCAGTGCAGCCAGGGCAGGAGCTGCATCTCCCTTAGTCCAATGCCATCCTAAGGACACTTGGGAGTCTCCCAAGTGAGATTTCAGTGCAAGCTGGGAGCTTCAATGCAGGATGCAAACCTGTCCTGGAGCATCTTTGTGTTATTTGAGAGACCCACGGGGAAAAGCAGAGGTGTTGTGACACTGAAAATGCTGTTGGGTTGGTGAAATGAGCAACGTGAGTCCTTGGCTACAAATGTGGGGCTGGGCTGTGGTGGATGCATCTGCTCTCAGCAGTACCTGGTGATTTTTTAGGGGAAACAAGAGAAGCTGATCACCCTCAACCTAAAAAAGGCCAAAGCCCAGAGAAATTCTGAACAGGTCAGAATGACAGACCATGTCCTCTCATTCTCCACTAATCACTTTGCCTCACAGAACTTGCTCTGTTCTCCCTTGGGGCAGCAGAAATGCTTAGAGTTTGATATCCAAGAATATCAGGAGAGATATATAGGGATCTTAAAGAGAAAACTCCAGAACTTTTAAACACAAAAAGCTTTTTGTATGTACCAGGAGGAGGGTGTATGGGAAATGGCTTTGATTGTGGTTACAGGTATCTCCTCTAACTCTTCACTGTCCTTTATTTCCATGGCAGTACCCAATGCCCAGAGACAGCAAATGTCCAACAGCAGCTCCATCAGCCACTTCCTCCTGCTGCATTGGCAGACACGCGGCAGCTGCAGCTCCTGCACTTCTGCCTCTTCCTGGGCATCTCCCTGGCTGCCCTCCTGGGCAACGGCCTCATCATCAGCGCCGTAGCCTGCGGCCACCTCCTGCACAGCCCCATGTTCTTCTTCCTGCTCAACCTGGCCCTCACCGACCTGGGCTGCATCTGCACCACTGTCCCCAAAGCCATGCACAATTCCCTGTGGTACACCACCACCATCTCCTATGCAGGATGTGCTGCTCAAGTATTTTTCATTCTCTTCTTCCTCTCAGCAGAGTACTATCTCCTGACCATCATGTGCTACGACCGCTACGTGTCCATCTGCAAACCCCTGCACTACGGGACCCTCCTGGGCAGCAGAGCTTGTGCCCACATGGCAGCAGCTGCCTGGGCCAGTGCCTTTCTCATTGCTCTCATGCACACGGCCAATACATTTTCCCTGCCCCTGTGCCATGGCAATTTCCTGGGCCAGTTCTTCTGTGAAATCCCCCAGATCCTCAAGCTCTCCTGCTCCAACTCCTACCTCAGGGAAAAGGGACTTATTGTGTTCAGTGCCACTTTATCATTGTGTTGTTTTGTGTTCATTGTTTTCTCCTATGTGCAGATCTTCAGGGTTGTGCTGAGGATCCCCTCAGAGCAGGGACAGCACAAAGCCTTTTCCACCTGCCTCCCCCACCTTGCTGTGGTCTCTCTTTTCATCAGCACTGCCATATTTTCCTACCTGATTCCCCCCTCCATCTCCTCCCCATCCCTGGATCTGGCCCTGTCAGTTCTGTACTCGGTGGTGCCTCCAACCCTGAACCCCCTCATCTACAGCCTGAGGAACCAGGAGCTCAAGGCTGCAGTGTGGAGACTGATGACTGCATGGTTTAAGGAACATTAAACTGCTGTCCAATTTCCGCCAATCACTTGTAATAAAAGTTATATTTGATACTTCTTGTTGCTTTGGTTTTGAGGTTTTTTCCAGTGTTTTATATATTTAATCTCGTCCATAAAGAAAGATTATTGTTTGTGCTATTTCTCATTTTGTTTCTCTCCACCTTCCCTTTTGCCAAAGTTTGTGTCAATGAGGGGCTGGTGCTCTTGGTGATTTTAAAGGAACTCAAGGATCTCCCAGCCAAATTTTCTGCAGAGATGCCCCTTTGGTTCCCTTCTCTGCAGCTGCAGCAGCAATGTCTGTGTGCAGAGCTGGGGGCAGATCAGTGCTGGCACAGCAGCTGTGCCCAGCAGCAGCAGCAGCCCTTGGTGTTGCCAGTGCTGCTGCCGTGGCCCTGCCCCGCTGCCCTGCTGGCCCTGGTGTTGCTGTAGGGCCTGAGTGCTCTCGGGGCCGGGCACAGTGCTGGGGGTGGCAGTGCCGGGGCTGCAGCAGGGACAGGCCATGGGCACTGCTGGGGCAGCGCTGACGCCTCAGGCCAGGCCTGGGGGCTGCAGGCTCCTTGCCCAGGCTCTCTCCAGAACACTTTGCCCAGGCCAATGCTGAGCACAGAAAAGCCCCGGGAGCAGCCCCAGGCTGGCCGTGGGCAGGCTGGGGGCAAACAGCATGGCTGGGGCTCTGCAAGGTGCCTGGGGGAGACAAGGGGAAGGAGCAGCAGAGCAGGGGCTGATCCATCCCCACTGCGCTGGACACCCCAGGGCAGCGTCCCACAGCGTCCTCATGCACCTGCCAACAACATCCCCCCTCTGCAGCCCTGGCCTCTCCCCCAGCTCACACAGGTGCCGCATCCTTGCAGGCACAGACACGGCAGCACTGCCTCAGGAGCCCCTGTTTGCACTGCCCAGAGCAGGCGTCAGCACCCCCATGGTGTTGGTGTGGGGAGATGAACCTGAGGGAGCACAAATGCCATCAGCCCCTGAGGCCAGGAAGGGCTGGGGGACAGCAGGGAAACCACTCAGGTTTGTGGTGGCCTCTGAAGTCACACACAAAGTTTGTTCCCATCAGCTGTGAGTTACCTCTGCCACTGCAGACATTGTTGTTCAGAGCCAGGGCTGCCTGGTAGCCACCCCCAAACTGCCTTGAGCATTTCCTTTGCTTCATCTTGGCTTTCTTTACTCTTCCCTCTAACAAGCATTTTCCTGTGTCCCAACTTTTTTTCCTCCTGGACAAACAGCCCATCCCTGGTTGCCATTTCCTCTCTGGCCCCACTCCCCATTTCCGTTCCTGACTTGGCACCATGGGAATGTCCCTTGGGGAGCAGGATCATCATCCAAGTGCTTCAGGAATTGTCTGCAGGCTCCTGCAGTGCCTCGTGCTGCTCCCTTGCCAGAGGCACCACAGGCCAGGGGGGCACATCTGGCCTGGTGTGTCTGGCTGTGGGGCTCCCTGGTCTGGGCAAGGAGGAGGAGCTGCAGAGGCTCTGCAGGACTGACAGGATGGGCTTGGGGGCTGTGAGGAGAAGCTGAGGGACCTGGGCTGCTGCACCTTGTGAAGAGGAGGCCCCGGGCTCATCCTGCAGCTGCTGCAAGGGTGGTTTCAGAGAACCACAGCATCAGCAAAGTTGGAAAAGACCTTGGACATCATCAAGTCCAACCTGTGCCCTGACACTGCCTTGTCTGCCCTGAGCCTCCTCTTCTCCAGGATAAACAACCCATGGTCCCTCAGCTTTTCCTCACAGCACTTGTGCTCCACACCCCTCACCAGCCTTGTTGCCCTTCTCTGCACACGCTCCTACCCCTCCATGTCCTTCCTAAATTGGGGGGCCCAGAACTGGACACAGCACTCGAGGTTCTGCCCAACCAGTGCTGAGTACAGGGAAGAATCACTGCCCTTCTCCTGCTGGCCACACTGTTCCTGATCCAGGCCAGGAGCCATTGGCCTTCTTGGCTACCTTGGCACACTGCTGCCTCATGTCCAGCCTGCTGTCCATAAGTTTCCCCCACAGGTCCCTTTCTGCCTGGCTGCTGTCCAGCCACTCTGTCCCCAGCTTGTAGTGCTGCAGGGGTTGTTGTGGCCAAAGTGCAGGACCCGGCACTTGGCCTTGTTAAACCTGACATTGTTGGATTTGGGCCCTGGATCCAGCCTGTCCAGGGCCCTGTGCAGAGCCCTCCTGCCCTCCAGCACATACACACTGCCAGCCAGCTTGATATCATCTGCAAATTTTCTGATGATGGACTCAATCCCCTCACCCAGATCATCAATGCAGTTATTGAAATCCATGCTGGCTGGCTCGGATCCCTCAGCCATTCTGTGGGTGCCCTGTGATGGCACTCAAGGTGATCTGTTCCATAACCTTGCTGGGCACCGAGGTGAGGCTGGCAGGCCTGGAGTTCCTGAAATCCTCCTTCCAGCCCTTCTCAGGGATGGGCTCACAACGGCACCTCCAGGCCTCTGGGACATCCCTGGTGAGCCAGGACTGATGAGAAATTATGGAGAGTACCTTGGGGAGCTCATCCAGCAGCTCCCTCATCCCCCTAGGATAGATCCCATCTGGTCCCACAGATCCCTGTGAGCACCTGATTTGCTCAGCAGGTCACCAGCTCCTTCCTCCTGGATCACAGAGGGTCTGCTCTGCTCCCTGACCCATCTACCAGCTCAGGAGAACACTTGTCCTGAGGACAACCTGTCTTATTGCTGAAAACTGAGGCAAAGAAGGGGTTAAGTACCTCATCTTTGGTAACCATATCCCCCCAATAAAGAATGGAGCCTGTTGTTACCCTTCCTTTTGACATCAATTTATTGATAAAATCATTTTTATTTTCCTTCACAGAAGCAGCTAGGTTAAGTCCTAATTGGGCTTTAACTTCTCTGATTGTTTTTGCATGACCTAACAACATGCTTAGAAATTTCCTGAGTTTCCTGACCTTCTCTCTAAAGATGATGCACCCTCTTTTTTCCCCTGAGTTCCTGCAAAATTCCATGCCCAGCCAGGCCAGTCATTTTCCTTATTTAGTCAGATTTTGTCACAGAGGGGCAGGTTGTTCCTGCTCCTTCAAGATTTCTTTCTTGAAGTGTGTTCATCCTTCCTGGAAACCCTTATTCTTAAGGGCTGTTTCCCTTAAAAAAATCACTACCTGTTTCAGTACTCCCCAAATCAGCATCCTGAATAGACTGAAGTCTGCTCTCCGTATGTCCAGTGTAGAAGTTTTGTTGATGCCCCTCCTTTTTTCACAGCATATTTAAAAACTCAATAATTTCATGGTCACTGTATCCCCAAGAGTCTCTGACCAGCACATGCCCCAGCAGCCCTTCTCTGTTTGTGAACAGCCAGCCCAGGCCTCCTCAGCATTGCAGTTCCTGCTGCTGTGCCCCAAGCCCTCTCGGCCAGTGTTGGAAAGGGACTTGGGGTACCTTGAGCCCCTCAGGCAGCACATGGGAAAAAACAACAAACTTCTCAGGAGGGTGGAGAACAAACTTTGAGTTGCAAACTTCAGAGAATAAGGTACTTGGGACATCTTAAAGCAACATGGAATTACAGTAAATCACTTGACAAAGCACTGGTAGAGCAAACTAAAACCTGTCCAACTTCCAGTTCACCAGATTTCAAGAAGAGGACATCAGGAGAAGAGAGAGACGGAGAGAGAGATCCACAGTCACCCTTGGATCCAGCACCATCTCAGCTGCTGTGAGCTCCGGGGCTGTGGGACGTGTCAGTGTCACACCCGTGTCACAGCCTCACCTGCCCTGGTCCCTCTCCCAGGTGGGGTTTTTGGGGAGCCAGGGGCTTGGCAGCCACTTTGGGGCTGGACCAGAGGCTGCAGTGGCTGGGGCTGGGGCAGTGACCACCCCACCTCTGCAGAACTTTCCCTGCCCCCCAAACACACCCTGCAGATGTCTGGGGCCATTCATCATTTCTCTGCTCTCCAGCACCGAGGCAACGGACTCTGGCTGCAGCTCTGAGCTCGTGCCCAAGGCAACCACCCCTGGCAATGGGGCTCCATGGAGCTGCTCTCAGGAAACTTCCCAATAGTTAGGGAGTGCCCCAAAACCGCCTCAGAAATGTGAGATACACCAAAATCTCTTCAGGAATGTGGAATATCCAAAAAAACCCACTCAGTAGTGCATTCCTCCTCCCTTCATCATCCCCAAACTTTGGCTGTCGTATTCCAGACCCCACCCCACCTCCCCAATCCCAACCCCTGTGGACATCAACACCCCCTTCCCAAGCAGAATTTTCCCCATTTCACACCTCCCAAACCCCATCTCACCCCTCCTGCTTCTCCCAATGCCCATCTCACCCCTCCTGATTTTCAGCACACTTCACCCAATCCCCTTCCAAACCCCATTCCACCCTAAGGGGCTGAGAAATTTACTCATTTTGGGGTGGGATTGAGTAGTTTTCAGTGGCTTTGAGTGGTTTTCAGGTGACAGATCAAATTCTCTTGTCTCTTTGAGAGCCAAGAAATGGAGAAAACTATGCCAAATACCCCCTAAACCCCCAAATCCTCCCAAGTATCTCCTGAATCCCAGATTCCCTCCAAACACTAGTAAAAAAGTGAGGCTTTGGATGCCATTGATGAATGTGTTGATTTTTACCCCAATTGTCCTTGTTTTAATGGGATGAAGATGAATCGAAAGAATATTAGGGACCATAACCCAAAAGACCACCAGCCCAGTGCCTTCCCAACACAGATCACTGGGAATGTGGGTCATCAAGTCTCTGCCCAATGTGGGTCCTCTGAAGCAGGGTGATCTTGGAGCAGTGCAGGAAGCTTGTCCCACAGTCAGGGCACTCACAGGGCTTCCCTTACTGGTGGCTCTGTTGGTGTCTGTTAAAGTGAGAGCTCCTGGACAAGCTCTTCCCACAAGCGGGACACTCGTGGGCCATTCCCTGGTTTGGATCCTCCAGTGGCAGATCAGGTGGGAGCTTCTGCTGGAGCTCATCCCTCATTCCCCACACTTGTAGGGCCTCTCCCCAGTGCGGATGCACCAGTGGATGATGAGGTGGGAATTGTGCTTGAAGCCCATCCCACAGTGGGGGCAGCGGGAAGGGGCTCTCCTCTGTGTGAATCTGCTGGTGTTCAAGGACATCTGAGTTGGTCTGAAACTTCTTCCCACCCTCGGGACACTCGTAGGGCCATTGCCTGGTGTGGATCCTCTGGTGGCAGCTCAAGTGGGAGCGCCGGCTGAAGCTCTTCCCACATTGCTCACACTTGTAGGGCCGTTCCCTGGTGTGGATCCTCTGGTGGCAGATCAGGTGGGAGCGCCGGCTGAAGCTCTTCCCATACTGGGGACACTCGTAGGGCCTCTCCCCAGCGTGGATGCGCCGGGGCCTGATGAGGTGGGAGTTCTGCTTGAAGCCCTTCCCACAGTCGGGGCAGCGGAAGGGCCTCTCCTCTGTGTGAATACACTCGTGCTTGAGGAGATTGGACCTGGTGTGAAACCTCTTCCCACACTGGGGACATCCATAGGGCCTCTCCCCAGTGTGGATGCGTTCGTGGATCACGAGGTTGGAGCTGGTCTGAAACCTCTTCCCACATTCCCCACACTTGAAGGGCCTCTCCTTGGTGTGGATCATCTGGTGATGAATCAGGGTGTTGCTCCGGCTGAAGCTCTTCCCACCCTCCGAGCACTTGTAGGGCTTCTCCCCATCATGAAGCTCTTCATGGACCACCAGCTCTGAGCCACAGCTGAAGCTCTGTCCACGTTCCCAGCACAGGGTGGGTCTTTCCTCCTCAGAGCACCCTGGGATGGGTTTGGTGCCCCTCCTCATGCAGGATCTCCGGGGCTTTTCCTCCCCATTGAAATCCTGCAATGTGGAACTGCTCAAAACAGCCTCTTCTACAAGGTTCTGCCACAGGGATTTGTCCTCTCTGGTCTCTGACCTCAGCTCTTTGCCTGGGGGAGGAAGGACAAGGAGAGGATGGAATTTGCCTCTTTGTCAGAGGGAAGGGGAAAAAGATTCCCCCAGTGCATCCCCAGCAAGACGGCGTCGGCAGCCGGGTTGTCCTGCAGCCAGGGGCCATGCAGGGCTGGGAGATGGAGCAGGAGAGAGGGGGAAAGGGGCCGTGAACTCCTCCTCACCTGCCTGGCTGTCCCAGGGCATCTTCCTCTTCCTTGCAGCCTTCTCCTCCATCTGGTCAAGGTTTGGGAATGGGAAATCCTAGTTTAGGGAAAAACAAGGGATAAGCACATTTAGTCTGAATGTTCCTCTGCCCAAGTCCATCTCTAGAAGCCACCAGACATCTGGTGCCCATATAAACCTCCCAAACACCAAGATTTAGCCCCGCAAATGCCTCCAAGGAATTCCCTAGCCGTGGTCTCTCCCCTTTGGTGTTCAAGGATCTCCCCTGTCCCAGCTGCTGGGGGTCACGCTGGTATTGAGGTTCCCAAATCTACTCAGTCCCTGCCCTCCCCAGGCTGCTGGGAGTCCCAGAATTACAAAAAGTTCCCCCTTTTCCATCTCCCCACTAAGGGATGCTGGGGGATTTTGGGGTTCCTGGAGTTCGTCTCCCCTCAGTCTATGCTTCAGGGTGCAGCGGGTCCAAGGATTCCCCTCTGCCCCTCTCCAGGCTGTTAAGGGTCCTGTGAGTCATAGCGCTCACCCCTCTCTGGGCTCCCCACTTTGGGGTCCTGGGGCACACAGGGCTCTGCTCCTCCAGGCTGCCTCTGCTGGCAGCTGCCACTGGGACCCCCAATGTCTCCCCAAGGGGCATTTTCCACTCAACTTTGCAGTTCTTCATTCTCCAAAATTGCCCCCCCAAAGAAAACCCCAGCTCAGGGACCTCCCAGAACATCTGGGTCAAGCTCCCTGTCTTGGTTTGGAAAGACAGGTGTCTGCTAAGGAAGGCAGGAGCCTCCCTTGAAATGGAAAATATCTACCTCCACAGAAGACGAACATAATTTTGAAATTAACGGGCTCTAATGCAAAGATATGGGAATAACATTTCTTTTGTAAGAAAATTAAACTAAAAATTCAGTAGTAAGAAAAAGAAACGCTGACAGTCAGAATACAACCTGACACCCGGTTAGGCAGGCTGTGGGTAGCAGTCCAATCAAATCGTGGCTGCAGTCCTCCTGGAGTCACAGATGTGGTTTTGTTGAAGCAATGATCCTGTAGAAGGGTGTAGATTCTCCTGAAGGTCCAGTGCTGGTGTAGATGGGTCTGGCCTTCCTCTGGGAATCCAGTGGAAACAGGCTGCTTCTGGTGTGTTAAATCTCAGATTCTATCCAGGTAGGAATGCTTGGCTCCTCGCCCTGGGTGGAGCATCTCACAATGGGATGATGGAATTTGATCAGTGATGCAGTGAGACTCAATGGCCCATTAACAGAAGATATCTCCCTGGAGGGAGTGTGGGTGGTGGAAGAGATAAAGAACACTGCCCCACCTGGTTTTAACAGCTGGCCCATTAACAGAAGATATCCCCCAGAGTTATGAGAAATGGGTCATGGAACAGTTCTTACTTGGGATCTCCTGTTGGTTTTGTTTTCAAACTGGCACACTGGGGAGAAGTGGGACCATGCTGGGAACTGCTGTGAGCAGGTTGGAGTGACTGGTCTACACTGTGAGCAACTGGGCATGACTGGGACCGTGCTGGGAGAGACTGGCATCATACTGGGAGTGACTGGGACTAGACATGGGGAAACTGGGAGCAAGTGGATGAAAGTGGGAGGAACCTGGTCCATGCTAGGGGCAAACTGCATCATAATGGGGAATGACTGGCAGTGACTGGGCTCATAATGAGAGTGCCGAGGAAACTGGAACCACATGGGAGGGAAACTGGGCTGATACTGGGAGCAGCCACTTTTGGCACCGGGACCCCAAAACCCTTTTCCTGGCCTCCCCACCTCAACAAGGCCCACCATTTTCTTTGGCCCTGGGAGCCCTGGACTCCTACTCCTGCCTTTCCCAGCACCCAGCCCCTCCTTCCCATATCACTGAGGACACTCGGGACCCCTATTCCCAGCCATCCTGGGTTTTCCCACCTTTTGATGGGAACGGGGACACCGGGGAACCTTGGAGCTCCCTTTCCTGACTAAATGGAGCCTTTTAAGCCCACCTATCCCACATCTACCCACCCCTACCATCCCCTTTTCTTAATCCTGGAACCCCCAAACTCCCTTCCCTGCTCTCCCAGCTCTCCCTGTTCCCCCTTTCCTTCACCCGTGACCCCCAGACTCCAAATCTCCGTGTCCCCCCAGTTCTCCTCTCCCTGCGGTCCCTGCCGTGGCGCTGTCGGAGCCCGGCCCGGGGTTCCCCCAGTTCCTGTCCATGGGGTCCCTGGATGGGATCCCCTTCCAGCGCCGCCACAGCCAGCGGGGCCGGGCGGAGCCGCAGCCGCCGGGGTGGCGGCCGGAGCCGAGCCGGGATATTGGGATGGCCGGAGCCGGCACAAGGAGCGGCACCGGCACGGGGCCAGCAGGGAGCTGCAGATGCTGCAGGAGCGGCACAGCCAGAGCGGGGCTCAGGGCGGGGAGCCGGGGCTGGGGGATCTGTGGGGCTGCCATGGCACCTGTGGGACTGCAGTGGGGATCCGTGGGGCTTGGCCGGGATCTGGGGCGCTGGGATGTGCATCCATGCGGATCCAAGGGGCTGGGATGAGGCTCTGTGGGTCTCCATCAGACTCTGGGGATCTGTGGGGCTGGAATGGGGCTCCTGGGGCTGGGAAACAATTCCGTGGGTCTCTGTGGGTCCAATCCCTCCCCAGGTCTCCAAACCTGCTGGAGGTTTCCGGCTGTGACCTCCTGTCCCACTGGAGCATCCGTGGATCGGATGGGCTGAGTTCCAACGGGCGGGAATTCCTCTCCTTCCAGATGGGATCCATGGGGGTTTGTGGTGGCGATGGGCTGCCCAGGTCACCAAGAGGCGCTGGGAACAGGATGAGATGGAGGCTGAGGAATGAACAAATCCCCTGGGGCACACCTGCCTGGAATGTCTGTGGAAATATGTCAGATATGGGTGGGAGGCACTGGAGCATAAAGGTGGGAGGGTAGAATTCCCATGGCAATGTGGGATTTGGAAATGTGGGCTTTGGGAGGGCAAAACTTAGGAACATGGGAATTCCCTGGGACCTCCATGGATGGATCCCACTGCTGTCCCATTCCCATGGGATTTCTGTAGATGGATTTCACTGCCATGCCTTCCCATGGAATCCATGAGCAGATCTCACTCCTGTCCCATTGCCATGGAATTCCATGGATGCATCTCACAGTTATCCCATTCCAGAACCCCTGATGTCCATGTGTCTGGAAAAGTGGAACACGGGACCCTGACATTGTCCTGCTCACGTACGGATTCTACCCCAGCACCATCGGGATCAGCTGGATGAAGGGGGATGAAATCCAGGATCGTTCCCAGCAGCAACAGCACCTTCCACACCTGGGCCAGGATTGAGGCGCTGCTGGAGGAGCGGGAGCAGCACCGGTGCCGGGTGGAGCATCCCGGAATGCCAGAGCCCAGGATCTTCTCCTGGGGTGAGGCTGGGAATGTGGAATGTGGGAATTGGGAATTTGGGATGTGGAGGAGCAGGATGGGGGTTCCCCTCCTCTCCTCCACATCCTGTGCTTCCCAGAGCCGGAATCCAGTGGGAATCTCACCCTGGTGGTTGCTGTGTCCATCATCGCTGCCATCATCATCATTCTCCTCATCAGATTTGGTATCTGGAGGCTCCAATCCGGTTCCCCCAAATCCATCCTGGGGGTCTCCCTGTTCTCCTCTCCCTCCCAAGACTGCTGGGGTCCCCCCACGACCCACCCACCCCCCTAAACTCCTCCTGGGTCTGCACACAGGGACCATGTCCCCTCCCCCAGGATGATGAGGGGTCCTGGGCTGAGCCCCCACTCAGCCAGGGTGTGGAGGGAACTGGGGGTCCTGGTGCTGGAAGTGGCTGCTCCCAGGATGAGCCCACTTGCTCTGTCCTGTGGTTCCAGTTTCCTCAGCACTCCCAGTATGAGCCCAGTCACTCCCAGAATGATCCTGGTCACTTCCCCTCACTCCCTTGAGGATCCATCTTGCTCCCAGTATGAGCCCAGTCACTCCCAGTCATTCCCCATTATGATGCAATTGCCCCCAGCACAGTCCCAGTTGTTCCCAGTTGCACCCACTATTATCCAGTGTGTTCCCAGTTCTCCAGTTGCCCCTGTATAGTCCCAGTCATTCCCAGTATGAGCCAGTCTGTCCCAGCAGGGCCCCAGTCACTACACTTATCCCAGTTTCCCCCACGGTCCCCAGTTACCTCAGCACATTCCCGTAGCTCCCAGTGTGTCCCAGTCACCCCTGCATGGTCTCAGACACTCCCAGTATATCCCAGCTGCCCTGAACATTCTTGGCATCATTTCTAGGCACTCCCAGTTACCCCAGCATGGTTCAATCGCCCCAGTTTTATCCCAGTCACTGCCAGTACATCCCAGTTGTCACCAGCATACATCCTGTCATTCCTATATATTCCCAGTTTATCCCACTGTATCCCCAGTAGGCTGTCAGCATGTCCTGGGAGCTCCGAGTAACCCCCAGTCAGGGTCCATTAACACCTACTATAATTCCAGTCTGATGCCAGTGCCTCCAGTGTGATGTCACTTTCTCCCTGTAAAACCAGTATGACCCCAGTAGTCTCCAGTATGATCCTCATGGCTCCCAGTCTTCCCCAGTATATCCCAGTCACTCCCAGCATGCTCCCAGTCATTTCCACTTCCTCCCAGTTGCTTTCAGTGTGATTCCAGTGCTCACAGCCACTACCAGTCAATCCCAGTAGGAGTCCAGTCACCCTCAGTGTGACCCCAGCTGCTGCCAAAATAGTTCCAGTTGTTCCCAGTTCCTCCCAGTGGGGTTCCATTGTCCCCAGTACAGTTACAGGCACTTCCAGTGCATCCCAGTTTCCTCAGTAATGTTCTGGTTACCTCAGAATGATCCCAGTCTTTCCCAGTTCCTCCCAGTTGCCTCCAGCATGATCCCAGTTTCTGGCAGTTGCCCAAATGTGATCCAGTTGCTCCCAGTATGATCCCAGTTGCCCGACTTGTGATCTCAGTCCCCTCAGCATGGTTCCAGTCCCTTCCAGTTGATCCCAGTTGCTCCCAATGTGTCCACATTTTCCTCCCAACAGTAGCTCCCATTAACCCCCAGTCAGGATCTGTTCACACCCATTGTAATCCCAGTGGCTTCCTGCATGAACCCAGTTTGGTTCCAGTCACCCCCAGTATGACCCCAGTTACTCCCAGATACTCCCAGTATTATTCCAGTCATGCCCTGAGTGACTGCCTGTCACTCCCAGTCTGAGCCCAGTTGCTCCCTGTCACCTCCAGCATGGTTCCAGTCACAGCCAGCACCTTTCCAGTCATTCCCAGTCTGGTTCCAGTAGGATCCCAGTATGACCCCAGCATGGGCACAGCTGCTCCCATTTACCCCCACTGTGGTTTCAGTCTCTCCCAGTGTATCCCAGTTGCTCCCAGCATGTTCCCAGTCACTCCCAGTTGTCCTCAGCTGCTTCCAGCCTGATTCCAGTTGCTCACAGCCAATCCCAGTCACTCTCAGTGCAGTCCCAGTTGCTGCCAGTATGATCCACTACGATCCCAGTCTCCTCCAGCATGGGCCCTGCCTCTCCCACTGTGATCCCAGTAGGATCCCAGCAGCCCCCAGGCACCTTGCAGAGCCCCAGCCATGCTGTTTGCCCCCAGCCTGCCCACGGCCAGCCTGGGGCTGCTCCCGGGGCTT
>JAJEOU010002773.1:0-21191 GCA_021534815.1 Acrocephalus arundinaceus
CCAGGTAGACACATCCACAGCCTTTCCTGCATCCACCAGGCAGGCCACCTGGGTGTAAAAGGAGATCAGCTTGGTCAGGCAGGACTTGACCCTCCTAAACCCACACTGGCTGGCTCTGATTCCTCGGCCATCCTGTGGGTGCCATGTGATGGCACTCAAGGTGATCTGTGCCATTACCTTGCCAGGCTGACAGGCCTGGAGTTCCCCAGATCCTCCTTCCATCCCTTCTTGAGGTGGGCTCACATTGGTACCTCCAGTCCTCTGGGAGCTCCCCAGTGAGCCAGGACTGATGAGAAATGATGGAGAGCAGCTTGGGGTGCTCATCCACCAGCTCCCTCATCCCCCTAGGATGGATGCCATCTGATCCCATACACCTGTGAGCATCTGAGTGGCTCAGCATTGCTGCTTCCTCCTGGACTACAGGAGGCTGTTCTGCTCCCTACTCCATATACCAGCTCAGGAGGCACTTGTCCTGAGGACAAGCTGTCTTAATGTTGAAACCTGAGGCAAAGAAGGGGTTAAGTACCTCAGCCTTCTCCTCATCATTAGTTACTGTATTCCCCCTGCATTTATAAAGAATGGAAATTATCTTTGCCCCTCCTTTTGTCATTATTATATTATAAAAATATTTTTTATAACCCTTCACAGAAGTGGCTAGGTGTAATTCTAATTGGCTTTCACATCCCTCATTTTCTTTCTTTAGGCCTTACCACATCCTTAAACATTTCCTGAGCAGCCTTCCTTTCCTTCCAAAGATGATGCACCCTATTTTTTGCCCTGAATCCTGCAAAAGCTCCCTGCCCCTTCTAGGCCAATCATTCTCCTTGCCAGCTCATCTTTGGCACATAGGCACTGCCTTGTGTCTTCAAGATTTCTTTCTTGAAGTGTGTCAGTCCTTCCTGGACCCCTTTGTTGAAGGGCTCCTTGCCTCAAAAGAAACAGTACCTGATCCAGTAGTCTCCAAATCAACAGCCTGAAACAGGCTGAAGTCTGCCCTCTGAAAGTCCAGTGTAGAAATTTTGTTGCTGCCCCTCCTTGTTTAACTGAATATTGAAAACTCAATAATTTCATGGTCACTGTATCCCAAAGAGCCTCTGACCACCGCATCCCCCAGCAGCTCTTCTCTGATTGTGAACAGCAGGAGACAGAGCTTTCCTTGGCAGTGGCAAGAGAAGGAAACCTCCCCCAAGTGCAGCTTGGAAAGTTCAGCCTGGAGGTGAGGAGAAAGAAAAGTCCCTGCCAGGGTAGAATTTTGGTGCAGGAGGTGTCCCAGCGTGACCCTGGGCCATGGCCTGGCCCTGTGTGCCAGGAGCCGGCAGCGCTGGGTGCAGGGAGCCCAGGGAGGGCACAGAAATGCTGGGCTGAGAAATGCTGGGGGCACAGCCAGATGGGCGTGTGCAGCCGGCCAGGGCACAGCAGCAGCACGCACAGGGGGCACAGCCTGCAGGACACATGGCCAAGGGCTGGGCACGGCTGGCAGGGCCACAGGCACCCAGGCCTTTGTCCCCTGGGCTCTGGCAGCGCCTCTGGAGGCTCCACAGAAGGAACTTTCCTTTCAGGAGCTGAACTTTGGTGCTCCCTGGCCCCTCCCTGAGGAGGCTGGCAGGGGTTGCAGTTTGGTGACATTTGTCCTTGGTGCCCCTCCCATTCCAGTGCCCCACAAACAGCCCCGAGCCACCCGTGAGGGACAGGCCCTGCTGTGCCAGGCCTGGGCTCAGGGCTTGGCCTTTCTGCTTCCTCCAGCCAGCCCAGGCCTTGCTCAGCATTGCAGTTCCTGGTCAGAGCCTTTGGCTCCGTGCAATCCTGGCCTCAAGGATCTGCTCTCACCAGTCCCTGGGGAGCCTCTGCACTCCCTGCCTCAGTGGGGCCCAGTGATGCTCCAAGGGACTTGGAGTTTGCTTCTGACTGCTTGAGCAGCTTCTTCAACCTTCTCTCAGTGCATCAGGGTCTTGGACTCAGCTTCTAATCCACTGTGGGGCTCAAGAAAATACAGAAAGTCCTCAGGAGCTCCTGTTCTTCCTTCAATTGTCTTTGAGTCTACAGAGTTTGTGCAGCTGATTGGAGTCAGTTTGGAGTTCTGTTAAGAAGAAAGATTTCAAAGTGCACCTCATGATTTCTGATTTTTAAATCAAGGATGCATTTTTTTCTTTTACCCTTCAGAGAAAAGATGTCAGAAGCATTTCCCAAGTGATCTTGATGCTGCATGTCTCCTTGGGAGATCTGGGCATGGAGAAGAATGAGCCCCTTGCAGGCTGATCCTTCTGTAACAACCTGCTCCTCACCCCCCACCTCACCATATCTGACATCGCCCCACCGGGGACTGAAATCCAAAAACATTAAGAAAAGAGAGGCATTTTTCTTTAAAAATAAAATTGAAAAATTTAATAAAACTGTAATGGCATTTTTCCTACTTATAATACTATTATTCTAAGCTTTTATTATCTATTTTTATATTTATATTTAAATATTCTATACATTTATAACAATCGAAAAGGTAATGGTCATTGGTTCTAAGTAACACATTTCCCTTCATTCATTAATTGACCACTCCTAGCTATTGATTTCTCCCTCTCTATGCTAATTAGCCCTAATTTTTGTCCTTTTGTCACTTTTTGAGCATTTTCTCAGAAAGGGTAAAAGGGGCCACTTTAGGGTCCATGGAGACATTTCTGGGGCACATTTGGGGCAGTTTGGGGTCTCGGGAGAGAATTCGGATAAAACTTAGGGGTCTGGAGGAAACTTAGGGGAGCCGGGAGGGAATCTAGAGAGGCACTTAGGGGTTCTGCATGACAACTCGGGGTCCGGGGGAGCACTCGGGGGTCCACGGAAGGGAATCTGGGGAACCCTCGGGGTCCGGGCGGGCACTTGGAGGGCTCTGTCGGGTCTCTCTAAGGCGAGGGGCATGACGGGAGTTGTAGGCGCGGGAAAACAACGATTTGAAGGGGCCCCGGAGCATCACGGGAGTTCTAGGCAAGCTCCAATGGCCCCCGGTGGGACGCGGAGCATGACGGGAAGTGAAGTCACAGCTGGACTAGCACCCTTTGGGAGCCGCGGAGAATGCTGGGAGCTGTGGTCCCGGAAGTGCATCGAGAGGGGCGTTTGGAGGTCCGGGAAGGTACTTGGAGATATTTTGCATCCGAGCCGCGAGTGCAGGTGATCACGGGGGATCTTATACGGTTGGGGAGCGTTTAGGGGCAGCCTACGGAGCTCCTACCCGGCTGTTTAGGTCGCGGGGTACGGCATGAGCTTCAGGCGCGACCCTGTGTTATGAGGGGCTCTGAGGCCGTGGGGGATGATAGGAGATGAATTCCCAGAAGTGCCTATAACGGGTATCCATGGGGTTCGGAGCATTCAGGGCATCCGAGGACGATTTTGGAGGGTTCGAAATGGCCGCAGAGGGGACGTTTAGGGATCCTGAAGAGTCTGTGGGACATATGGAGGAGGATAACGAGGGTTCTGTGGAGCGCGGGGCATGACGGGCGTTGTAGTGCCATGTTCAATAAGGCTCCTTCGGGCCGCGGGGCATGACGGGAGTTATAGGCAAAAAGAAACGATGGCGCCGACACCAGGCAGCAGCCCCGAGGTCCCGATCGCGGGCGCTGATTGGCTGCAGGCGGTGATGGGCGGAAGCCTCGACAAATGGGAGACGGCGGCGGCGGGAACAGCCCATTCAACCCCTCCAGTCCTTTCCAGTACAGCCCAGTTCGTCCCCACTACAGCCCAGTACAAGCCCCGTGCCCTCCCAGTCCCTCCCAGTACCGCCCAGTCCTTCCTAATATACCTGAGTTCATTCCCTTCCAGTTTCTCCCAGTGCCATCCGTAGCACACCCCAGTGTCCCCCAGTCCTTCCCACAGTGTTCTCAGTGTCCCAAATTTTTGCCAGTATCCCCCAGTATCACTCACAGTATCCCCAATTTGCCCCAGGATTGCCCAGTACCACTCCAGTATGTCCCGGTATCTCCCAGTATGGCTCAGTGTACCCCCACAGGCGATCCCAGTCTGCCCAGATTCCCCCTAAGCATTCCCGGTGTTCCCAGAATGTCCCAGTCCTCTCCAGTGCCACTCCCAAAATGTCCCAGTGTCTCCCACAGCATTCCCAGTGTCCCCCAGTATGTCCCACTCCTCCCCAGTGTTTCCAAGAAAACTTGAACTGCTCCCGGTTGCCGTGGCACCCAAACCCAGCAGCGGGGTCAGTGCAGTGTCCATGGGCACAGCCCCTTGCAGTGGCCCAGGGCAGGTGGGGATGATGATCCCCCCTCACTGCTGGCCCAGGGCAGGGCTGCAGTGCTTTTGGTGGCACCTTGGGCTGGCACACACTTGGGCAGTGTGTCTGTTTGCAGTGGGGAAAATGAGTTTTACATTGCTTTAAAAAAGAGAAAAGCCCTTTTTTCCTGAGTGCAGGCAGCTCTCCAAGCAAAGCAGGTGCCAGGGGAGTAGGACAGACAGGATGGGGTTGGGGAATGTGGAGCAAGGCTGTCCACACTGGGTCAGACCTCAAGGCACAGCTTCTCTGAGCAGGCCAGACCTCCTGAGGAGAGACCCTGGGTCAAATATCAATCACAGAATGCTGCAATCTCATCTTCTCTAAAGAAAACAGTAATAAGTACACCCTTTAAAATAGCAATGTGTATTTCTTAGAAACTCTTTGAAATCTTTTTCCATAACTATGATAGGAAACCTTCCTAATGAACTGCACCAGACCAGAGGGAAATCAAAGCAGAGCAATGTTTATTTAGGAAACCTCTCGCGAATTCAAATTCACAATCAAACTCCAATATTTCTTGAAGTTTTAATGGGTCTCACTGAGGGACACCACTGAGAACGTTTCAGTTGTGTCCCTCAGTGAGACCCATTAAAATTTCAATAAACTTTGGAGTTTGATTGTGAATTTCAATTCGCGAGAGGTTTCTGAGCAAATCACAACAGTGCCTCGATTTCCCTCTGGTCTGGTGCAGTTCATTAGGAAAGTTTCCTATCATAGTTATGGAAAAAGATTTCAAAAAGCTTCTAAAGAATTACACATTTCTATTTTAAAGAGTATATTTTATTACCTTTCTCTTTAGAGGAGAGCAGATTGCAGCATTCTGTGATTGATATTTGACCCAGGGTCTCTCCTCAGGAGGTCTGGCCTGCTCAGAGCAGCTGTGCCTTGAGGTCTGACCCAGAGTGGACAGCCTTGCTCCACATTCCCCAAGCCCATCCTGTCTCCCCTCACTCCCCTGGCACCTGCTTTGCTTGGAGAGCTGCCTGCACTCAGGAAAAAAGGGCTTTTCTCTTTTTTGAAGCAATGTAAAACTCCTCATTTTCCCCACTGCAAACAGACACACTGCCCAAGTGTGTGCCAGCCCAAGGTGCCACCAAAAGCACTGCAGCCCTGCCCTGGGCCAGCAGTGAGGGGGGATCATCATCCCCACCTGCCCTGGGCCACTGCAAGGGGCTGTGCCCATGGACACTGCACTGACCCCACTGCTGGGTTTGGGTGCCACGGCAACCGGGAGCAGTTCAAGTTTCCCTGGAAACACTGGGGAGGAGAGTGGGACATACTGGGAGTGACACTGGGATCGCTGTGGGAGACACTGGGACATTCTGGGAGTGACACTGGGGAGCCCTGGGACATTCTGGGAACACGGGCAATGTTGAGGGGGAATGGGGTTGGACTGGGATGGTCTGTGGGGGTACACTGAGACATACTGGGAGATACCGGGATATACTGGGAGTGATACTGGGCAATCCTGGGGCAAACTGGGGACACTGGGAACATGTGGAGAAGCCTGGGGGACACTGGGGCATGCTGTTGTTATAACTGGAGATGTGTAAGTCGAATTCAGTAAACCACAAAGTTAAATTTTAGCAGCAATTTTAATTGAGATGAAATAATTGAGATGGAATACAAGATAAAGTTTGGCAGTGATCAATTGAGTATAATTTAGGTTCAGATAAAGCATAAGAAAAACAGACTGGGGTACGGGGTAGGTTGCTCACCCTACCTCAGGTACAAAGCACGATTACCTCAAAGAAAACTTCTATACAATATGCTCATACATATTCATCAATATTTCCAGTAAATCTCCTCCTATTTTCAATTTCAGAAATCTAAGTCACTATTCCTCATGGCACACGCTTCACTTGTGGCTCGGGGGGTCTCTGCCTTCTTTTGGTGCATTTTGGGATGAAGGCTCCTCATCCTCGTCACTGTCCTTGGAACAACCCCAACAATTGCACGTGGGTACTCAGCATTGTGTTATATAACTAAGCATTGTTCCAAAAACAAGCCCTATTGAAAGCACAACTTAGGTTCCATACCCCAAATTTGTTCATCTGAAGGCTGAACAGCAATTTTTAGATCTCACTTATCTCCCTACTGCATTCTGTATCCCCCTCTCCCATGTAGCATCTACAAAAGGGCCCATCAGCTTCTTGACCCCTAATTTCCTAAGTAATTACAATTTCATTGGCACGAATCATTTCCATTTATCACAATACAATATTAAAATTCCTAAATTTGAATTACCTAAATTTGTATTTATAATAAAAAATCCATACATTTCTAGCAACTTCAAAGGTATTGGTCATTGGTTCTAAGTAACACATTTCATTCATTCATTGACATCTCCTGGCTATTGATTTCTCCCTCTCTATGCTAATTTGCCCTAATTTTTGTTACTTTGTCACCTTTTGTAGCATTTTCTCAGAAGGGGTAAAAGGGGCCACTTTAGGGTCCATGGAGACATTTCTGGGGCACATTTGGGGCAGTTTTGGGTCCGGGGAGTTAATTTGGAGAGAATTTGAGGGCCAGGATGACACTTGGGGGAGAGGGGTGGGCATCTAGAGGGGCACTTAGAGATTCTGCCAGACAATTCGGAGTCCGGTTTAGCACTTGGGGGTCCAGGGGAGCACTTGTAGGTCAGGGAGGGGAATCTGCGGGCGCTTCGGGGTCCGGGCGGGAATTTGGGGGGGCTCTGTCGGGGCTCCATGGGGCGCGGGGATTGATGGGACTTGTAGGCCTGGGTATACATGGTTTAACGGCGCCGCGGAGCATGCTGGGAGATATAGTCCCGGAAAACGTTAAAACAATGCATTTCGTGGTCCGGGAAGGCACCTGGCGAAAACTTTGGCGTCCGAGCCGTGAGTGCAGGTCCTTAGCGGGGAACGTATAGGGTTCGGGAGCACTTGGTGGGGGGGCTTGGGGTGCTCTTACTGGGCTCCTCTTTAGGGTGCCAGGCACGGCAGGAGCTTCAGGCGCGACCCTGTGTTATGAAGGGCTCTGAGGGCGTGGGGGATGATAGGAGATGAATTCCCAGAAGTGCCCATAACGGGCATCCATGGGGCTTGGGAACATTTAGGGGATCCGAGGACGCTTTTGGGGCGTTGGAAATGAGTGCGGAGGGGACACTTAGGGATCCTGGAGGGTCTGGGGGACACTTGTGGGACATACTGAGGAGGATAACGAGGGTTCTGTGGGGCGCGGGGCATGACGGGCGTTGTAGTGCCATGTTCAATAAGGCTCCTTCGGGCCGCGGGGCATGACGGGAGTTATAGGCAAAAAGGAACGATGGCGCCGACACCAGGCAGCAGCCCCGAGGTCCCGATCGCGGGCGCTGATTGGCTGCAGGCGGTGATGGGCGGAAGCCTCGACAAATGGGAGACGGCGGCGGCGGGAACAGCCCATTCAACCCCTCCAGTCCTTTCCAGTACAGCCCAGTTCGTCCCCACTACAGCGCAGTACATCCCCGTGCCCCTCCAGGCCTTCCCTGTACTGCCCAGTCCCTCCCAATACACCTGAGTTCATTCCCATTCCGTTCCACGTTCTCCCATTGTTGTCCATAGCACATGCCAGTGTCTCCCAGTCCATCCCACAGCATTCCCAGTGTCCCCCAGTATGTCCCAATACTCCCCAGTGTTTCCAAGGAAACTTGAACTGCTCCCGGTTGCCGTGGCACCCAAACCCAGCAGCGGGGTCAGTGCAGTGTCCATGGGCACAGCCCCTTGCAGTGGCCCAGGGCAGGTGGGGATGATGATCCCCCCTCACTGCTGGCCCAGGGCAGGGCTGCAGTGCTTTTGGTGGCACCTTGGGCTGGCACACACTTGGGCAGTGTGTCTGTTTGCAGTGGGGAAAATGAGGAGTTTACATTGCTTCAAAAAATAGAAAAGCCCTTTTTTCCTGAGTGCAGGCAGCTCTCCAAGCAAAGCAGGTGCCATGGGAGTGAGGGGAGACAGGATGGGCTTGGGGAATGTGGAGCAAGGCTGTCCACTCTGGGTCAGACCTCAAGGCACAGCTTCTCTGAGCAGGCCAGACCTCCTGAGGAGAGACCCTGGGTCAAATATCAATCACAGAATGCTGCAATCTGCTCTCCTCTAAAGAGAAAGGTAATAAAATATACTCTTTAAAATAGAAATGTGTAATTCTTTAGAAGCTTTTTGAAATCTTTTTCCATAACTATGATAGGAAACTTTCCTAATGAACTGCACCAGACCAGAGGGAAATCGAGGCACTGTTGTGATTTGCTCAGAAACCTCTCGCGAATTGAAATTCACAATCAAACTCCAAAGTTTATTGAAATTTTAATGGGTCTCACTGAGGGACACAACTGAAACGTTCTCAGTGGTGTCCCTCAGTGAGACCCATTAAAACTTCAAGAAATATTGGAGTTTGATTGTGAATTTCAATTCGCGAGAGGTTTCCTAAAAAACATTGCTCTGCTTTGATTTCCCTCTGGTCTGGTGCAGTTCATTAGGAAGGTTTCCTATCATAGTTATGGAAAAAGATTTCAAAGAGTTTCTAAGAAATACACATTGCTATTTTAAAGGGTGTACTTATTACTGTTTTCTTTAGAGAAGATGAGATTGCAGCATTCTGTGATTGATATTTGACCCAGGGTCTCTCCTCAGGAGGTCTGGCCTGCTCAGAGAGCTGTGCCTTGAGGTCTGACCCAGTGTGGACAGCCTTGCTCCACATTCCCCAACCCATCCTGTCTGTCCTCACTCCCCTGGCACCTGCTTTGCTTGGAGAACTGCCTGCACTCAGGAAAAAAGGGCTTTTCTTTTTTTGAAGCAATGTAAAACTCCTCATTTTCCCCACTGCAAACAGACACACTGCCCAAGTGTGTGCCAGCCCAAGGTGCCACCAAAAGCACTGCAGCCCTGCCCTGGGCCAGGAGTGAGGGGGGATCATCATCCCCACCTGCCCTGGGCCACTGCAAGGGGCTGTGCCCATGGACACTGCACTGACCCCGCTGCTGGGTTTGGGTGCCACGGCAACCGGGAGCAGTTCAAGTTTTCTTGGAAACACTGGGGAGGAGTGGGACATACTGGGGGACACTGGGAATGCTGTGGGAGACACTGGGACATTTTGGGAGTGGCACTGGAGAGGACTGGGACATTCTGGGAACACCGGGAATGCTTAGGGGGAATCTGGGCAGACTGGGATCGCCTGTGGGGGTACACTGAGCCATACTGGGAGATACCGGGACATACTGGAGTGGTACTGGGCAATCCTGGGGCAAACTGGGGATACTGTGAGTGATACTGGGGGATACTGGGAAAAATTGGGACACTGAGAACACTGTGGGAAGGACTGGGGGACACTGGGGTGTGCTACGGATGGCACTGGGAGAAACTGGAAGGGAATGAACTCAGGTATATTAGGAAGGACTGGGCGGTACTGGGAGGGACTGGGAGGGCACGGGGCTTGTACTGGGCTGTAGTGGGGACGAACTGGGCTGTACTGGAAAGGACTGGAGGGGTTGAATGGGCTGTTCCCGCCGCCGCCGTCTCCCATTTGTCGAGGCTTCCGCCCATCACCGCCTGCAGCCAATCAGCGCCCGCGATCGGGACCTCGGGGCTGCTGCCTGGTGTCGGCGCCATCGTTTCTTTTTGCCTATAACTCCCGTCATGCCCCGCGGCCCGAAGGAGCCTTATTGAACATGGCACTACAACGCCCGTCATGCCCCGCGCTCCACAGAACCCTCGTTATCCTCCTCCATATGTCCCACAGACTCTTCAGGATCCCTAAACGTCCCCTCTGCGGCCATTTCGAACCCTCCAAAATCGTCCTCGGATGCCCTGAATGCTCCGAACCCCATGGATACCCGTTATAGGCAGCTTTGGGAATTCATCTCCTATCATCCCCCACGGCCTCAGAGCCCCTCATAACACAGGGTCGCGCCTGAAGTTCATGCCGTACCCCGCGACATAAACAGCCGGGTAGGAGCTCCGTAGGCTGCCCCTAAACGCTCCCCAACCGTATAAGATCCCCCGTGATCACCTGCACTCGCGGCTCGGATGCAAAAATATCTCTCAAGTACCTTCCCGGACCTCCAAACGCCCCTCTCGATGCACTTCCGGGACCACAGCTCCCTGCATTCTCCGCGGCGCCCAAAGGGTGCTAGTCCAGCTGTGACTTCACCTCCCGTCATGCTTCGCGTCCCACCGGGGGCCATTGGAGCTTTGCCTAGAACTCCCGTGATGCTCCGGGGCCCCTTCAAATCGTTGTTTTCCCGCGCCTTCAACTCCCGTCATGCCCCTCGCCTTAGAGAGACCCGTCAGAGCCCTCCAAGTGCCCGCCCGGACCCCGAGGGTTCCCCAGATTCCCTTCTGTGGACCCCCAAGTGCTCCCCCGGACCCCGAGTTGTCATGCAGAACCCCTAAGTGCCTCTCTAGATTCCCTCCCGGCTCCCCTAAGTTTCCTCCAGACCCCTAAGTTTTCTCCGAATTCTCTCCCGAGACCCCAAACTGCCCCAAAGTGCCCCAGAAATGTCTCCATGGACCCTAAAGTGGCCCCTTTTACCCTTTCTGAGAAAATTCTCAAAAAGGTGACAAAAGGACTAAAATTAGGGCTAATTAGCATAGAGAGGGAGAAATCAATAGCTAGGAGTGGTCAATTAATGAATGAAGGGAAATGTGTTACTTAGAACCAATGACCATTACCTTTTCGATTGTTATAAATGTATAGAATATTTAAATATAAATATAAAAATAGATAATAAAAGCTTAGAATAATAGTATTATAAGTAGGAAAAATGCCATTACAGTTTTATTAAATTTTTCAATTTTATTTTTAAAGAAAAATGCCTCTCTTTTCTTAATGTTTTTGGATTTCAGTCCCCGGTGGGCGATGTCAGATATGGTGAGGTGGGGGGTGAGGAGCAGGTTGTTACAGAAGGATCAGCCTGCAAGGGGCTCATTCTTCTCCATGCCCAGATCTCCCAAGGAGACATGCAGCATCAAGATCACTTGGGAAATGCTTCTGACATGTTTTCTCTGAAGGGTAAAAGAAAAAAATGCATCCTTGATTTAAAAATCAGAAATCATGAGGTGCACTTTGAAATCTTTCTTCTTAACAGAACTCCAAACTGACTCCAATCAGCTGCACAAACTCTGTAGACTCAAAGACAATTGAAGGAAGAACAGGAGCTCCTGAGGACTTTCTGTATTTTCTTGAGCCCCACAGTGGATTAGAGCTGAGTCCAGACCCTCATGCACTGAGAGAAGGTTGAAGAAGCTGCTCAAGCAGTCAGAAGCAAACTCCAAGTCCCTTGGAGCATCACTGGGCCCCACTGAGGGCAGGGAGTGCCAGAGGCTCCCCAGGGACTGGTGAGAGCAGATCCTTGAGGCCAGGATTGCAGGGAGCCAAAGGCTGTGAGCAGGAACTGCAATGCTGAGCAAGGCCTGGGCTGGCTGGAGGAAGCAGAAAGGCCAAGCCCTGAGCCCAGGCCTGGCACAGCAGGGCCTGTCCCTCACGGGTGGCTCGGGGCTGTTTGTGGGGCACTGGGATGGGAGGGGCAGCAAGGACAAATGTCATCAAACTGCAACCCCTGCCAGCCTCCTCAGGGAGGGGCCAGGGAGGAGCAAAATTCAGCCCCTGCAAGGAAAGTTCCTTCAGTGGGGCCTCCAGAGGCGCTGCCAGAGCCCAGGGGACAAAGGCCTGGGTGCCTGTGGCCCTGCCAGCCGTGCCCAGCCCTTGGCCATGTGTCCTGCAGGCTGTGCCCCTGTGCGTGCTGCTGCTGTGCCCTGGCCGGCTGCACACGCCCATCTGGCTGTGCCCCCAGCATTTCTCAGCCCAGCATTTCTGGGCCCTCCCTGGGCTCCCCGCACCCAGCGCTGCCGGCTCCTGGCACACAGGGCCAGGGCATGGCCCAGGCTCACGCTGGGACAGCTCCTGCACCAAAATTCTACCCTGGCAAGGACTTTTCTTTCTCCTCACCTCCAGGCTGAACCTTCCAAGCTGCACTTGGGGGAGGTTTCCTTCTCTTGCCACTGCCAAGGAAAGTTCTGTCTCCTGCTGTTCACAAACAGAGAAGAGCTGCTGGGGGATGCGGTGGTCAGAGGCTCTTTGGGATACAGTGACCATGAAATGACTGAGTTTTTAAATATGCTGCGAAAGAAGGAGGGGCATCAACAAAACTTCTACACTGGACATACGGAGAGCAGACTTCAGCCTATTCAGGATGCCGATTTGGGGAGTATTGAAGAGGTACTGATTGGTGGCCAAAAGTTGTGACACTTTTTGGCCTTTTTTTAAGGGAAACAACCCTTAAGAATAAGGGTGTCCAGGAAGGATGGACACACTTCAAGGATGAAATCTTGAAGGAGCAGGAACAACTTGCCCGTCTGTGACAAAGTCTGATCAAATAAAGAGAATGACTGGCCTGGCTGGGCATGGAATTTTGCAGGGGATAAAAGAGGGTGCATCATCACCTTTGGAGAAAAGGTCAGGCAACTCAGGAAATTTTTAAGCATGTTGTTAGGTCATGCAAAAACAATTAGAGAAGTGAAAGCCCAATTTGGACTTCACCAGGCTGCTTCTGTGAAGGAAAATAAAAATGATTTTATCAATACATTGATGGCAAAAGGAGGGGTAACAACAGCCTCCATTCTTTATTGGGGGGGATATGGTTACCAAAGATGAGGTACTTAACCCCTTCTTTGCCTCAGTTTTCAGCAATAAGACAGGTTGTCCTCAGGACAAGTGTTCTCCTGAGCTGGTAGATGGGTCAGGGAGCAAAAGAGCCCCCCTGTAATCTAGGAGGAAGCAGCTGGTGACCTGCTGAGCCACTCAGGTGCTCCCAGGTGTCTCTAAGACCAGATGGGATCTATCCTAGGGGGATGAGGGAGCTGGTGGATGAGCTCCCCAAGGTGCTCTCCATCATTTCTCATCAGTCCTGGCTCACTGGGGAGCTTCCAGAGGCCTGGAGGTGCCAATGTGAGCCCATCCCCAAAAAGGGCTGGAAGGAGGATTTGGGGAACTCCAGGCCTGTCAGCCTGACCTCGGTGCCAGGCAAGGTTATGGAACAGATCACCTTGAGTGCCATTACACGGCACCCACAGGATGGCTGAAGGATCCGAGCCAGCCAGGGAGGATTTCAGTATCTGCATTGATGATCTGAGTGAGGGGATTGAGTCCATCATCAGCAAATTCACAGGTGACACCAAGTTGGGTGTGAGTGTTGATGTGCAGGAGGCAGGAGGGCTCTGTACAGGGCCCGGGACAGGCTGGATCCAGGGCCCAAATCCAACAATGTCAGATTTAAAAGTCCAAGTGCTGGGTCCTGCACTTTGGCCACAACAACCCCTGCAGCACTACAGGCTGGGGACAGAGTGACTGGACAGCAGCCAGGCAGAAAGGGACCTGCAGGGACTGATGGACAGCAGGCTGGACATGAGGCAGCAGTGTGCCCAGGTGGCCAAGAAGGCCAATGGCTCCTGGCCTGGGTCAGGAACAGTGTGGCCAGCAGGAGCAGGGCAGTGATTCTTCCCCTGGGCTCAGGACTGGTTGGGCAGCACCTCGAGTGCTGTGTCCAGTTTGGGTCCCTCAATTTAGGAAGGATATGGAGGGGCTGGAGCGTGTCCAGAGAAGGGCAACAAGGCTGGTGAGGGGTCTGGAACACAAGGCTTGTGAGGAGCTCATGCTCCCCAAAGGACGTTCCCATGGTGCCAAGCCAGAAACTGAAATGGGAAGTGGGGCCAGAGAGGAAAGAGCAACCAGGCATGGGCTGTTTGCAGAGGAGGGAACACGGGGGGGTGGGGGGGGGGGGCAAGAGGAAGAAATTTGGAACAGGGAAGAGTAAAGAAAGCCAAGGTGCAGCAAAGGAAATGCTCAGGGCAGTGTGGGGGTGGCTGCCAGGCAGCCCTGGCTCTGAGCAACAACGTCTGCAGTGGCACAGAAACTCCCAGCTGATGGGAACAAACTTTCTGTGTGACTTCAGAGGCCACCACAAACCTGAGTGGTTTCCCTGCTGTCCCCCAGCCCTTCCTGGCCCCAGGGGCTGATGGCATTTGTGCTCCCTCAGCTTCATCTCCCCACACCAACACCATGGGGGTGCTGACGCCTGCTCTGGGCAGTGCAAACAGGGGCTCCTGAGGCAGTGCTGCCGTGTCTGTGCCTGCAAGGATGCGGCACCTGTGTGAGCTGGAGGAGAGGCCAGGGCTGCAGAGGGGGGATGTTGTTGGCAGGTGCATGAGGACGCTGTGGGACGCTGCCCTGGGGTGTCCAGCGCAGTGGGGATGGATCAGCCCCTGCTCTGCTGCTCCTTCCCCTTGTCTCCCCCAGGCACCTTGCAGAGCCCCAGCCATGCTGTTTGCCCCCAGCCTGCCCACGGCCAGCCTGGGGCTGCTCCCGGGGCTTTTCTGTGCTCAGCATTGGCCTGGGCAAAGTGTTCTGGAGAGAGCCTGGGCAAGGAGCCTGCAGCCCCCAGGCCCTGGCCTGAGGCGTCAGCGCTGCCCCAGCAGTGCCCATGGCCTGTCCCTGCTGCAGCCCCGGCACTGCCACCCCCAGCACTGTGCCCGGCCCCAAGAGCACTCCGGCCCTACAGCAACACCAGGGCCAGCAGGGCAGCGGGGCAGGGCCACGGCAGCAGCACTGGCAACACCAAGGGCTGCTGCTGCTGCTGCTGGGCACAGCTGCTGTGCCAGCACTGATCTGCCCCCAGCTCTGCACACAGACATTGCTGCTGCAGCTGCAGAGAAGGGGACCAAAGGGGGATCTCTGCAGAAAACTTGGCTGGGAGATCCTTGAGTTCCTTTAAAGCCACCAAGAGCTCAGGACCTCATTAACAAAGACTGTGGCCACAGGGAAGGTGGAGAGATATAAATGAGAAATGGCACAATGACATTTCTTTGGAGAAGAATAAAAATATAAAAAACTGGCAATCAACCAAACAAGAAATATTAAAAATGGCTTTCATCACAAGTGATTTGAAGAAATTGACATTTTATTGTCCCTGAAATCATCTAGTCATCAGTCTCCACACTGCAGCCTTGAGCTCTGGTTCCTCAGGCTGTAGATGAGGGGGTTCAGGGCTGGAGGCACCACCGAGTACAGAACTGACAGGGCCAGATCCAGGGATGGGGACGACATGGAGTGGGGCTTCAGGTGAGCAAATATGCCAGGGATGATAAACAAAGAGACCACAGCCAGGTGAGGGAGGCAGGTGGAAAAGGCTTTGTACCGTCCCTGCTCAGAGGGATCCTCAGCACAGCCCTGAAGATCTGCACATAGGAGAAAACAATGAACACAAAACAACCAAATATTAAACAGATGGAAAGTACAATGAGCCCAACTTCCCTGAGATATGAGTATGAACAGGAGAGCTTTAGGATTTGGGGCACCTCACAGAAGAACTGGCCCAGGGCATTGCCGTGGCACAGGGGCAGGGAAAATGTATTGGCTGTGTGCAGGAGAGCATTGAGAAAGGCACTGGCCCAGGCAGCTGCTGCCATGTGGGCACAAGCTCTGCTGCCCAGAAGGGTCCCGTAGTGCAGGGGTTTGCAGATGGACACGTAGCGGTCGTAGCACATCACGGTCAGGAGAGAAAGTTCTGCTGACATGAAGAACAGAATGAAAAAGAGCTGAGCAGCACATCCTGCATAGGAGATGGTTCTCGTGTCCCAGAGGGAATTGTGCATGGCTTTGGGGACAGTGGTGCAGATGCAGCCCAGGTCGGTGAGGGCCAGGTTGAGCAGGAAGAAGAACATGGGGCTGTGCAGGAGGTGGCCGCAGGCTACGGCGCTGATGATGAGGCCGTTGCCCAGGAGGGCAGCCAGGGAGATGCCCAGGAAGAGGCAGAAGTGCAGGAGCTGCAGCTGCCGCGTGTCTGCCAATGGCAGCAGGAGGAAGTGGCTGATGGAGCTGCTGTTGGACATTTGCTGTGCCTGGCCATGGGCACCTGTTCATGGATAAAGGACAGGGACAAGTCAGCAGAGGCTGCTCTGAGCCAAACCTGGGCCATTCCCCTTAGAGTGTCTTGCTGTGACTCACCCACCCTTGTTTCTGCAGGAAGGAACTTTAACCATTATTTACTGCCCACACATCATTCCTGTTTCTCTGAGGTCAGAAATCCCCAGCATTCCTGCTGCACTCACAGTTTGCCACTGAGAGATGAGAGGCAAAGGATTCCCTGTGGCTCCGGGAAGGTGAGGGGCTGGATGGGCTTGTTCCCAACTGCCCTGGGTTTGCAGCTTTTGCTGCAATCAGAGCACAATCACACTCCCCTGTCACCCTGGATAAACCAGACCCTGCCCAGAGCACAGGGATCCCTCAATGTCTCCCCCTCTCCAAAGGGCTCTGGGCAAGGTCAGTGTTCCTGTAGCCAGCTGTGCACGGCACCTCCCACACACCCACAGTGCCCTCCTGCCCCCAGCACTGCTCTCTCCAGCCCCCTCTCCTTCCCTCAGCATCTCCCTGGGCCTGCACATTTCCCTCCTGACAGGAGCCTTGTCCCTGCCAGGCTCACAGAGCCCATCCCACCCTCTGTGCCCTGGGCCCGGCCCTACAGAAACCTGCCTGTCTGCAGGGCCCTGGCTGGGGCAGGCTCTGTCTGCAGGTTGGCAAGGGCAGCTCAGGAGAGCCCTGCTGGGCCCTGCCAAGGTGATGCTGGGGCTGTGCAGGGCTGAGCAGTGGCTGAAGGCCCTTTAGGAGGCTCCCAGCAGAGAGACTGACCACCCACAGTTACAGTTCTGGAGTATCTGTCAATGTTGAAACATTCCTTTGACGATCCTGGGTGTCCCTTTCAACTCAGAATGTTCTGTGATTCTCTGATTACAATTCCTGTTCTGCTTCTCTCATCCTCCTGTTGCCTATAATCAAAAGAGAAAAAACCCTTGCAGCAGCATTAGAACAGTAAAGTAAAGCCAGACCTTAATTGGAAGCTTCCAGGTGTCTCAGTGGGGATGGGGAATACCCAGCTCCTGATATGAACAATTTATTAAGGTTGATTAATTAGGATTTTTAACAGGAAGAACAAATACGAGATTCAATTGCCTCAGTTACACTCCCCTGGGTAAACCCCTTGGAAGAGATCCAAAGGCTGCTTTGTGCCACTTTTTTTTTGACTGTTCGTACTCAAGTTAAAAACCAGAATGTTCTTTTTGTAGGTCCTCTTCCTGATAATAAGACTATACAGTATTTCAGGAATATATTCAGAAGCTTATTGTTCTAAACCTAAGAAAAATGGTAGGAAACATACTAGACTTAATTAAGGATTATAGTAATCCTTATACTTATAAAGATTATGTAATATTAATTACACACAAAAATTTACATTATAATAAACTTTATACTTTCAAGGATCATAAGTTTATAACAGTACTTGAATATAGGTAATTAAGGATTATAGCTTTATAACTACATATTAGTAGTTAACAAAGCTTCAAATATATGAAAAATGTATATATATATTTGAAAAATACATTTCATATATTTTTCAAATATATGAAAAAGCAAAAATCTCCTTTCCATCACACCAAAATTCCCATCCTTCTCCAAGTAGGAAATTGAAAACACTCTCAGGAAAGCTCCTGATCTTACAGCCATGCCAGGCTTACCTTCTTTTGGCAAGTGTCCTCCGCAGCTGTGCCCAGGCTGGTGTGGAGCTGGGAGCAGCCCTGCCCCACACAGCCCCTCTCAGCAGCAGCAGCAGCAGCAGCAGCAGCAGCAGCAGCAGCCCCTGCCCTGCTCAGGGTGGCTCCTTTCCCCCACAGCTTCTCCCCAGCGCTGGCAGCAGCTCCCCGGGCCGGCTGAGAGCTGTCCCTGGCAGGCAGCAGAGTCCCTGGGCCAGCACAGCGCCCTGGGCTGCAGGACCCTGCTCTGCACCACAGCCCTGGGCACCCCTGGCTCTACACAAGAGATCATCAGAGAATGTACTCACAGAGTCTGTAGGCATTGGGATGTTGCAGCTTGAGGAGATCACTGCAGGAGCTGCAGCTGCATTGTCCTGCAGCCAGAGGTTCCTGTGCCAAGGGCTGGCAGTGATTCTCCCCCAGTCCCTTCTCAGCACCTTCCCAGCCCTGAGTGATTGAAGCTCTCTGTGCCTGTGTGCTGTGCCCGGGGTGGCTGCAGGCAGTGCCCCAGCCCTGCTGGGCTTGGAAAAAAGCTGCTCATCAAGAGAAATGTGGTTTTAAGCTCTTCTTGGTCGTCAGGAGCTGTCTCTATGCAGGAGCTCAGCCGGCTCATCAGCACAGACACAGCACAAGGACTTTAATGACCCTCTGAGGGTTTTGTGCTGAGGCCCGGAACATCAGTTCCTGAGAGGGAGATGAAGAAACCTCTCCAGAACTCCAAGTCAGAAGCCAACTCCAAAGTTTCTGGAAGTTTTAATGGGTCCCACTGAGGGACACGACACAGAAAGTGTCCCCAGGCCCCAGGCAGAGCAGAGAACTGCAGGCAGTGATGACAGGTGGGGACAAAGAGAAGCCAAGTCTTGGTGCCCTGGGCCACAGCAGCCTCTGTGCCACCAAGGACACTGAGGAGACACCTTGTCCTGAGCCCTGGGGCCTCCTGCACAGCCCCAGCAAGGCTGGGCACTGTCAGCCCCTTGTGCTGCCCTCAGCATCCCCCTCCCATGCCAGTGGCCTCCAGGATGTGCTGGAAGGAGTCCCTGGGGAAGGAGCCTTGGTCAGCAATGGCCCTGGGGGGCTCCTTCATGCTGCCAGGGACTGCAGGTTTTCCAAGGACTTTGGGTTTGGCTTTTGCTTTGGAGTCTCTGAGAGGTTTGTGCAATCCTGGCCTCCAGTTCTCTGCTTTAACGAGTCCCTTGGGATTCTTAGCAAGTAACCACACTCAGTGGGGTTTATTAATACTTCAAGGTACTCATGGTTAGTTTAAGTACTTCTTTTGCCACTGAGTCTATGAGAAGTTTTTGTGCAATCCTGGCCTCAAATTCCCTGTTTTAATGAGTCCTGTGAGAGCTTTGCACTGACACACAGTGGGTCTCAGTAATGCTTTGAGATACTCAAGATTTTTAAGATGCTTTGAATTTTCCTTTGGATTTTCCATCCCATGCTGACTCTCTGAGAAGTTTTTGTGCAATCCTGGCCTCCAGTTCTCTCTTCTACCGACCTCATGAGGAGCCTGTTGGGGATTGACCATACTGGGACCCATTATTTCTATGAGATACTTTGGGCGTTTCCCCTTACCTGGACTCCAGCAAAGGTTTGTGCAATCTCCTCTCAGGCCCTGAAGTTCCAGGGCTCAGCACGAAATGCACCACGGGGCTCATTAGGATCAAGCTGACAAACCATGACTGTGCTTGATTTCCCTCTGGCTGGTGCAGGTCATAAGGATGTCTTTTTCCTAGACTGATGGAGAAGTATTTCAAAAAACTTCTAAGAAATCCACATTCCTTTTTCAAGAGTGTATTTTTCTCTTTATAGCAGAGTTGATTGCAGCTATCCGGGATTGATTTTGATGCAGGGTCTCTCCTCAGGAGCTCTGGCTTGGTCAGAGAAGCTGTGCCTTGAGGTCTGACCCAGTGTGGACAACCTGCTCCACATTCCCCAACCCCGTCCTGTCTCTCCTCACTCACCTGGGACCTGCTTTGCTCAGAAACTGGCTGAACTCTGGCAAAGAGGGTTTTCTTTCTTTTAAGCAATCTAAACTCCTGAGTTTCAGACAATCTCCAATGTTTTCCAAGCCAAGGTGCCAAAAAGGAGGTTCCCCTTCCCCAAGGCAGACCATGCAAGGAATGTTTTAGACACACAGGAAGTTCTGCAATAACACAAATCCAGATTTGGCTGAAGGCAGAATTAGACCAACTGCTGAAGAACAAACAAGCTTTGAACTCCTTGCAGCTCAAAGCTGCAGCTGGGTTGTTGGGAGGTGTGTGAGTGAGGCAAGAGTGAGGGGAAGGGAATGCAGAGAGCCTGGAAGTGCTTCTGTGCAGCCAGGCTGTGGGGAAGGGCACTGCAGGCCTGGCCTGGGCCGGAGTGAGGCTGGATCATCATCCAAGCTGCCCTGGGCCATTGCAAGGGGCTGTGGCCATGGACACTCAACTGACCCACTGCTGGGTTTGGGTGCAAGGCCACACTGATCAGTTCAAGTTTCCTTGGAAGCAGCCCAGGAGCCATTTCTGCAGCCAGGTTCCGTGCCACCTGCAGGCAGAGCTGTTGCTGCCCTGGGCTGCCGTGGCAACCCTGAGGACAAGTGGTGCCGGGGCTGTTCCAGGTACATTGCACTGACACTCGTTGATGCCCTCAGGTGCCATGGCAGCGGCCAAAGGGACCCATTCCTTGGTTTGGGGACATGGCAACCAAGGCCTGGATCCACTGTATGGTTGTTCGCCATGGAAACCTGGCCTGGGCCCCTAGTTCAGGGCTGGTGTAAGTGCCCAGAGCTAGCATTGGATCCAGCCGCTTCCAGTCTCCTCTCTTAGATGGACCTTTAAAATCTAGGAATCCTGGAGGGTTGAGGATCCATGGTGGTAGTTGGTGTCATTTCTCCACCTCATGACTCAGCAGTTGTTTCTCCAATGAAGAAATCAGCTTTTCCCTGAACTCCACTCTGCCCATGCAGGAACCCTGGGTGTCTGGGACATCCCGGCTCTTTGGCAGCCTGGGACTCTGGGATGTCACCGTGGAGCCCCGTGAGTGCCTGTGACAAATGGGTGCCTTTGCAGCCCAGGTGCCCTGGGATGTCCCCATGGAATGGCTGTGACTGCCTCTGAGCACAGGGCTCTTTAGCATCCCCAGAAAGCCCTGGGAGGTCTCCAGGATCCTCGAGTCCAACTCCTGGCCCTGCACAGGACACCCCAACAATGCCAGCCTGGGCCTGGCAGCGCTGTCCAAACGCTGCTGGAGCTCCCAGAGCCCTGGAGCTGGGACCCTTCCCTGGGAGCCTGGTCAGTGCCCCAGCCTCTGGGGAAAATCCTTTTCCTCACATCCAACCCAAACCTTCCCTGACTCAGCTCCAGCTCTTCCCT
>JAJEOU010001443.1:0-17945 GCA_021534815.1 Acrocephalus arundinaceus
TTACCTGGGTACCTGCAAAAATCTTCTCAATTCCCCCCAAAATCACCTGGGTACCTCAAAATCACCTGGGTACCCCTCAAAAATCACCTGGATACAGCTGGATATCCCCCCAATTCACGTAGGTACCCCTGAAAAATCACCTGTTTATCCCCTCCAAGTCACCTGGATACACCTGGGAATCCACAAAATCACCTGGGTACCTCAATAATCACCTGAGTTCTCCCCAAAATCACTTGGATCCCCCCCAAAATCACCTGGGTCCCCCAAAAATCACCTGGCTACCCCAAAAACAAGCTGGGTACCTCAAAAATCACCTGGGTATTCTCAAAAATCCCCTGGGTACTCTCAAAAAATCACCTAGATACACCTGGGTATCCAGCAAAGTCTCCTGGATCCTGCCCCCAAATCACCTGGATACAGAATTTTGGGTACCCCCATGTAGGAGTCAGCCTGAAAATCTTTAATTGTCTCACGTTTTGTCGTGGAAACTTTTGGGGGGGGATGAGGGGGAGACCTCAGGAGCTGATGTAACTGCTACCAGAATTACCATTTGAGCCAGGTGTGTTTGCTTGGGAGCAGAGTTGCCGGATATATGTCCGGCTGAAACAATGGTAGTCGCAGCACGCTACGCTGCCCTGGATTCACACCACCTGTGCCTGAGGTGTAGCAGGACAGCTTGCCCTGTTCTCCCTCCCCCGCTGCATTGGGCCTAGACTCACGAGATTTCTTCCCTACTTTGGCTGGGTGCCTTTCACCTCTGAAAGAAGGAGAGCCCTCCGAGATCTCCCCACAGAAGACGACGGATCCACTAGCAACGCCACGAGGACTGTGAAAGGGTCTATTGGCGAAAAGTTGCTACATGGACTGAGAAGGTGTCTATTGGCAAAGGAGTAGCCATGAGGACTGCCCCCATCTCTGATGTTGTAGCTATATCCTACTTTTCCTATCTCTTTTTTCTGTCCTTCTCACCCTCTTTATTGCTTTCTTTCTCTCTACTCTCTTTCACTATTGCATATCAGTTTTGCGGCCACATTAATAAAAGTGCATAGATTTTTGGTTAAAAAATATTCTCTTTGCCTCCTTTGTACTCTGACACCACTACGAACTCAGCTTATTTAAAGCGGGTCTTAAAAGTCTGGTAGCTCCTAGTAACTCCTAGTCAGGGTTCATTAACACCCACTATAATCCCAGTCTGATGCCAGTCACTCCCAAAAGATGCCAGTGGCATCCAGTGTGACCCCAGCTGCTCCCTGTTATTTCCAACATGACCCCAGTGGCACCCAGTATGATTCTTATAGCTCCCAGTCTCCCCCAGTAGATCCCAGTCACTCCCAGCATGCTCCCAGTCCTTCCCAGTTCCTCCCAGTTGCTTTTGGCATGATTCCAGTTGCTCACAGCCACTCCAAGTCAATCCCAGTAGGAGTCCCGTCACCCTTAGTGTTATCCCAGCTGCTGCCAGAATAGTTCCAGTTGTTCCCAGTTCCTCCCAGTGTGGTTCCATTGTCCCCAGTATAGTTACAGGCTCTTCCAGTGTATCCCAGTTTCCTCAGTAATGTTCTGGTTACCTCAGAATGATCCCAGCCTTTCCCAGTTCCTCCCAATTGCCTCCAGCATGGTCCGAGTTTCTGGCAGTTGCCCAAAGTGTGGTCCTAGTTGCTCGCAGTATGATCCCAGTTTCCCCACTTGTGGTCTCAGTCCCCTCAGCATGGTCCCAGTCCCTTCCAGTTGATCCCAGTAGCTCCCAATGTGTCCACATTTTCTTCCCAAAAGTAGCTTCCAGTAACCCCCAGTCAGGATCTGTTCACACCCATTGTAATCCCAGTGGCTCCCAGGATGAACCCAGGAGGACCCAGACACCCCCAGTGTGGTTCCAGTCACCCCAGTATGACCCCAGTCACTTCCAGATACTTCCAGTATTATTCCAGTCATGCCCTGAGCGACTGCCTGTCACTCCCAGTTTGAGCCCAGTTGCTCCCAGCCACCTCCAGCATGGTTCCAGTCACAGCCAGCACCTTTGAAGTCATTCCTAGTCTGGTTCTAGTAGGATCCCAGTATGACCCCAGCATGGACACAGCTGCTCCCATTTACCCCCACTGTGGTTTCAGTCTCTCCCAGTGTATCCCAGTTGCTCCCAGCATGTTCCCAGTCATTCCCAGTTGTCCTCAGTTACTTCCAGCCTGATTCCAGTTGTTCACAGCCACTCCCAGTCACCCTCAGTGCAGTCCCAGTTGCTGCCAGTATGATCCAGTATGATCCCAGCATGGGCCCAGGCTCTCCCACTGTGATCCCAGTAGGATCCCAGTTTCTCCCAGGCACCTTGCAGAGCCCCAGCCATGCTGTTTGCCCCCAGCCTGCCCACGGCCAGCCTGGGGCTGCTCCCGGGGCTTTTCTGTGCTCAGCATTGGCCTGGGCAAAGTGTTCTGGAGAGAGCCTGGGCAAGGAGCCTGCAGCCCCCAGGCCCTGGCCTGAGGAGTCAGCGCTGCCCCAGCAGTGCCCATGGCCTGTCCCTGCTGCAGCCCCGGCACTGCCACCCCCAGCACTGTGCCCGGCCCCGAGAGCACTCAGGCCCTACAGCAACACCAGGGCCAGCAGGGCAGCGGGGCAGGGCCACGGCAGCAGCACTGGCAACACCAAGGGCTGCTGCTGCTGCTGCTGCTGGGCACAGCTGCTGTGCCAGCACTGATCTGCCCCCAGCTCTGCACACAGACATTGCTGCTGCAGCTGCAGAGAAGGGAACCAAAGGGGGATCTCTGCAGAAAACTTGGCTAAAGGGAGTTCCTATAGTTCCTTTAAAACCACCAAGAGTGCAGTCCCTCATTGACACACTTCTTGGCCACAGGGAAGGTGTAGAGAAACAAAATGAGAAATGCAAACAATTGTTTTGTGAACAAGATAAAAAATATAAAACACAGGGCAAAAAAAAACATAGCCAAATAAACAAAAGCAATAACTATGACTTTTATTACAAGTGATTTGCAGAAATTGACCAGCAGTTTAATGTTCATGAAAACATCCAGTCATCAGTCTCCATCCTGCAGCCTTGAGCTCCTGGTTCCTCAGGCTGTAGATGAGGGGGTTCAGGGCTGGAGGAACCGCTGAGTACAGAACTGACAGTGACAGATCCAGGGATGGGGAGGAGATGGAGGGGGGCTTCAGGTGAGCAAATATGGCAGTGCTGAGGAACAGAGAAACCACAGCCAGGTGAGGGAGGCAGGTGGAAAAGGCTTTGTGCCGTCCCTGCTCAGAGGGGATCCTCAGCACAGCCCTGAAGATCTGCACATAGGAGAAAAAAATGAACACAAAACAACACAATGATAGAGAGGCAATGAAAACAAGCAGTCCAACTTCCCTTGTGTAGGAATGTGAGCAGGAGAGCTTGAGGATGTGTGGGATTTCACAGAAGAACTGGCCCAAGACATTGCCATGGCACAGGGGCAGGGAAAATGTATTGGCCGTGTGCATGAGAGCATTGAGAAAGGCACTGGCCCAGGCAGCTGCTGCCATGTGGACACAAGCTCTGCTGCCCAGGAGGGTCCCATAGTGCAGGGGTTTGCAGATGGACACGTAGCGGTCGTAGCACATCACGGTCAGGAGATAGTACTCAGCTCCAATGAAGAACAAGAAGAAAAAGAGCTGTGCAGCACATCCTGCATAGGAGATGTTCCTCGTGTCCCAGAGGGAATTGTGCATGGCTTTGGGGACAGTGGTGCAGATGCAGCCCAAATCACTGAGGGCCAGGTTGAGCAGGAAGAAGAACATGGGGCTGTGCAGGAGGTGGCCGCAGGCTACGGCGCTGACGATGAGGCCGTTGCCCAGGAGGGCAGCCAGGGAGATGCCCAGGAAGAGGCAGAAGTGCAGGAGCTGCAGCTGCCGCGTTTCTGCCAATGCCAGCAGGAGGAAGTGGCTGATGGAGCTGCTGTTGGACATTTGCAGTGTCTTGGCATGAGGATCTGTAAAAAAAGTAATCCTGGAATAGTTCAGTTTGGAGAGGACTTTCAATATCCCCAGCTCAGCTTGGTGGCACTTTCCCCCCACGGCCTGCCCAGGGCTCTGCTGCCTGCAGCTGTCCCTGCCTGCAGCTGCTTCCCTGTGCCCAGGGCTTGGCCCTGCCAGGGCTGCCAGACCCCAGGCCTGCCCTGGGGGCTCAGCTCTGCCTTGCAGATCCCTCCCAGCTCAGGCATTGCCCAGGGCCAGCTCTGGCTCTGCAGGCTCTGATGGCAAGGTCAGAGCAACCCTGAGGATGTTGGAAAAAGGACATGGGTGCTCCCTTCAAAGGACTCTTCTGATTTCTGTCACTGCCTGGTTTAAAAAAGTTGGAGAGATATTTGTTTCATTTTCCTAAACCTGAACTGAGGGATAAATATCTATGTGTAATTTCCCATCCTGGCAACACAGATCAGTAGATTAAAAAATCAGGATTTTCTTTTTTACGCAGCCCCTGGCTTGCTCTGCTCCCTGTATAATTCTCTTCAAAATATTCTGGAGTTAAATGTCAGGCTGGCAGCAGTCCTGAACAATGCAGCATCCTCAGCACACAAGGAGAACACTTCCACACCTTACCAGCTGTCTCCTTCCACCCAGATCTTGTCCCCCAGTGCTGGCAGCAGCTCCCAGGGCCGGCTGAGAGCTGTCCCTGGCAGGCAGCAGAGTCCCTGGGCCAGCACAGCGCCCTGGGCTGCAGGACCCTGCTCTGCACCACAGCCCTGGGCACCCCTGGCTGCTCTACACAAGAGATCATCAGAGAATGTACTCACACAGTCTGCAGGCATTGGGATGTTGCAGCTTGAGGAGATCCCTGCAGGAGCTGCAGCTGCATTGTCCTGCAGCCAGAGGTTCCTGTGCCAAGGGCTGGCAGTGATTCTCCCCCAGTTCCTTCTCAGCACCTTCCCAGCCCGGAGTGATTGAAGCTCTCTGTGCCTGTGTGCTGTGCCCGGGGTGGCTGCAGGCAGTGCCCCAGCCCTGCTGGGCTGGCAGAAAAGCTGCTCATCCAGAGAAATCTGTTTTTAAGCTCTTCTTGATTGCCAGGATCTCCCTCTGGATAATGAGCTCAGCCCAGCTCATCAGCACAGACAGCACAAGGACTTTAATGACCCTCTCAGGGCTTTGTGCTGATGCCCTGAACATCAGTCCCTGAGAGGGAGCTGAAGAAACCTCTCCAGAACTCCAAGACAGAAGCCAACTCCAAAGTTTCTGGAAGTTTTAATGGCTCCCACTGAGGGACACGACACAGAAAGTGTCCCCAGGCCCCAGGCAGAGCACAGAACTGCAGGCAGTGATGACAGGTGGGGACAAAGAGAAGCCAAGTCTGGGTGCCCTGGGCCACAGCAGCCTCTGTGCCACCAAGGACACTGAGGAGACACCTTGTCCTGAGGCCCTGGGGCCTCCTGGCACAGCCCCAGCAAGGCTGGGCACTGTCAGCCCCTTGTCCTGCCCTCAGCATCCCCCTCCCATGCCAGTGGCCTCCAGGATGTGGTGGAAGGAGTCCCTGGGGAAGGAGCCTTGGTCAGCAATGGCCCTGGGGGGCTCCTTCATGCTGCCAGGGACTGCAGGTTTTTCCAAGGACTTTGGGTTTTGCTTCTGCCTTGGAGTCTCTGAGAGGTTTGTGCAATCCTGGCCTCCAATTCTCTGCTGTAATGAGTCCCTTGAGAGGCTTTGTCAGTAACAACACTCAGTGGGGCTCATTAACACTTCAGGATACTCAAAGTTTATTACAGAACTTTTTTGACACTAAGTCTGAAAGGTTTGTGCAATCCTGGCATCCAATTATCTGCTTTAATGAGTCCCTTGAGATTCTTAGCTAGTAACAACACTCAGTGGGGCTCATTAATACTTCGAGATACTCACAACTTTTAAGGTACTTTGGATTTTCCTTCCAACACTGAATTTTTTAGAGATTTTTTTACAATTCTGGCCTCTAATTCTCTCCTCCAAGGAGCCCATGAGGAGCCTGTGTTGGGGATGGACATCAGTGGAACCTATTAATGCCTCAAGACACTTTGGGTTTTTCTTCTGACTTGGACTTTTGGAAAGGTTTGTGCAATCTCCTCTCAGGCCCTGAGGTTCCAGGGCTCAGCACCAAATGCACCACGGGGCTCATTAGGATCAAGCAAGTCCTGACAAACCATGGCTGTGCCTTCATTTCCCTCTGGTCTGGTGCAGTTCATTAGGAAGTCTTTTTTCCTAGAGTTATGGAGAAATACTTCAAAGAGCTTCTAGGAAATCCACATTACTATTTTCAAGGTTGTATTTTTATTTTTAGAGAAGAGGTGTTTGCAGCATTCAGTGATGGATTTTGACCCTGGGTCTCTCCTCAGGAGGTCTGGCCTGCTCAGAGAAGCTGTGCCTTGATGTTTCACCCAGTGTGGACAACCTTGCTTCACATCCCCCAACCCCATCGTGTCTGTCCTCACTCACCTGGGCCTGGCTGTGCTTGGAGAATTGGCTGCACTCAGCCAAAACAGGAGCTTTCTTCCTTTTTTAAGCAATCTAAACCTCTTAAGTTTCAGACAATCTCCTCCTGTCTGTGCCAAGCCCAAGGTGCCACCAAGGAGGTTCCCCTTCCCCAAGGCAGAACCATGCAAGGAATGTTTCAAACACACAGGAAGTTCTGCAATAAACACATATCCAGAGGTGGCTGAAGGCAGAATTAGACCAACTGCTCAAGGACAGACAAGCTTTGAACTCCTTGCAGCTCAAAGCTCCAGCTGGGTTGTTGGGAGGTGTGTGAGTGAGCCAAGAGTGAGGGCAAGGGAACTGCAGAGAGCCCTGGAAGTGCTTCTGTGCAGCCAGGCTGTGGGGAAGGGCACTGCAGGCCTGGCCTGGGCCAGGAGTGAGGCTGGATCATCATGCCATGCTGCCCTGGGCCATTGCAAGGGGCTGTGGCCATGGACACTGCACTGAGCCCACTGTGGCAGCCTTTTTTCACCTGTTTACCCTTAAAATGTTCAAAGTCATTACAGGAACAACCGCAAGGTGTCCCTATTGTCCCACATTCCAAGTACCTGTCCCAGAAAACAGTGTCATTTGTACACTCAAACTCTGCTGTCATTTACAGAGTGATCACAAGGGTTCACAAGTTGGAAGTCAAGGTGCTGAAAAGACGTATGGTTACCGTGCATGTGTATATCAACTTTAAAATTAAATTAAGCTTTACAAAGGGGCTTCCCACATCAGGAACAAGGGACAAAAAAGAAAGTGGAGAGCTTCTGCTTATATAAATAAGGTAGAGTGTAAGAAAGTGATTTCAAAAACTGCAGGGTTTGGGAAGAGGTTTAATGAGGAAGAGCCAAAAGGATGTAAACCTGCACTTTACTCCCCTGAGGGATTTTTTCAAATGTCACAGTCTTGCAATAGCATTTACTTGTATCTGGGACAGGACTGGTGCCCATAAGGGGATGTGAAGGGAGATGTATCCAGAGACAATTGTGTGGTTTTCCCCGGATTTGCATGAGGGTAGCACCAACTTCCTTCTGAGAGTTGTCTGTACAGTAGCCTGGATTTTCTCAGCAATGCTATAATGTGTGGTGCTGCTTTTAAAGGGTTTGTGTCCTGGGAATTTTGTACCTCTGCCCAATCAAGGATGTGGTGTTCCAAGTGTTCTGTCTATGTATTAATCTGGACTCGGGTTCTTGGTGCTTACACTGTGCCTACAGAAGAATCCTAAAGACTTATAATCTCTCTATGGAACTAAATATTACTAATTCAAAACTGTATTTGAGGTTAAAATTCTCTAAACATAAAAGAATAAAAAAAGTAAGGTGGTACTTTGAATAGGCATTTACATTATTAATCTGTCTGATAGTTATTTATAGTCTAGTTATTTGCATTCAAGTAAGGACTAAATGGCATCTGAAATAGATGTTATCTTCATAGACATGAAGATGGTTATTTTAGCTGTAAATGAAGACAAACAGAACTCACATGAAGAATATCAGTTCAGAAAGGTCAGATTCTTATTCAGGGAAAGGTTAGGGAAGTGGTTTGCTAGACCTCAGGACTGTTCCAGTAGTGCTGCAGACTCACTGAGGAAAAAGAGCAGTGTCTCCAGTTACACAGCACAGACATCCATGGATATTGAGTGCTTTCCAGTCCTTTCAGCACTGCACAGAGTTGGAAAGAATCTCGAGGGCTTGTAGCTGATTTAAGAAAGGGAATAATGCCTTTTACTTTGATGTACTTTTAAATCCTCTCTAAAAGTGTGGTTGACTGGTTGGTTTAAACAGCACATGAGAGGTCTAACATGGAAGTTGCATTTATTTGCTTTTTTGTGCAGGCTGATCCAGGCAACTGTCTTGTGTATGTTAAACATGATATTTGTGTATCAGGTCTATGTTTGTATACCTGTTCTGAATCAGATGGGGAAAGAAATTGTGCATCTTTCCCTTTCTCTTAGTGTATTTATACTTCTCTTTCTTAATGCAAACAAAAGTTTTTCATATGCATTTAAATACTGGAATCAGCCATCAGAGTCTCATTTAAAATGTGTCTTATTTTGGAGCATTCAGAGTTTATTTCTGAGTATGAATTAGGGTAATCAGTAACAACCTTCAATGTAAGCTGAAATATGCCTTTTCTATTGACATAAAACATGAATTTTTGAGCAGTTTGCTTCTTAACTGACTTCTTTCTTCTCACTATTGGAATGATAAAACAAGTAGACCTAGTAGATGGTCTGCATCTGGTTGTTGTGAAGTGCAGTGGGCAGATCAATGGCGATAGCAAATTTATTTGATTGGAGATGCCATTTTATAGTGTTGTAAAATTGAGGCAATGATAATCCTGAGTAGTTCTATTGAAATTAGCTCTGCAAATGCTACTAATAAATGAGAAGGCATCCTCTCTTCCCTTAATACTGAAAAAGAAAAACAGTTGGAAGAGGAGTAAAGCAGAGATTGAGAACAAGTTGGCAGCGGATTGAAATTGATGAGATTTCTGTTCAATCTTTGTCTTTGGCAGCAGTGGCAGCCTGTTTGTGGTACTGCTGATAAAGTCAATCCTATTCCTGGGTTCTGCATCTGTTTGGGCTTTCTTGGGTGACAAAGTCCTCTCTGACCAATGCTTCAAAATCCAGTGTGAATATTTGGTGTGACTCTTGCAAACAAGACCCAAGTGAAGCACAGGAAAGGTGGAATATGGTTCTGTCAGGGGAGGTATTTGGTACCTGTACTGGTGATACTGCAATTGAATGGGCAAATCAGTGGACAAAGATTTTGAAAACAATAGGAAGTGTGTCAAGGGGAGAGAGGAAATAGCTAAAAAATGGAGGAAATGTGCCCATCTGGCGAGCATGTCTGTAACAGTGACCCTGTTGGAGTCTGGGTTTGTTCTGATGTTTTGTTTTGGCTTAAAAAATTAAGGGGACCTGAATGAATTGTGTACTTGCTTTTGCATCCTCTGTATTATCTAAGATGGAAATATCAGTTAAAAATGGAACTGTGCTTTGGAAATGCTGGAAACTTGGAGCTCAATTGGAGTCGGTATTTGTAACTAAGTTGTATAACATACAATTTTTATTAGAGATTCAGTCAGTGGTTTTCAGGTAAATGTGGATATTATTTAGGGAAATGGTAAGATATTTAGATGCAAATTATTTGGATTGAAGCTGGGAATAAATTGTTTATGAAGTCGATTGGATCTTCAGAAGAAATGTAGATGATTCTCCTAGCTGAATCAGAGGTGGTTGGCTTCAGAATGAAATCATTGGTGTTTTGGTTGAATCTGTATCTTTGGTAGCAATGGCAGCCTGTGTCTTTGGTGCAACAACAAATGGCAATCCTATTGCTGGGTTGTGCATCTGTTTCCCAGGAGGCAGCGGTGGGGGGCATGTTTGGGGTGCCAGGCTGTTGCTGTGCTCACCATGGGTTGCTGTGCGTGGAGTGTTTGGGGTGCCGGGCGGTTGCTGTGGTGCCAGTGGGTTCCTGGAGGGTTTGGGGTGAGTGTGCAGTGCTGGGCACTGGCCCTGGGCAGAGCAGCCTCGTGGCTGAGTGCAGGGGGAGGCCTGAGGAGGCTCTGGAGGCACCAAGTGCTCCTGGCAGGATCAGCTGTGCCAGGGAAGCCCTTGTGCAAGCAGGCCAGGGGTGGTGGGTGAGTTACTCATAGCCTGTGAGCCGGGCAGCGTGTAAAACTCTTCACTTGCAGTCAGACCTTCAAAGAAGATCTTGTTTCTTTCTAGATGCAGTCGGACCTTCAGAGAAGATCTTGTTTCTTTCTGCATGATGGAGAAATGTTGGACAATTCCAGTAAGCCATCTCTGGGTTAGAATATTCTCCTTTCCTCATTGTTTGACCCATGTTATTTTTACTGCCATAGCATTGTATCTATCAAAAAGAGTGTTGTAGAAATCAGTTGTTTCATGGTGCAGTGCAGTTTATAAATGACATGGCAGATTTGTGTGATATGTTCTGGTAGTAATGACATTTCTTCTGGAAATGATTATTTTAGGGTTCTTGTAGGTTGAAATAAGTGTTCTTTCAGCATTAATGAAATGCTTTCAAAAGATGGTGTTGGGTCTAGGCAAGCTTGACTTGTGTCATGAGGGCATTCTGGGCTAGGATGTGTTGCAACTGATGGCATTTGTCATTTTCCATTTAATTTTAAATCCTGTCAAACAGAGTGGGTGTCTGGTAGTTTAAGATGTGAGAGATCTGAGTTCAAAGCTTGGTTTATTTGCTTTTTGTGCACTTTGTGCAGCTTTTTAAAAGATGCTGGTCATCCATTTGTGTTTTGTTTAGAAGCTCTTCATTGCTCTACCTTTTGTAAGCTGAAGTGTAATATCGACCAGAGGAGTACTTGATGTTGCAAAGAAGGCACTTTCAGTATCACTGTGGACATGTGATGATAATTCTGCTAGTTTAAGGTTAAAAAGCTATTGTCTAAGTTTTCGTAGAGTTTAAATGCCATATGATTTCCTAATTTACCAAAATAATATTACTCTGGTCCTTTATCCCATATGAACTGTGTGAGGAGCTGGCTAAGAGAGCTCCAAGTGGTGTGTGTGGGAAAACAGGATGCTGTGTCCAGGCCCGCAGAGCACCTTTGAGCATGTTCATTGTTGAACTGGAAATAATGATAACATTTTACTGACTTGTACTGGGGATGAGAAAAATGACAAGTTTGGTAAATTTGAGAGATGAAGCCCTTAGGCAGAATAACTGGGCCATTTAGTAAGCTGTGCTAATACAAACAAATGTAAATTTGCTCGAAGCAGGGGCTGTCTTGGGTTACAAGGTCCTGACCACTGATTCAAAATTCATTTTGAATATTTGGTTTGACTCTTTGGCAGACAAAACCTGAGTGATGATAAACTCATAGGAAAGGTAGAATTTAGTTGTAGCAGAGGGACATTTGGTGCTAATACTGGTGACATCCCACTTAAATGGTCAATTCAGGGTGAAAGGATTTTGAGAAAACCAGGAAGTGTCAAGGGGAGAGAAGAAATAGTCCAGAAATGGTGGCAATGTGCTCTACTAGAGAGCACATCTGCAACAGTGACAGGGTTGGAGTCTTGGTTTGCTGTATTTTGGTGTTGTTAGTTTTCCTATTTTTGGGGATAAAATTCAATGGAATGCATTATGTCCTTGTTTTTCACCCTCTCTATTGATCTAAGATGAAAATCCAGTGTACAAATGGAACTGTACTTTGGAAAGACTGGAAAATTTGAGCTAAATTGGAGCCTTTATTTGTAATTAACTTTCAGCTGTGAGAGACATTTTTGGTAGAGATGCAGTAAATGGTTTTCCAGGTAATTGTGGATCTTAAAGTGAAAGTGCAAGTTCCTTATGTGCAAGATATTTGGATTTCGGATAGGAACAAACTCTAATAACTTGTAGTGTAAAGGTCATGGTAATGGATTTTTGTTTTCTAGCCCAAAGCTCACATCATCTCTTATGAGCCTGGCAGCCAGACTGTGTTGTACAGGTGATCGCTTCTGAGATGATTTCCCATTTGATAAGTGCAGCCAGGAACTCTGATCCATTATCAGTGCAGCTGCTCAGTATCTTCATTACAAGAATCTGTGTCTCTGGTTCTGTTTTTGCAGTTCTGATCATAGCAAGAAATAAGTCAAACCTTGTGCCTCCTTTAGCTCTGAGCTGTCACAAATCTGAATTCCAGCCATTGGAATTGTTCAGGCAATTGTCTCTAGTTGCTATTGTTCAGCCAGTTTCTGGCATTTGGGGTTTTTGCCACCTTAACCCGCTTTTGTGCTAGCAATGCTGTAGTGGTGCGTTGAGCTGTGTTTACCAGTTCTAGTTTTGTATAACTTTGTTAATAAGTTCTGTAATGGTTTGTTCCAAGTTCCCCCCATTCCTTGCTGTGATCACAGTTGGTCTGTCCCTTCCAGAACCTACTGTTTCCCTGACAACCCTCCTGCCTATCAACTGTCCCCTCCCCACTAGAGCCTGTCTGTCTTTCAGGAGGCCTCTCCCCCTTCTGGAAAGGTCTGAGAGGTTTGGCCCCTGATTGGGACAGGTTCTGGAAATCCCCTACTCCTTCCCAGGGATTGGACCATTGTGCATTACCCCACCCCCTAACCCCTCCCCTGGTTTTGTTCTATTGGCCAGTTGCGTTGGACACACCCCCAAACCCCTGTGCCTCTTAAACCTCCGCACGTTGAAACGTGCTCGGACTCTATCTGGACTGTATCTGGGACTCACTCGATGTGGGGTCTCTCTCTGGGGATGTTTCCCCGAATAAACCCATCCTTGTAACACCCAGAAAGAGTCTCCTTCTCCTCCTTCGCCGAAGCTGCATTCTCACCAACACCGACTGCTCGTGGACCAAGGACCCACCGGGTGGGCTCCTGCGGATCCGCTCCGCGGGGCCCTACCGAAGCTGCGCACGCTTCCTGCCAGGGCTGCCGGGCAAGGCTGGAACCGTGGTAGAACGGTTCAGAGGAAGCGAAGCCAGCGCATCTGGCGCCCAACACGTGGGGCCCACGCCAGGCGTGGCGTCATCCTCTGGACGCTTCCACGAGTGCAGCGGCGTGTGCTCTCTCCACGGGACTGTCTGTGACCACCGCCGGACCCCGTGGATTTGGCCTTCACCTGTGCTGGACGTCTCCGCGCAGAGTTGCAGGGCCTCAGACAGCCGCGCACCTGCCAGTTGAAGCAGCTCCTCGGAGTCTGCTCCTGGCAGGAGAGGAGGGCAGCTTTCCCGGCGCCCAGGGAAGTCCTCCTCCGGCGAAGGACCACCTCCACCCCATTTCTACTGCCTGCACCGGACAGGGTGAGTCCGTCACCTTTCTTTTCGGGACCCCTAGGGGAGCTGGAAGGGTTTTCCCTCCCCCTGGGTTTCCCCACATTTTCTGGGAGGCTCTTTTCGAAAGAGTCAGGAGTGCACTCCCCCCGCGGAGCTGCCTTAAGCGCTCCCGGGGTCAGGGTGTCCAGAGTGCGGCCGCTTTTGTTTCCTCAGTTTATTTTCGCTTTTCGTTTTAGACGCGGGGACCTGACGCGTGGGCTCAGGACCGTTCCCCCGCTGTCGGCTTTTGTTGGAATTAGCTGCGCTCCGAGGGCGCGGGGAGCTTTGGTCCCCGGACTCGGGTTTTAAGTCGCGGTTTTTGTTTTTCGTTATTTGTCTTTTGCTTTTCGGGGTGTGTGAGTGTGACAGTTGATTGAGCATGGGCGCGCGGCTCTCAACTGGTGAGAAGGATGTTTTTCGGTTGTTTGTTTTGTTGTTGAAGGGCTCCGAGTTTAAGTTTTCTAAAAAGGAGCTCAAAGGCTTTGTCCAGTTGTTCTTCCTCCATTTTCCCGAAGTGACCCCCGCTCGATTGGCGCGTGTTGAGTTTTGGAACACCGCCTACCAAAGGTTTCTGCAGTTAGGCAGAGCAGGGGACAAGCAAGCCTCAAAATTAATTTTTTGGACTTTGCAAATTCGATCTATCCTTTTAGAGAGATCGAAAGTGGAGAAAGGACAGCTGAAACGGCCTGCCCCAGTTTCCCCTTCCCCTTGTCCCCCTTCCCCTTCACCCCAAACGGGCATCCTCCGGAGATCGGCAGGGAAAACTCCCCCTGCCAGCCCTGGCTCTCCGCGGGTACCCCGATCCCCCCGCCAGGACAGTCTTGGCCGGACTGCCCTGGATGCTCGGAATAGCCCTGGCCAGGTTTCCCGAGCTTCTACCCCGTCCCGTTCTTCCCCAGTTTCAAAACCCCGTGTTCGGTTCAGTTTGGCAGAGCCAGAAACTGCGCCACAAAATGGCGTTTCCCCTCTCTCCCTTTCTCCCCAGGCACAAAATGGCGGCGGCCACATGTCAGGGTCGTCCGCGTGTTTCGCGCCTTCCTCCCCCCCTCCTTCTTCCCATAATCTTTTTCCTTCCCGTCGTACCAACCCCTTCCTCTCCCAAACTCCTCCTACCCCCCAGGAGTTCCTGTTCCCTCCTCCTCCTTGCGCCCCTCCTCTGACTCCTCCCTACCAAAGCTCCACCCTTGTCCCAACCCCCTGCGTGATGACATCACCCCCACAGACCACGCCCCTGCCCCTGCCGGAACCGCCTTGGACTTCCGGTTCTCACGGTCCCACATCCGGTTCCCACGGTGGGGATACCGGAAGAGGGGAACCGGAGGCCATAGGCCCATGCCGGGGTGACCTTCCCTCACTCGCCCCTGTTACATATGACAGGTCAAGGAGTGGGAATGTCACTCGTGTCAATTGGCAGCCTTTCTCCCAACGTATAATCAAAGATCTCTGCAAGGCCCACCGGGAGTATGGGAGGGAAAGCCCATACTTCCGGGGGTTGTTAAAGGCCAATCTTGCCGGTACAGCCGCGGTCCCTTTTGATCTTCGGCAGCTCTTTTTGTGCCTCATGTCCTCCACGGAGTACAAGCTCTGGGAGGGAGCATGGAAAGACCTGCTGCGGACCGCCCTGCCAGGCATGTTGGAAGGTGCAGAGACATCAACAGATGACTCGGGGGATCCCATCACCCTTGACCATCTGTGCAGAGAGGGCAAATGGGCACAGGCTCCGGATCAGGCAGCACACATCCCGGTCCAAGTGCTTGAGAGGGTCAAGCTGGCTGCAGAAAAAGCATTTTTAGGGCTGCAGGGAGAGGCACCACTGCCCAATTTTGCAGATATTAAGCAGGGACCCGCAGAACCTTTTGTCACATTTGTTGAAAAAATGACGCGAGCTATTGAGACGCAGGTGCGGCAGGAGGCAGCTCGGGAAAGCGTGCTTGAGATGATGGTCCAAAAAAACGCCAATGATCGGTGTAAAGCGGCCATCCTCAGCCTGCCACTCAAGCCTCCGCCCACCGTGCAGGACTTTCTCCAAGTGTGTGAAGCAAAGGTTCCGCTCATCTCCGTGTCGGCAGAGCAGCCCCCAAAGCACCAGCAGAGGGGAACCCCGAGAGCTGCAGCGCTTGACTCCGGAGGTCCCTCATGAAAAGGGCCAGCCAGAAAGCACTCCTTTCGGACGCGAAGAGACTGTTGCAGTTTGTGCGGCAAAGGTGGACACTGGCAACACGCCTGCCCACTGCGGGCTGCATTCCAACAGTTCGTGGCCACTCAGGGGGGTGGGAATGGGGGGTTGCAAGGGAACACACCAACTATTCAAAAAAACTAGGGAGTGAGCGCGGGTCCACCCAGCGTGAGGACAAAAATTGGGTGGCCCGAACCAGGAGGGGAAGAAGGGGAAAGAGGACAGGGACTAATCTGTCTTTTTCGCCCACCAGGACTGACACCAGAGTCTCTTCAGACTCACATATACCGGACCCGACACCCAGAGAGATAGAACTCTCAGATTCCATCCTAACCACCAACTCACGGTGCGAGCCATTCAAACTACAGCTCACTGAGTCGCTGCTGCTGAAGGACAGCAATTGGCACCTTCTATCGGTTAGCCCCAGTGAGCAGGGCTCTTGGCATGAGATCGGTGACAGATACTTAGTCATCGGAGATTGTAAGTACACCCCGTTCGAGATCGAGGTTGCTCCGGGAATCGTTGACTCTGATCCCGAGCGCTTCGTGGTTTGGCTGCACTGCACTTCCCCGCCTGCTTTTCTGCCGAAGGGGCAGACAATAGCCCAGGTGATACCCATACCCGATTTCCTCACAGGGAAGCTCCTTCAGTGGGGAGGGTGAGGGCGATTTCCAACTCAAAGCCACAGCTCGACTGTCAGGTGCAGGTGGGGGAGGAGACCATTGGTATCAGGGGTCTCCTGGACACAGGGGCAGATGTAACTGTGATCCCGTCACGGGAGTGGCCGTCACATTGGGCTCTGCAAAGTGTGGCCGGAGCGGTGCAAGGTGTAGGGGGCATCCAATTGGCTAAGCAATCTAAGAGCATTGTACAAATTAAGGGGCCAAATGGGCAATTGGCAAATCTCCGCCCGTTTGTTTTAGATTACAAGGACCCTTTGCTTGGGCGAGACCTCATGGCACAGTGGGGGTCACAATTGACATTCCCGACCCCTCACAGGATTTTAGGGTGGCGGTCGCTGAGAAGCGCCCTACCCAAAAACTGAATTGGAAAACTGATGTTCCAGTCTGGGTGGAACAGTGGCCGCTTTCAAAACAAAAATTGAAGGCGCTGAATGAGCTAGTGGAAGAGCAACTTGCCAAAGGTAACATCGAGGAGACCACATCCCCGTGGAATTCTCCGGTCTTTGTCATCCAGAAGGCTGACAAGACCAAATGGCGGCTCCTCCACGACCTCAGACAAATTAACAATGTTATAGAGGATATGGGGTCTCTCCAACCAGGGATGCCTTCCCCAACAATGCTCCCCCGAGATTGGCAATTGGCAGTTATAGATATCAAAGATTGTTTTTTCCAAATTCCCCTACATCCTGACGATGCCCCACGCTTCGCGTTCTCGGTTCCCACCATCAACCGAGAGGCCCCGAGGAAAAGGTACCATTGGAAAGTTTTGCCGCAGGGCCTTAAGAACAGCCCAGCCATTTGCCAACGGTATGTTTCTTCCTTGCTGTCCAAAGAGAGAGATGTGACCTTTCTAACCTCAGCGACATCTGGTCTCCACCGCTGAGTCTGAGGTCCTTCCAAGTCAGAACTGACTTGTGGGACCTTCCAGACGCGTCTGTGAAAACTGTCAGTGCCTCTAAAGGCCTCCTGCTCTGAACCTTTCTAATTTTTAATGCAAATTGTGCTTCTGAATTGAAAATTTGTGGGCAGGCCGATGAATAGAAATTTGACCTGTGTAGGAATCCAGAGCCATTTGCAAAGCCTCGTTCTCCCGCAGCAGTGTCCAACATTGTTTTGTAATTTGGCCGATTTCATCCGAATTGGGATGTGAATACACTCGAAATCACAAGCAGCCAAGTCCCTGATGCGGGTTCTGGCCTTCCGGATAAGGTCAGCTACCAGCTCTTGTGGCATTGTCATCCTTTTGGACCTCTGATGGCTAAGGAAGACCCACTCTATAATCAGAGAGGATCTTCCCGCCTCGGTCTTGCGGTGTATTTTACTCACCTCTTGTCCCACTGAAATGACACCGTGGAGGTGTGGCAGGTTTCCTAGGATGATGAAATTGAATGGCAGTTCAGGCACATACCTGTCTGCCTGCCTAGTGGACATTTTTACCTGGACCTTCTCTAACGCCCTCCTGCGCTTCTGGGGTGAGCTCCCGCGGAGAACTTAGCTCCTCTCCCCCTTTCAATAAATTGAAAAGGGGTCTAGGTCCTCGGTGGTCAGACCTAGCCAGGGCCGCACCCAGTTCAACGCCCCACACAGTTGATGGACGTCAGCAAGAGTCCTGATTTTAGTTTTGATGGCCAATTTTTGCGGCGCAATGGTCCGCTTGCTGATTTCCAGGCCCAGATACTTCCAAGGCGGCATCCTTTGAATCTTTTGTTCCTGCAGCTCGAATCCTGCAACAACCAATGAAGAGATTGTCAGTCAAGCGCATGGGACAGTAACATCTCGTTCGGGGCGCAGACAAGGACATCATCCATATAGTGGTGGATAATCGCCTTGTCTCGGCCTGCACGCACAGG
>JAJEOU010002170.1:0-28810 GCA_021534815.1 Acrocephalus arundinaceus
TGCAGCCTCTCAGCTCTGGCTGCGCTCGCCCTTTGCCAGATGCAGCTGTGGACGGGACACAAGAGCAGAAGCCCTCCCGTGGCCGCTTCCGCAGGACACTGAAGGTACCTGCAGCCATCCCCACCTGGGCTGGGCCTTCAGTCCCTGCTCAGCTGAGTACCGCGCTTGGAACACTCCATGGAACATGCCTCTCTTCCCTGTCCTTTGTTCTCCTGCAGGCCTTGCGGAAGCTTGTGCCCCTTCGACATAGAAAGAGCAGCACCACAGCAACTGAGGGCACAGCCGAGCCTGACTCCGGGCTGACCCAGCTCCAGGCAGAGCGTGATGTCAGCCCAGATTCGACTGAGTACTTGGAAGACTCTGACACTGCAAGGAATGACGACAGGGCAAAGACTGACATGGCAGTGTCTGAGGACGTGGCCATCACAAACACCAACACCAGAGAGACTCAAGGCATCGCAACTACTGACGCCATGCTCATTCCCTCTGCGATTCATGCTCCCGCTATGGAGTTTTTCAAGGAGAGTGCTCAGCAGTCGGTAAGCAGCTTGGGGCCAGGGCTGAAGGCCTCCCAGGATCGTGTGCCCCCTCAGGCCACAGCCACTGGGCCACCTCAGTCTTTGAGGCCAGCAGGGTGTGGCGGGAAGGGAAGCATTTCTTGGGGGAAGCTGGGGAAGCTGCTCCCTTGAACAGCGCTCCAAGTCTTCCCCATGTCTCCTGCAGGTGCCAGCCATGGTGAAGAACATTCACCAGAGACTGGCGTCTCATGTCACTGAGGATGCCAGGCTGCGCATTACCATTCTGAGGCTGGCTGAAGAACAACCTGCTGACGTGGTGCTGACCCTCCTGCACTGTGCCCCAACGTGTGACAGGTACGGGGCCCACCTGCCTTGAGAGCTCAGGGCTCAGCAGCCTTTAGCACAGCCAGTCCAATGGGGTCTGCCAGACAGGTGGAGCAGTCCAGGACCCTCGGGCCCCTCTGTTTCCCAAGCCTGCTGCTGTGCTCCCTCCCTGCCCCTCAGGGCACCAGGGCTCTGTCACCTGGGTCTCCACAGCTGCACAGGGCATGGGACTGTGACTGAGACACCCCTGACACAGAGCTCTGATCCCATAGAGCTGCTGCAATGATGTGGAGAGCCATAGGCTCGTCAGATGTGACAGTGGAGAAGGTACTGCCAACACTGCTCAGCGTGATGGAGGATTGGCCTCTGCACAGAACATTCACCTCCGATGGGAACAAGAAGGATGTTTTTGCCCTGGCAGTGAGTTTCTAGAACTGGCCTCTGCTCGCTGCCCGGTCCCCTCTCCATCCTCTCCTTGCCTTAGGCGTTGGCCTAGGGCTGGGTTTAGGGGGCACCAGGCCCCCTGCTCCCCTGCATCTCACCACAGGCCCTGCCACACGGGCATCTTAGCACTGAGCTCTGCCTCTGGCTGCTTCTTTTGCAGGCAACTCTGGTGCTGTGGGTGATTGTCCAGGGGCCTGAGTGCCACCAGGCAATGCTCCTTTATTCAGCCCGCCTGTTTGTGGCTCTACTCTTCCACATTGTCATCACCACACAGGAGATGCACAAAGAAGTTGGTGATTTCTGGAGAGCATGCCAGGAGGATCACCACCTTCCCAGCCACCCCAACAGGTCCCAGTCCTCCTGTCTTTTTAATGTCCTTGTCGCCAGCGCCAGTGCTCCCGGTGCGACCTGGGCTTTTGCTCTGCACACAGGTTTGCGGTGCAGACATGAGGGCTCTGCTCAGCCAACTGTGGTGTGACAAAGAGCTGATCGCTATGGAGAGCAAGCATGGCTGGGAACTCTGCTCTGCGCCGACACCCAGCACTATGCCGTGGGTCTGCTGGCCAGGTGAGACCCTCTTCTCTCCCACTTTGTGCCCTGTGCCCGAGGTGCCCCACACAGTCCTGTGGTCATGGGCCTGAGGGCCTCGTCACCGAGGGACGGCCAAGCAGGCTGGAAAAGGCTGGGAGAGGAGTGTGCCAGAAGCGGCCGCCTCCCAAAGCACCCACATCCCCTCCAGGGATGCTGGGGAAGACAGACCTCTGTGAGTCAGTCCTGGGAGAGCTTTGTCCCCGCCAGCTCAGGGTCTTGGCGCCTTTTTTGTCCCTGGCAGGGAGATGCGTCGTGACTTGGGCCTCATGTGCTCCCACATCGCATTCTACCTACTCCAGCTTCTAAGCAGGGAGGAGCCACGCTGGGATCTGCCCTTCCTGGCATTTCTTGTGGAGGTGAGCCGTGCTGCCTTGTGAGCTTGTTCCCAGTCTCTGCCCCTCTGTAGCCGAGTGGCTGGGCCACTGCCGAGCCTGTGCTGCTACCTGGGCCCAGCTTGTGTGGTTCTGGCTCCTGCCCTTTGGGTCCCCTGTCACTGCATGTGCCTTTCAGTCCTCAAGTGCCTGACTTGAGTGAATGTGCGACACTTCTGGAAGTCATGTCAGGCACCTGAGGGCAAGTGCAGGCAGAGGATCGCCTGGCTCTCAGGGCTTGTCTGTCAGCAAGATCCTTGATGGTGAGAAGGGGGCAGCGGCCAAAGCTGCGCTGGGGAAAGCAGCCCCTTGGGCTGGCTGGGCTTCAGGACTTGAGGCAGCTGTCCCAGCTCTCCTGCCTCCTGGTTCAGCTGCTCAGATGCTTGGACAGGCCTTTGGCCTCTGGGCCTGCAGCACAGGGTGGGGTTCAGTGCCAGGGGAGAGGTGTTGGCAGTGCAGTGTTGATGGCTTCCAGTACAGCTTGCGTTCCACACAGGCAGACGTTTACTCAGCCTGTCTCAGAGCATTTGGAGCTGCTGGGTGATGCCGATGGAGAAGTGGTAGCATGTCCTCTCCGTGCTCACGATGTGCTCCAGAACAATGAATGCATAGGCAGCACCATCGCCCTGAAGCTAGCTGCCTATCTGTACTCTTTAGAAACGTAGCCTCTGTACGCGGGCACTGTCTGCTGCCCAGAACTTTGTGCCTGTGGATTTTTAGGCTTTTGCCCAGCTGGGCTGGAGAATTGGTGCTGAGGTCTTTTCGCTTCCTTCCTTCAGGACAACAGCCATGTGCAGCTGCTCCCATTGAGCTTTTCCAAAAGGTTATGCGCTTGGTAGTGAGAGGGAAAAAAGCTCCTGAAAGAACAGTGAGCCAGAGCTGCTCCCACTCTTCTTACACTGCACGAGGTGACTGGCGCGTGGGAAGGTGAGGTTTTGTGTGATGCTGGTGCATCCTGAGAGGGGGCTGGGCTGCCTCTGCCGGGCACTTCCGGGTTGCAGCTCTCCTGGCCTTGCACTGGACGCAGGTCTGTGCCTGGGCTGCGCTGCCATCTCCTGTCTCTGCTGCTCTCCAGGCCTCTCGGGAAACGCTGCATTGGGCAGCCGTGTTCCTGAAGAGAAGCAATCTCCAGCAGGTGTGCTGAAGGAGAAGCTGCTGAAGTTCGCCGAGTGCCTGGTAGGACGGCCTGGAGAAGCCAAATCCTCAGCCTGGGGAAGCCCCCTGACCGGTGCTGAGTGTGTGGGGCTGGCGCTGTGGCCCTGCCCATGCTGCACCCGGGGCGCAGCCTGTGCTCAACACACCCTGGCTGGCTTTCCTGGGCTGTGAGGGCTCTTCTCCAGCTCTGTGGCCCCGAGCGGCACCAACAGAGCCCCGGCCCAGTGGGGCAGCGGATTGGGCGGCACCGGGCTCCCGGGCAGCACCCGGCTCTGGCCTCCAGACGCCGGCGCAGCGACTGCCGGTGGGCATCAGGGCTGTGTGGGAAGGGCAGCCGGGGCTGGGCACAGGGAGCGCGCCGAGGGGCTGAGCCGCGCCAAACTTCCTCCTCCGCTCCTCCAGCTGGTAGAGGACGAGAGCGAGCGGCCGAGCACCTGCGCCGCACCCTGCCCTACGTGGAGAGCCCACAGGAGCCCCTGCGACAGGCAGCCATCAGGGTCATCGGTGAGCCATGAGCCCCGGGGTCCTCCGCCCGTCGCGCTCAGCCCGGCAGGCATCCGCACCGGCACGTGGAGCGCGCTGCCTGGGGTGCTGCTGCCTTGCAGCCGTGCCTAGGCGTCAGGATGCGGCGGGGCGGGGCTGAGCCCTGCGGGACAGGAGGGCGTGTGGGGCACAAGGCTGGCAGGCCGCTGGAGGGAGCTGTGCGCTGGGGCTGTGACAGGTCTGTGTTCCCAGGGTCGCGGGTGTTCCTCATGGGCAGAAGGGAGAGCTCCAGGCCTCAGTGAGGTGAGTGAGAGCAGCGGCTGGCAGTGGGGTGCCATGGGGAGACGCAATGCTGGGCAGGGATGCATTCCTGCCCGCTTGCGGACGGCTTTGCTCCCGTGTGGACGAGGGGTGGCGCGGGCAGAGCGTACAGAGAGAGTTCAGGACGCGGGCGGGGCGATTCGTGGCAGCACCTTGCGACCATTCCGTTGGCTCCTCCTCTCTCTCGTGGCCGTGGTGAGAGTGGGTGGGATGGCCTCGGCGGGAGGGTTCCTTGGATTCCCGCAGATCCGGGCTCTGATCGTGGCTCTGCTCCTGTCTCTTCCAGCTCTTCAGGCCTGAGAGAAGACGCCCCTTATGATAAACCATTTTGTTCAACTGACCTTTGAGGGGCGAGCTGCAGAACTACGATCATCTGGCAGCTCAGAAGAACTGGTGCTTACAAGATCTCCAAGTCGGCAGAAGATGAGACTGCTGGAGACCAGAGGAGACAGCTGGAGCTCCAGGCGCAGCTGATGATTTGCACAGCAGAGCCTGTGGGGAGCTCATGTGGCTTCAGCCTCTCCCTACTGCCACACTCTTTTTCCCCTCCACTATTCTCCATTTTGACAGCTCCATCTTTCAGCCTGACACATGCCCATCCCTTTGTTCCTCTCAGCTCATTCCTTTGTTTTCCTTCTACAAATAAACAGTTTGTCTTGTTACTTTATCTGCATCTCTGTGGAGCTGAAGAATGTAAATCCAGAGCCTGGGACACACAGGCCCTCTGCTGCTCTCTCTGCGTGTTTTTGTGCACAGACATAGAGGAAGAAGGGCAGATCAGCTGGAAAGGTCCTGTGCTGAAGGTCGTTCCACAAGACTGTAGTGCTAAAGTCTTGCTGAGTACCTGAAGGTCTGGATTTTAGAAGATCCAGCTTGAGTGTGCTTGAACCCAGCTATGAGGGATTGCATGGCGAGTGTCCACGGAGGGCAAAGGAGCTTGGAATGCTGCAAGTTTTCAAGAATAGCTTCCTGAAAGCACAGCAGTGCTCCATCCCTACACAGCATCAGGAAGCGGGCAGAACCAGAGACTATCTGGGCTTAAGAGGGAGCTTTGAGTGCGCCTAAGAGCAAACGAAGCAGCAGCACAGCGGCCGACACTCAGACATGGCACCGTGTCAGTGTCCAGAGCGCTGCCCGGCAGTGCCGGGATCCCGGGTGCGGTTGTGGTCGCCACAACGGAGGAATCGCCACCCCGCCTCAGACCAGCCAGAAAGCCAACCAAGTGGAGCAGAGGGAGGGACCCTTCCAGTTTCTCTTGGTTGCACGGCTGCAAGCAGCCCCTGCTCTCCTTCCTTCGCCTGTGTTTGGGGTGTGCTGGTGGCAGAGCCAGCCAGGCTGTGCTCTGTGTTCCAAAGCCTGTTCAAAGCGGGCATGAGAAGTGCTGCATGCACAGCAGAGAGTCCTGGAAGGTGCTGGCAAGATCGTCCTGAGGAAACAGGGCTCTGGTCTCTGGCCAGGAACAGGCTGGTTTTGCTACCGTGACCACAGGCAGGGTTGAGGCAGGTGAAGAAGCAGCAGGCAGCTTGTGTTTGTAGAGGGCCTGGGGCTGCACACCTGAACCTCCACCTGGAAACACCCTTGGGTGAATTCGCACCAGACTGGAGTGCCTGTTCTGAAAGGACCAGAAGAATTCGCCTTGCCAGGGTTTCTTAGGAGTGTGTTGGTATCCCAGCAAGCTACACATTTGGGGAAACGGCTTTGGAGGAAAGGGGTTGCTTCCCAAGGAAAGTGCTTCCCAAGGAGCTCCCAGTGAGGTAGGTGCAACCGTCCCCTTTAGCTCTCTTTGGTCCTTGCAGTCCTTGTGGCCCGTTGCACTTGGCAGAGGGGCAGGGGAAGGGAGAAGGCTGTGAGGAGCAGGTTTGGCATGCGCCTGGACCTGCAGAGCAAACCCAAGCACCTGCAGCAGGGTGTGTTATCCCTCTTTGGACAGAGGAGTGAGCAGGAGCAGCTCTGTCAGCTGCGAGCCCCAAAGCTCCCTTTGAGAGCTGTGAATTAAAAAGCCTTTACGCACACACTTTTCACAACTTGCCCGCCTGATGTGTTTCAAATCCTGGCAATAGGCATTTGCCTCTTGCTTGGTGGAAGCTGCTCCGGCCCTGGGCCAGCATGGAACTGGGCTGTGTGGGCCAGGCAGTGCTGAGAGTCTTGGCTGATCTTGGTGTGGCCTTGGTCTCAGAAAAGGAAGGTTGGCCTTCCAAGGTGTCCTGCTCCTTAGCTCTTCCTGTGCATCTTGGAGAGAACAAGGTAGGCATTTCTGGCCGCTGGGCATTAGCAGGCCTTAAAATGAGGGCATGTTGTGGAGCAAGCCAGCTGCGATACCCTGGGAGGAGCCAAGTGCTCCGTGCTCCTCTGCTGACACTGAGCATGTGTCTGCTCTCGGGATGACCCTGGCGGTGTGAGGGGCTACTACAGGGACACCAGACAGCCGGTGCTGTCCTGCTGGGTCCCAGCAGTGCCTCGCAGCAGTCCTGCATCTGCATCAGGATGCTGGCCATGAGAGGTCCTGGAAGCTGAGGCAGCTCATCTTAAGCTTTTGCGTAGGTACCTACAGGTCAAGTCCAACGGTGTTCCCTCAGGATATGAGAGTCCTGAGGGGTCCTCCCAGAGCTGCTTGATGCCACCCACTCCTTGGGGCACCAGTTGCCTTCCTGTGGAGTGTTCTACATCCTCCGAGACAAAAGAGGGAGCTGGACAAAGAGCTTGCCAGGGTGCTCTCAATCCTTTACCAGCAGTCCTGGTTAAGTGGAGAAGTCCAAGCTCAAATGTGCAAATGTAACGGCTGGGCACAGGAAGTGTTAGTGGGAAGGATGATCCAGGAATCCTATGCCTGGCAGCCTGAGCTTGCTACCCGGGAAGGCCTTGGAGCAGACCCTGCTGAGTGCCATCCCACGGCACATGCACAGAACCAGGGGGTCTGCTGGAGGGTGGGAAAACTGTGGAGGGATAGGGACATCTGGGGGTCCTGGTGGGGTGTTGAGGGCTCCTGTGTGGGTCTTTGGAGAGGTTGGTGTTGGTGGGCGTGTTGGGGAAAGAGTTGTCTGGAAGGTGAGAGGTCAAAGCTGGAATTTGAGTCAGTTTGAAGGCAGCATCTGTGGTTTGGCACAGCTTTGGTTATGGAAGGCAGAAGGAATATCTGTGACTTTTTCTGTTAGTGATTCCTGGTTCTCCTGCAGAAAAGAAGAGGGGAGAGCTGTACTTTACTGGCCACTGAGATATCTGGGGGGGGGGGGGGGGAGGATTAGCCTTTTTGCAATCTACTCTTCTTTGGGTTACTTTTGTAACACTGAATGGACTGGCATTCCTTGAGAGCTCTTATTCCTTAACAGAATAGGATATTCACAGAATCACAGAATTTCAAGATTGGAAGAGACTTCCAAGATCATCGAGTCCAACCCATGCTCCAACACCTCAACTAGACCATGGCACCGAGTGCCGCATCCAGTCTTTTTTTAAACACATCCAGGGATGGTGACTCCACCACCTCCCCGGGCAGACCATTCCAGTACTTAATCACTCCTTCTGTGAAAAAATTTTTCTAAGATCTAATCTAGACTTCCCTTGATGCAGCTTGAGACTGTGTCCTCTCCTTCTGTCCGTTGTTGCCTGGAGAAAGAGACCAACCCCCAGCTGACTACAACCACCCTTCAGGAAGTTGTAGAGATAAGGTCACCTCTGAGTCTCCTTTTCTCCAGGCTAAACAACCCCAGCTCCCACAGTCTTTCCTCACAGGGCTTGTGTTCCAAGCCCCTCAGCAGCCTCGTTGCCCTCCTCTGGATGTGCTCAAGCATCTCAATGCTCTTCCTGAACTGAGGCGCCCAGAACTGGACGCAATACTCAAGGTGTGGCCTCATCAGTGCCGAGTACAGGGGAAAAAAGAATGACCTCCCTGCTCCTGCTGGCCACACCATTCCTGATACAGGCCAGGATGCCGTTGGCCTTCTTGGCCACCAGGGCATACTGCTGGGTCACGTTCAGCTGGCTGTCGACCAGAACCCCCAGGTCCCTTTCTGCCTGAACACTGTCCAGCCACACTGTCCCCAGTCTATAACGTTGCAGAGGGTTATTGTGGCCAAAGTGCAGGACTCGGCACTTGGATTTGTTAAGCTTTATCCTATTGGACTCTGCCCATCCATCCAACCGATCCAGGTCTCTCTGCAAAGCCCTCCATCTTTCCAACAGATCGACACATGCTCCCAGCTTAGTGTCATCTGCAAATTTACTAATGAAAGATTCAATACCCTCATCCATGTCATCAACAAAATATTGAACAGAGCTGGCCCCAGCACAGACCCCTGAGGAACACCACTGGTGACTGGCCCCCATCTGGATGCAGCACCATTCACCACCACTCTCTGGGTCCAGCCATCCAGCCAGTTCCTAACCCAGTACAGAGTGCTCCTGTCCAAGCCACGGGCTGCCAGGAGTATGCTGTGGGAGACAGTGTCAAAGGCCTTGCTGAAGTCCAAATAAACAACATCCACAGCCTTCCGTGCATCCACCAGGCGGGTCACCTGGTCATAAAAGGAAATCAGGTTGGTCAAACACGACCTACCCCTCCTAAACCCCATGCTGGCTGGGTCTAATACCCTGGTCATCCTGTAAATTTTGTGTGATGACACTCAATATAAACTGTTCCATTATTCTTGCCAGGTATTGAGGTCAGGCTGACTGGTCTGTAATTACCAGGATCCTCCTTTGCACTCTTTTTGTGAGTGGGTGTCACATTGGCCAGCTTCCAGTCATCCGGAACCTCACCAGTGAGCCAGGACTGATGGTAAATGATGGAGAGTGGCTTTGCAAGCTCATCTGCCAGCTCCCTCAATACCCTGGGATGGATCCCATCTGGTCCCGTAGATTTATGGATATCCAAGTATTTCAGCAGTTCTCTGACTGCCTCCTCCTGGATAACAGAGGGACCATTCTGTTCCCTGACATCATCTACCAACCCAAGAGGACAGTCGTCATGAAGGCAAGTTGTCTTCCCATTAAAACTGAGGCAAAGTAGGCATTAAGCACTTCTGCCTTCTCCTCATCTGTAGTTACTAAGTTCCCTCCCTCGTCCAATAAAGAACAAAGGTTGGTTTTAGCCTTCCTTTTACCATTAATATATTTGTAAAAACATTTTTTATTATCCTGTACAGCAGCCGCCATTCTAAGTTTAAACTGAGCTTTGGCCTCCCTAATTTTTTTTCCTACATGCCCTAGCAGCCCTCCTAAATACTTCTGGAGAGACCTGACACTCCTTCCAAAGATGATATATCCTCTTTTTATTCTTAAGTTCCTGCAAGACCTCCTGGCCCATCCAGGCTGGACATTTACCCCATCAACTTATCTTTCAGCACACAGGGACAGTCTGTCCCTGTGTCCTCAAGATCTCTGCTTTGAGGCATGCCCACCTTTCCTGAACTCCTTTGTTTTTAAGAGCTGCTTCCCAAGGAATGCTCTGAATAAATCTCCTAAATAGGCCAAAGTCTGCCCTCTGGAAGTCCAGTGCAAGAGTCTTACTGGTGCTCCTCCTGATTTCACCAAATATTGAGAACTCTACAATTTCACGATCACTGTGCCCCAAGCGGCCTCCAACCACTGCATCTCCCACCAGCCCATCTCTATTTGCAAACAGCAGATCTAACATAGTCCCTCCCCTGGTGGGTTCACCTCCAGCTGCGACAAAGAGTTGTCCTCCATACACTCCAAACATTTCCTGGACTGCCTCTTATATTATCATCCCTTCATCAAAAACCATTTGCAAACCAAAGAATGGCCCTTTCTTTTGCCTCCGTTAAGTTTTATTTTTTGTCGGTGACTCTAAATGGATGACGTTAAGGTAAATGAGCTGCTGCTTTGAGATGGGAAAAAAATTTCCAAGCCTTTCACATTCTCAGACCATCCCAATTAATTTGGGACGTTTGCAACTTTTTGGAACTACTTGAGTTGAGCAACACAGAAGTAAAGCTTTCCTGAAGTGAGGACTCTTAAATGCCAGATTCTTCTGTGCCTTTGCTGCGAAGGTGATTTTGTGCTGCTGGAAATTACTTCAATGAGAAAATAATTCCAACATGGAGTAAGAGCTTCTGACAAAGACCAGGTGTTGCCAGCAGTTGCTCCAGGCGCTCCTGCCAAGAGCCACATGCAAGAAGAAGCACAGCCCCCAGTGCACTTTAGCTGCCCTCTGGCACAGAAGCCTCCTGGTGGGCACAGGTCTCTGGGGCAGGAGACAGGCACCAGCGCTGCCAGGGCTTGGGGGTGTGGCAGGTCTGCTTCAGTGGGGACTTGGCCACACCTGCTAATCTCAGTGCTCCCCGGCCCCAGGGCTCAGAGCAGCAATCGTGCCCTGGCCCACACCTTCCTTGTCTCTGTCACACCCGTGGTTTTAGGATGGCCACCAGGCGGGTCATGTCCCAAGGAGGCCATGACAGGTTCTGTGGAAGGCCCCGTGCCTTTCCTGCTGCGACTGTGTCAGCAGCCCTGGGGGCTCCTTCTGCTGCCCAGAGCCCACAGAGCAGGGCAGCGTTTACTGATGATTTGAGCCATCAAATCATTAAAGATCCTGTCAGGCTGTCTTAGACACTTGGGATGAGGGATTTCTTCCAACCTGGGCCGCTTTGGGTGGGGTGGGGGCAGTGCCAGGGCAGGTGGCAGTGTGTGCAAGGGCCCTTTGTGACATGGTGCAGCATGGTCACCGTGGAATGGAATGGAACAGGGTGTCCTTGGTGATGTGTGGTGACGTAGGTGCTGGTGGCAACGCGCCTACGCCACAGTGCTCGGTGCACGCGACGGGACAGGACGCGCCAGAGCGGTGCTGTGAGGAGCCCCCACACAGCCCACTCATTTGTGTCTGACCCGGAGCTTTTCCGAGGTGTTACTCCTGCAGCTGACCTCGCGGCCAGACTGCGGGACTTGGTGACTCGGAGCTTTCCCGAGACATCTCCCATCCCTGCGGCCGGTGCCCTCGAGGCCAGACCGCGGGATTTGGTCACCTGAATCCTTTACGAGGAGTCTCCTGTCATTGTGGCAGGAGCCCTCAAGAGTGCAGGGCTTGCTGTCCTGCAGCCTTCCTGAGGCTTCTCTGTTGCAGGTGCCTTTGAGGCACAACTGCACGACTTGTTGCCTCAGAGCTTTCCCGAGGCATCTGTCTGAAGGTGCCCTCGAGGACAGACGCTGGCATGGCGGGCAGATTTCTCGGTCTGCTCAAAGTGTTCAGGCGGAAAAAGAATAAAGACCCTGGAGCAGCTCCAGCACCACAGCCTGAAGAGCTGGAGCAGTTCCAGCCACTGAAGGATGGTGAGTGGCAGAGCCAGGCCACAGGGCTGATGGCTGCACCCAGCTTGGTCCCATATCTCATCCTCACCCCCATCCCATCCTATCCCATCCCATCCCATCCCATCCATCCCATCCCATCCCATCCCATCCCATCCCATCCCATCCCATCCCATCCCATCCCATCCCATCCCATCCCATCCCATCCCATCCCATCCCATCCCATCCCATCCCATCCCATCCCATCCCATCCCATCCCATCCCATCCCATCCCATCCCATCCCATCCCATCCCATCCCATCCCTTCCCATCCCACCTATGGACCGGATGGAAGAGGAGCCAAGGCTGCCCCTGCAGCAGTTGTGCTCCATCCCCTGGGGCATCCTGGAGCTGTCCCTGCCTGGGGAGCGCAGGGCTGGGCTGTGTTCTCTGGCCTCTCCTGCAGCCTCTCAGCTCTGGCTGCGCTCGCCCTTTGCCAGATGCAGCTGTGGACGGGACACAAGAGCAGAAGCCCTCCCGTGGCCGCTTCCGCAGGACACTGAAGGTACCTGCAGCCATCCCCACCTGGGCTGGGCCTTCAGTCCCTGCTCAGCTGAGTACCGCGCTTGGAACACTCCATGGAACATGCCTCTCTTCCCTGTCCTTTGTTCTCCTGCAGGCCTTGCGGAAGCTTGTGCCCCTTCGACATAGAAAGAGCAGCACCACAGCAACTGAGGGCACAGCCGAGCCTGACTCCGGGCTGACCCAGCTCCAGGCAGAGCGTGATGTCAGCCCAGATTCGACTGAGTACTTGGAAGACTCTGACACTGCAAGGAATGACGACAGGGCAAAGACTGACATGGCAGTGTCTGAGGACGTGGCCATCACAAACACCAACACCAGAGAGACTCAAGGCATCGCAACTACTGACGCCATGCTCATTCCCTCTGCGATTCATGCTCCCGCTATGGAGTTTTTCAAGGAGAGTGCTCAGCAGTCGGTAAGCAGCTTGGGGCCAGGGCTGAAGGCCTCCCAGGATCGTGTGCCCCCTCAGGCCACAGCCACTGGGCCACCTCAGTCTTTGAGGCCAGCAGGGTGTGGCGGGAAGGGAAGCATTTCTTGGGGGAAGCTGGGGAAGCTGCTCCCTTGAACAGCGCTCCAAGTCTTCCCCATGTCTCCTGCAGGTGCCAGCCATGGTGAAGAACATTCACCAGAGACTGGCGTCTCATGTCACTGAGGATGCCAGGCTGCGCATTACCATTCTGAGGCTGGCTGAAGAACAACCTGCTGACGTGGTGCTGACCCTCCTGCACTGTGCCCCAACGTGTGACAGGTACGGGGCCCACCTGCCTTGAGAGCTCAGGGCTCAGCAGCCTTTAGCACAGCCAGTCCAATGGGGTCTGCCAGACAGGTGGAGCAGTCCAGGACCCTCGGGCCCCTCTGTTTCCCAAGCCTGCTGCTGTGCTCCCTCCCTGCCCCTCAGGGCACCAGGGCTCTGTCACCTGGGTCTCCACAGCTGCACAGGGCATGGGACTGTGACTGAGACACCCCTGACACAGAGCTCTGATCCCATAGAGCTGCTGCAATGATGTGGAGAGCCATAGGCTCGTCAGATGTGACAGTGGAGAAGGTACTGCCAACACTGCTCAGCGTGATGGAGGATTGGCCTCTGCACAGAACATTCACCTCCGATGGGAACAAGAAGGATGTTTTTGCCCTGGCAGTGAGTTTCTAGAACTGGCCTCTGCTCGCTGCCCGGTCCCCTCTCCATCCTCTCCTTGCCTTAGGCGTTGGCCTAGGGCTGGGTTTAGGGGGCACCAGGCCCCCTGCTCCCCCTGCATCTCACCACAGGCCCTGCCACACGGGCATCTTAGCACTGAGCTCTGCCTCTGGCTGCTTCTTTTGCAGGCAACTCTGGTGCTGTGGGTGATTGTCCAGGGGCCTGAGTGCCACCAGGCAATGCTCCTTTATTCAGCCCGCCTGTTTGTGGCTCTACTCTTCCACATTGTCATCACCACACAGGAGATGCACAAAGAAGTTGGTGATTTCTGGAGAGCATGCCAGGAGGATCACCACCTTCCCAGCCACCCCAACAGGTCCCAGTCCTCCTGTCTTTTTAATGTCCTTGTCGCCAGCGCCAGTGCTCCCGGTGCGACCTGGGCTTTGCTCTGCACACAGGTTTGCGGTGCAGACCATGAGGGCTCTGCTCAGCCAACTGTGGTGTGACAAAGAGCTGATCGCTATGGAGAGCAAGCATGGCTGGGAAACTCTGCTCTGCGCCGACACCCAGCACTATGCCGTGGGTCTGCTGGCCAGGTGAGACCCTCTTCTCTCCCACATTTGTGCCCTGTGCCCGAGGTGCCCCACACAGTCCCTGTGGTCATGGGCCTGAGGGCCTCGTCACCGAGGGACGGCCAAGCAGGCTGGAAAAGGCTGGGAGAGGAGCGTGCCCAGAAGCGGCCGCCTCCCAAAGCACCCACATCCCCTCCAGGGATGCTGGGGAAAGACCAGACCTCTGTGAGTCAGTCCTGGGAGAGCTTTGTCCCCCCGCCCAGCTCAGGGTCTTGGCGCCTTTTTTGTCCCTGGCAGGGAGATGCGTCGTGACTTGGGCCTCATGTGCTCCCACATCGCATTCTACCTACTCCAGCTTCTAAGCAGGGAGGAGCCACGCTGGGATCTGCCCTTCCTGGCATTTCTTGTGGAGGTGAGCCAGTGCTGCCTTGCTGAGCTCTGTTCCCAGCTCTCTGCCCTCTCGTAGCCGCAGTGGCCTGGGCCACTGCCCGAGCCCTGTGCTGCTACCTGGGCCCAGCCTTGTGTGGTTCTGGGCTCCTGCCCTTTGGGTCCCCTGTCACTGCCATGTGCCTTTCAGGTCCTCAAGTGCCTGGACTTGAGTGAATGTGCAGACACTGTCCTGGAAGTCATGTCAAGGCACCTGCGGGGCAAGTGCAGGCAGAGGCGTCGCCTGGCTCTCAGAGGCCTTGTGCTGCTCAGCAAGGATCCCTTGATGGTGAGAAGGGGGCAGCGGCCAAAGCTGCGCTGGGGAAAGCAGCCCCTTGGGCTGGCTGGGCTTCAGGAGCTTGAGGCAGCTGCTCCCAGCTCTCCTGCCTCCTGGTTCAGCTGCTCAGATGCTTTGGAACAGGCCTTTGGCCTCTGGGCCCTGCAGCAGCAGGGTGGGGTTCCAGTGCCAGGGGGAGAGGTGTTGGCAGTGCAGCTGTTGATGGCTTCCCAGTACAGCCTTGCGTTCCACACAGGCCAGACGTTTACTCAGCCTGTCTCAGAGCATTCTGGAGCTGCTGAGTGATGCCGATGGAGAAGTGGTCAGCATGTCCCTCTCCGTGCTCACGAATGTGCTCCAGAACAATGACATCGCAATAGGCAGCACCATCGCCCTGAAGCTAGCTGACCTACTCCTGTCACTCTTTAGAAACGTAAGCCTCTGTACCGCGGGCACTGTCTGCTGCCCAGAAACTTTGTGCCCTGTGGATTTTTAGGCTTTTGCCCAGCTGGGCTGGAGAAGTTGGTGCTGAGGTCTTTTCCGCTTCCTTTCCTTCAGGACAACAGCCATGTGCAGCTGCTCGCCATTGAGCTTTTCCAAAAGGTTATGCGCTTGGTAGTGGAGGAGGGAAAAAAGCTCCTGAAAAGAACAGTGAGCCAGAGCCTGCTCCCACTCTTCTTACACTGCCACGAGGTGAACTGGCGCGTGGCGAAGGTGAGGTTTTGTGTGATGCTGGTGCATCCCTGAGAAGGGGCTGGGCTGCTTCCTGCCCGGGCACCTTCCGGGTTGCAGCCTCCTCCTGGCCTTGGCACTGGGACGCAGGTCCTGTGCCCTGGGCTGCGCTGCCATCTCCTGTCTCTGCTGCTCTCCAGGCCTCTCGGGAAACGCTGCATTGGGCAGCCGTGTTCCTGAAGAGAAGCAATCTCCAGCAGGTGCTGCTGAAGGAGAAGCTGCTGAAGTTCGCCGAGTGCCTGGTAAGGACGGCCTGGAGAAGCCAAATCCTCAGCCTGGGGAAGCCCCCTGACCGCGGTGCTGAGTGTGTGGGGCTGGCAGCTGTGGCCCCTGCCCAGTGCTGCACCCGGGGGCGCCAGCCTGTGCTCAACACACCCTGGGCTGGCTTTCCTGGGCTGTGAGGGCTCTTCTCCAGGCTCCTGTGGCCCCGAGCCGGGCACCAACAGAGCCCCGGCCCAGTGGGGCAGCGGGATTGGGCGGCACCGCGGCTCCCCGGGCAGCACCCGGCCCTCTGGCCCCTCCAGACGCCGGCGCCAGCGACTGCCGGCTGGGCATCAGGGCTGTGTGGGAAGGGCAGGCCGGGGCTGGGCACAGGGAGCGCCCGGCCGAGGGGCTGAGCCCGCGCCAAACCTTCCCTCCTGCCGCTCTCTCCAGCTGGTAGAGGACGAGAGCCGAGCGGCCGAGCACCTGCGCCGCACCCTGCCCTACGTGGAGAGCCCACAGGAGCCCCTGCGACAGGCAGCCATCAGGGTCATCGGTGAGCCATGAGCCCCGGGGTCCCTCCCCGCCCCGTCGCAGCTCAGCCCCGGCAGCGGCATCCGCACCCGGCACCGTGGAGCCGCGCCTGCCCTCGGGGCTGCTGCTGCCCTCTCGCAGCCGTGCCCTCAGGCGTCAGGATGCGGCCGGGGCCCGGGGCTGAGCCCTGCCGGGACAGGAGGGCGTGTGGCGGCCACAAGGGCTGGCAGCGCCGCTGGGAGGGAGCTGTGCCGCTGGGGCTGTGACAGGCTCTGTGTTCCCAGGGATCGCCGGGGTGTTCCTCATGGGCCAGAAGGGAGAGCTCCAGGCCCTCAGTGAAGGTGAGTGAGAGCAGCGGGCTGGCGGTGGGGGCTGCCATGGGGAGACGCAATGCCTGGGCAGGGAGCTGCATTCCCTGCCCCGCTTGCGGACGGCTTTGCTCCCCGTGTGGACGAGGGGTGGCGCGGGCAGAGCGTACAGAGAGAGTTCAGGGACGCGGGCGGGGCGATTCGTGGCCAGCACTTGCGACCATTCCCGTTGGCTCCTCCTCTCTCTCGTGGCCGTGGTGAGAGCTGGGTGGGATGGCCCTCGGCGGGAGGGTCTCCTTGGATTCCCGCAGATCCGGGCTCTGATCGTGGCTCTGCTCCTGTCTCTTCCAGCTCTTCAGGCCCTGAGAGAAGACGACAGCCCCTCTATGATAAACCATTTTGTTCAACTGACCTTTGAGGGGCGAGCTGCAGAACTACGATCATCTGGCAGCTCAGAAGAACTGGTGCCCTTACAAGATCTCCAAGTACGGCAGAAGATGAGACTGCCTGGAGACCAGAGGAGACCAGCTGGAGCTCCAGGCGCAGCTGATGATTTGCACAGCAGAGCCTGTGGGGAGCTCATGTGGCTTCAGCCCTCTCCCTACCTGCCACACCTCTTTTTCCCCTCCACTATTCCTCCATTTTGACAGCTCCATCTCTTCAGCCCTGACACCATGCCCATCCCCTTTGTTCCCTCTCAGCTCATTCCTTTGTTTTTCCTTCTACAAATAAACAGTTTGTCTTGTTCACTTTATCTGCATCTCTGTGGAGCTGAAGCAATGTAAATCCAGAGCCCTGGGACACACAGGCCCCTCCTGCTGCTCTCTTCTGCGCTGTGTTTTGTGCACAGACATAGAGGAAGAAGGGCAGATCAGCTGGAAAGGTCCCTGTGCTGAAGGTCCAGTTCCACAAGACTGTAGTGCTAAAGGTCTTGCTGAGTACCCTGAAGGTCCTGGATTTTAGAAGATCCAGCTTGAGTGTGCTCTGAACCCAGCTATGAGGGATTGCATGGCGAGTGTCCACGGAGGGCAAAGGAGCTTGGAATGCTGCAAGTTTTCAAGAATAGCTTCCTGAAAGCACAGCAGTGCTCCATCCCTACACAGCATCAGGAAGCGGGCAGAACCAGAGACTATCTGGGCTTAAGAGGGAGCTTTGAGTGCGCCTAAGAGCAAACGAAGCAGCAGCACAGCGGCCGACACTCAGACATGGCACCGTGTCAGTGTCCAGAGCGCTGCCCGGCGGTGCCGGGATCCCGGGTGCGGTTGTGGTCGCCACAACGGAGGAATCGCCACCCCGCCTCAGACCCAGCCAGAAAGCCAACCAAGTGAGAGCAGAGGGAGGGCACCCTTCCAGTTTCTCTTGGTTGCACGGCTGCAAAGCAGCCCCTGCTCCTCCTTCCTTCGCCTGTGTTTGGGGTGTGCTGGTGGCAGAGCCAGCCAGGCTGTGCTCTGTGTTCCAAAGCCTGTTCAAAGCGGGCATGAGAAGTGCTGCATGCACAGCAGAGAGTCCTGGAAGGTGCTGGCAAGATCGTCCTGAGGAAACAGGGCTCTGGTCTCTGGCCAGGAACAGGCTGGTTTTGCTACCGTGACCACAGGCAGGAGTTGAGGCAGGTGAAGAAGCAGCAGGCAGCTTGTGTTTGTAGAGGGCCTGGGGCTGCACACCTGAACCTCCACCTGGAAACACCCTTGGGTGAATTCGCACCAGAGCTGGAGTGCCTGTTCTGAAAGGACCAGAAGAAATTCAGCCTTGCCAGGGTTTCTTAGGAGTGTGTTGGTATCCCCAGCAAAGCTACACATTTGGGGAAACGGCTTTGGAGGAAAGGGGCTTGCTTCCCAAGGAAAGTGCTTCCCAAGGAGCTCCCAGTGAGGTAGGTGCAACCGTCCCCCTTTAGCTCTCTTTGGTCCTTGCAGTCCTTGTGGCCCGTTGCACTTGGCAGAGGGGCAGGGGAAGGGAGAAGGCTGTGAGGAGCAGGTTTGGCATGCGCCTGGACCTGCAGAGGCAAACCCAAGCACCTGCAGCAGGGTGTGTTATCCCTCTTTGGACAGAGGAGTGAGCAGGAGCAGCTCTGTCCAGCTGCGAGCCCCAAAGCTCCCTTTGAGAGCTGTGAATTAAAAAGCCTTTACGCACACACTTTTCACAACTTGCCCGCCTGATGTGTTTCAAATCCTGGCAATAGGCATTTGCCTCTTGCTTGGTGGAAGCTGCTCCGGCCCTGGGCCAGCATGGAACTGGGCTGTGTGGGCCAGGCAGTGCTGAGAGTCTTGGCTGATCTTGGTGTGGCCTTGGCTCAGAAAAGGAAGGTTGGCCTTCCAAGGTGTCCTGCTCCTTAGCTCTTCCTGTGCATCTTGGAGAGAACAAGGTAGGCATTTCTGGCCGCTGGGCATTAGCAGGCCTTAAAATGAGGGCATGTTGTGGAGCAAGCCCAGCTGCGATACCCTGGGAGGAGCCAAGTGCTCCGTGCTCCTCTGCTGACACGTGAGCATGTGTCTGCTCTCGGGATGACCCTGGCGGTGTGAGGGGCTACTACAGGGACACCAGACAGCCGGTGCTGTCCTGCTGGGTCCCAGCAGTGCCTCGCAGCAGTCCTGCATCTGCATCAGGATGCTGGCCATGAGAGGTCCTGGAAGCTGAGGCAGCTCATCTTAAGCTTTTGCGTAGGTACCTACAGGTCAAGTCCAACGGTGTTCCCTCAGGATATGAGAGTCCTGAGGGGTCCTCCCAGAGCTGCTTGATGCCACCCACTCCTTGGGGCACCAGTTGCCTTCCTGTGGAGTGTTCTACATCCTCCGAGACAAAAGAGGGAGCTGGACAAAGAGCTTGCCAGGGTGCTCTCAATCCTTTACCAGCAGTCCTGGTTAAGTGGAGAAGTCCAAGCTCAAATGTGCAAATGTAACGGCTGGGCACAGGAAGTGTTAGTGGGAAGGATGATCCAGGAATCCTATGCCTGGCAGCCTGAGCTTGCTACCCGGGAAGGCCTTGGAGCAGACCCTGCTGAGTGCCATCCCACGGCACATGCACAGAACCAGGGGTCTGCTGGAGGGTGGGAAAACTGTGGAGGGATAGGGACATCTGGGGGTCCTGGTGGGGTGTTGAGGGCTCCTGTGTGGGTCTTTGGAGAGGTTGGTGTTGGTGGGCGTGTTGGGGAAAGAGTTGTCTGGAAGGTGAGAGGTCAAAGCTGGAATTTGAGTCAGTTTGAAGGCAGCATCTGTGGTTTGGCACAGCTTTGGTTATGGAAGGCAGAAGGAATATCTGTGACTTTTTCTGTTAGTGATTCCTGGTTCTCCTGCAGAAAAGAAGAGGGGAGAGCTGTACTTTACTGGCCACTGAGATATCTGGGGGGGGGGGGGGGAGGATTAGCCTTTTTGCAATCTACTCTTCTTTGGGTTACTTTTGTAACACTGAATGGACTGGCATTCCTTGAGAGCTCTTATTCCTTAACAGAATTAGGATATTCACAGAATCACAGAATTTCAAGATTGGAAGAGACTTCCAAGATCATCGAGTCCAACCCATGCTCCAACACCTCAACTAGACCATGGCACCGAGTGCCGCATCCAGTCTTTTTTTAAACACATCCAGGGATGGTGACTCCACCACCTCCCCGGGCAGACCATTCCAGTACTTAATCACTCCTTCTGTGAAAAACTTTTTTCTAAGATCTAATCTAGACTTCCCTTGATGCAGCTTGAGACTGTGTCCTCTCCTTCTGTCCGTTGTTGCCTGGAGAAAGAGACCAACCCCCAGCTGACTACAACCACCCTTCAGGAAGTTGTAGAGATAAGGTCACCTCTGAGTCTCCTTTTCTCCAGGCTAAACAACCCCAGCTCCCACAGTCTTTCCTCACAGGGCTTGTGTTCCAAGCCCCTCAGCAGCCTCGTTGCCCTCCTCTGGATGTGCTCAAGCATCTCAATGTCTTCCTGAACTGAGGCGCCCAGAACTGGACGCAATACTCAAGGTGTGGCCTCATCAGTGCCGAGTACAGGGGAAAAAAGAATGACCTCCCTGCTCCTGCTGGCCACACCATTCCTGATACAGGCCAGGATGCCGTTGGCCTTCTTGGCCACCAGGGCATACTGCTGGGTCACGTTCAGCTGGCTGTCGACCAGAACCCCCAGGTCCCTTTCTGCCTGAACACTGTCCAGCCACACTGTCCCCAGTCTATAACGTTGCAGAGGGTTATTGTGGCCAAAGTGCAGGACTCGGCACTTGGATTTGTTAAGCTTTATCCTATTGGACTCTGCCCATCCATCCAACCGATCCAGGTCTCTCTGCAAAGCCCTCCATCTTTCCAACAGATCGACACATGCTCCCAGCTTAGTGTCATCTGCAAATTTACTAATGAAAGATTCAATACCCTCATCCATGTCATCAACAAAATATTGAACAGAGCTGGCCCCAGCACAGACCCCTGAGGAACACCACTGGTGACTGGCCCCCATCTGGATGCAGCACCATTCACCACCACTCTCTGGGTCCAGCCATCCAGCCAGTTCCTAACCCAGTACAGAGTGCTCCTGTCCAAGCCACGGGCTGCCAGGAGTATGCTGTGGGAGACAGTGTCAAAGGCCTTGCTGAAGTCCAAATAAACAACATCCACAGCCTTCCGTGCATCCACCAGGCGGGTCACCTGGTCATAAAAGGAAATCAGGTTGGTCAAACACGACCTACCCCTCCTAAACCCATGCTGGCTGGGTCTAATACCCTGGTCATCCTGTAAATTTTGTGTGATGACACTCAATATAAACTGTTCCATTATTCTTGCCAGGTATTGAGGTCAGGCTGACTGGTCTGTAATTACCAGGATCCTCCTTTGCACTCTTTTTGTGAGTGGGTGTCACATTGGCCAGCTTCCAGTCATCCGGAACCTCACCGGTGAGCCAGGACTGATGGTAAATGATGGAGAGTGGCTTTGCAAGCTCATCTGCCAGCTCCCTCAATACCCTGGGATGGATCCCATCTGGTCCCGTAGATTTATGGATATCCAAGTATTTCAGCAGTTCTCTGACTGCCTCCTCCTGGATAACAGAGGGACCATTCTGTTCCCTGACATCATCTACCAACCCAAGAGGACAGTCGTCATGAAGGCAAGTTGTCTTCCCACTAAAAACTGAGGCAAAGTAGGCATTAAGCACTTCTGCCTTCTCCTCATCTGTAGTTACTAAGTTCCCTCCCTCGTCCAATAAAGAACAAAGGTTGGTTTTAGCCTTCCTTTTACCATTAATATATTTGTAAAAACATTTTTTATTATCCTGTACAGCAGCCGCCATTCTAAGTTTAAACTGAGCTTTGGCCTCCCTAATTTTTTTTCCTACATGCCCTAGCAGCCCTCCTAAATACTTCTGGAGAGACCTGACACTCCTTCCAAAGATGATATATCCTCTTTTTATTCCTAAGTTCCTGCAAGACCTCCTGGCCCATCCAGGCTGGACATTTACCCCATCAACTTATCTTTCAGCACACAGGGACAGTCTGTCCCTGTGTCCTCAAGATCTCTGCTTTGAGGCATGCCCACCTTTCCTGAACTCCTTTGTTTTTAAGAGCTGCTTCCCAAGGAATGCTCTGAATAAATCTCCTAAATAGGCCAAAGTCTGCCCTCTGGAAGTCCAGTGCAAGAGTCTTACTGGTGCTCCTCCTGATTTCACCAAATATTGAGAACTCTACAATTTCACGATCACTGTGCCCCAAGCGGCCTCCAACCACTGCATCTCCCACCAGCCCATCTCTATTTGCAAACAGCAGATCTAACATAGTCCCTCCCCTGGTGGGTTCACCTCCAGCTGCGACAAAGAGTTGTCCTCCATACACTCCAAACATTTCCTGGACTGCCTCTTATATTATCATCCCTTCATCAAAAACCATTTGCAAACCAAAGAATGGCCCTTTCTTTTGCCTCCGTTAAGTTTTATTTTTTGTCGGTGACTCTAAATGGATGACGTTAAGGTAAATGAGCTGCTGCTTTGAGATGGGAAAAAAATTTCCAAGCCTTTCACATTCTCAGACCATCCCAATTAATTTGGGACGTTTGCAACTTTTTGGAACTACTTGAGTTGAGCAACACAGAAGTAAAGCTTTCCTGAAGTGAGGACTCTTAAATGCCAGATTCTTCTGTGCCTTTGCTGCGAAGGTGATTTTGTGCTGCTGGAAATTACTTCAATGAGAAAATAATTCCAACATGGAGTAAGAGCTTCTGACAAAGACCAGGTGTTGCCAGCAGTTGCTCCAGGCGCTCCTGCCAAGAGCCACATGCAAGAAGAAGCACAGCCCCCAGTGCACTTTAGCTGCCCTCTGGCACAGAAGCCTCCTGGTGGGCACAGGTCTCTGGGGCAGGAGACAGGCACCAGCGCTGCCAGGGCTTGGGGGTGTGGCAGGTCTGCTTCAGTGGGGACTTGGCCACACCTGCTAATCTCAGTGCTCCCCGGCCCAGGGCTCAGAGCAGCAATCGTGCCCTGGCCCACACCTTCCTTGTCTCTGTCACACCCGTGGTTTTAGGATGGCCACCAGGCGGGTCATGTCCCAAGGAGGCCATGACAGGTTCTGTGGAAGGCCCCGTGCCTTTCCTGCTGCGACTGTGTCAGCAGCCCTGGGGGCTCCTTCTGCTGCCCAGAGCCCACAGAGCAGGGCAGCGTTTACTGATGATTTGAGCCATCAAATCATTAAAGATCCTGTCAGGCTGTCTTAGACACTTGGGATGAGGGATTTCTTCCAACCTGGGCCGCTTTGGGTGGGGTGGGGGCAGTGCCAGGGCAGGTGGCAGTGTGTGCAAGGGCCCTTTGTGACATGGTGCAGCATGGTCACCGTGGAATGGAATGGAACAGGGTGTCCTTGGTGATGTGTGGTGACGTAGGTGCTGGTGGCAACGCGCCTACGCCACAGTGCTCGGTGCACGCGACGGGACAGGACGCGCCAGAGCGGTGCTGTGAGGAGCCCCCACACAGCCCACTCATTTGTGTCTGACCCGGAGCTTTTCCGAGGTGTTACTCCTGCAGCTGACCTCGCGGCCAGACTGCGGGACTTGGTGACTCGGAGCTTTCCCGAGACATCTCCCATCCCTGCGGCCGGTGCCCTCGAGGCCAGACCGCGGGATTTGGTCACCTGAATCCTTTACGAGGAGTCTCCTGTCATTGTGGCAGGAGCCCTCAAGAGTGCAGGGCTTGCTGTCCTGCAGCCTTCCTGAGGCTTCTCTGTTGCAGGTGCCTTTGAGGCACAACTGCACGACTTGTTGCCTCAGAGCTTTCCCGAGGCATCTGTCTGAAGGTGCCCTCGAGGACAGACGCTGGCATGGCGGGCAGATTTCTCGGTCTGCTCAAAGTGTTCAGGCGGAAAAAGAATAAAGACCCTGGAGCAGCTCCAGCACCACAGCCTGAAGAGCTGGAGCAGTTCCAGCCACTGAAGGATGGTGAGTGCAGAGCCAGGCCACAGGGCTGATGGCTGCACCCAGCTTGGTCCCATATCTCATCCTCACCCCATCCCATCCTATCCCATCCCTCCCATCCCTCCATTCCATCCCATCCCATCCCATCCCATCCCATCCCATCCCATCCCATCCCATCCCATCCCATCCCATCCCATCCCATCCCATCCCATCCCATCCCATCCCATCCCATCCCATCCATCCCATCCCATCCCATCCATCCCATCCCTTCCCATCCCACCTATGGACCGGATGGAAGAGGAGCCAAGGCTGCCCCTGCAGCAGTTGTGCTCCATCCCCTGGGCATCCTGGAGCTGTCCCTGCCTGGGGAGCGCAGGGCTGGCTGTGTCTCTGCCTCTCCTGCAGCCTCTCAGCTCTGGCTGCGCTCGCCCTTTGCCAGATGCAGCTGTGGACGGGACACAAGAGCAGAAGCCCTCCCGTGGCCGCTTCCGCAGGACACTGAAGGTACCTGCAGCCATCCCCACCTGGGCTGGGCCTTCAGTCCCTGCTCAGCTGAGTACCGCGCTTGGAACACTCCATGGAACATGCCTCTCTTCCCTGTCCTTTGTTCTCCTGCAGGCCTTGCGGAAGCTTGTGCCCCTTCGACATAGAAAGAGCAGCACCACAGCAACTGAGGGCACAGCCGAGCCTGACTCCGGGCTGACCCAGCTCCAGGCAGAGCGTGATGTCAGCCCAGATTCGACTGAGTACTTGGAAGACTCTGACACTGCAAGGAATGACGACAGGGCAAAGACTGACATGGCAGTGTCTGAGGACGTGGCCATCACAAACACCAACACCAGAGAGACTCAAGGCATCGCAACTACTGACGCCATGCTCATTCCCTCTGCGATTCATGCTCCCGCTATGGAGTTTTTCAAGGAGAGTGCTCAGCAGTCGGTAAGCAGCTTGGGCCAGGGCTGAAGGCCTCCCAGGATCGTGTGCCCCCTCAGGCCACAGCCACTGGGCCACCTCAGTCTTTGAGGCCAGCAGGGTGTGCGGGAAGGGAAGCATTTCTTGGGGAAGCTGGGGAAGCTGCTCCCTTGAACAGCGCTCCAAGTCTTCCCCATGTTCCTGCAGGTGCCAGCCATGGTGAAGAACATTCACCAGAGACTGGCGTCTCATGTCACTGAGGATGCCAGGCTGCGCATTACCATTCTGAGGCGGCTGAAGAACAACCTGCTGACGTGGTGCTGACCCTCCTGCACTGTGCCCCAACGTGTGACAGGTACGGGGCCCACCTGCCTTGAGAGCTCAGGCTCAGCAGCCTTTAGCACAGCCAGTCCAATGGGGTCTGCCAGACAGGTGGAGCAGTCCAGGACCCTCGGGCCCCTCTGTTTCCCAGCCTGCTGCTGTGCTCCCTCCCTGCCCCTCAGGGCACCAGGGCTCTGTCACCTGGCTCCACAGCTGCACAGGGCATGGGACTGTGACTGAGACACCCCTGACACAGAGCTCTGATCCCATAGAGCTGCTGCAATGATGTGGAGAGCCATAGGCTCGTCAGATGTGACAGTGGAGAAGGTACTGCCAACACTGCTCAGCGTGATGGGAGGATTGCCTCTGCACAGAACATTCACCTCCGATGGGAACAAGAAGGATGTTTTGCCCTGGCAGTGAGTTTCTAGAACTGGCCTCTGCTCGCTGCCCGGTCCCTCTCCATCCTCTCCTTGCCTTAGGCGTTGCTAGGGCTGGGTTTAGGGGGCACCAGGCCCCCTGCTCCCCTGATCTCACCACAGGCCCTGCCCACACGGGCATCTTAGCATGACTCTGCCTCTGGCTGCTTCTTTTGCAGGCAACTCTGGTGCTGTGGTGATGTCCAGGGGCCTGAGGCCACCAGCAATCTCCTTATTCAGCCCGCTGTTTGTGGCTCTACTCTTCCACATGTCATACCACACAGGAGATGCACAAGAAGTTGGTGATTCTGGAGAGCATGCCAGGAGATCACCACCTTCCAGCCCCCAACAGTCCCAGTCCTCTGTCTTTTTAATTCCTTGTCGCCAGCGCCAGTGCTCCCGTGCGACCTGGGCTTTGCTCTGCACACAGGTTTGCGGTGCAGACCATGAGGCTCGCTCAGCAACTGTGGTGTGACAAAGGCTGATCCTATGGAGAGCAAGCATGGCTGGGAACTCTGCTCTGCGCGACACCCAGCACTATGCCGTGGTCTGTGGCCAGGTGAGCCCTCTTCTCTCCCACATTTGTGCCCTGTGCCCGAGGTGCCCCACACAGTCCCTGTGGTCATGGCCTGAGGGCCTCGTCACCGAGGGACGGCCAAGCAGGCTGGAAAAGGCTGGGAGAGGAGCGTGCCCAGAAGCGGCCGCCTCCCAAAGCACCACATCCCCTCCAGGGATGCTGGGGAAAGACCAGACCTCTGTGAGTCAGTCCTGGGAGAGCTTTGTCCCCCGCCCGTCAGGGTCTTGGCGCCTTTTTGTCCCTGGCAGGGAGATGCGTCGTGACTTGGCCTCATGTGCTCCCACATCGCATTCTACCTACTCCAGCTTCTAAGCAGGGAGGAGCCACGCTGGATCTGCCCTTCTGGCATTTCTTGTGGAGGTGAGCCAGTGCTGCCTTGCTGAGCTCTGTTCCCAGCTCTCTGCCCTCTCGTAGCCGCAGTGGCCTGGCCACTGCCCGAGCCCTGTGCTGTACCTGGGCCCAGCCTGTGTGGTTCTGGGCTCCTGCCCTTTGGGTCCCCTGTCACTGCCATGTGCCTTTCAGGTCCTCAAGTGCCTGGACTTGAGTGAATGTGCAGACACGTCCTGGAAGTCATGTCAAGGCACCTGCGGGGCAAGTGCAGGCAGAGGGCGTCGCCTGGCTCTCAGAGGCCTTGTGCTGCTCAGCAAGGATCCCTTGATGGTGAGAAGGGGGCAGCGGCCAAAGCTGCGCTGGGGAAAGCAGCCCCTTGGGCTGGCTGGGCTTCAGGAGCTTGAGGCAGCTGCTCCCAGCTCTCCTGCCTCCTGGTTCAGCTGCTCAGATGCTTTGGAACAGGCCTTGGCCTCTGGGCCCTGCAGCAGCAGGTGGGGTTCCAGTGCCAGGGGAGAGGTGTTGGCAGTGCAGCTGTTGATGGCTTCCCAGTACAGCCTGCGTTCCACACAGGCCAGACGTTTACTCAGCCTGTCTCAGAGCATTCTGGAGCTGCTGAGTGATGCCGATGGAGAAGTGGTCAGCATGTCCTCTCCGTGCTCACGAATGTGCTCCAGAACAATGACATCGCAATAGCAGCACCATCGCCTGAAGCTAGCTGACCTACTCCTGTCACTCTTTAGAAACGTAAGCCTCTGTACCGCGGCACTGTCTGCTGCCCAGAAACCTTGTGCCCTGTGGATTTTAGGCTTTGCCCAGCTGGGCTGGAGAAGTTGGTGCTGAGGTCTTTCCGCTTCCTTTCCTTCAGGACAACAGCCATGTGCAGCTGCTCGCCATTGAGCTTTTCCAAAAGGTTATGCGCTTGGTAGTGGAGAGGGAAAAAAGCTCCTGAAAAGAACAGTGAGCCAGAGCCTGCTCCCACTCTTCTTACACTGCCCGAGGTGAACTGGCGCGTGGCGAAGGTGAGTTTTGTGTGATGCTGGTGCATCCCTGAGAGGGGCTGGGCTGCTCCTGCCGGGCACCTTCCGGGTTGCAGCCTCCTCCTGCCTTGGCACTGGGACGCAGGTCCTGTGCCCTGGGCTGCGCTGCCATCTCCTGTCTCTGCTGCTCTCCAGGCCTCTCGGGAAACGCTGCATTGGGGCAGCCGTGTTCCTGAAGAGAAGCAATCTCCAGCAGGTGCTGCTGAAGGAGAAGCTGCTGAAGTTCGCCGAGTGCCTGGTAAGGACGGCCTGGAGAAGCCAAATCCTCAGCCTGGGGAAGCCCCCTGACCGCGGTGCTGAGTGTGTGGGGCTGGCAGCTGTGGCCCCTGCCCAGTGCTGCACCCGGGGGCGCCAGCCTGTGCTCAACACACCCTGGGCTGGCTTTCCTGGGCTGTGAGGGCTCTTCTCCAGGCTCCTGTGGCCCCGAGCCGGGCACCAACAGAGCCCCGGCCCAGTGGGGCAGCGGGATTGGGCGGCACCGCGGCTCCCCGGGCAGCACCCGGCCCTCTGGCCCCTCCAGACGCCGGCGCCAGCGACTGCCGGCTGGGCATCAGGGCTGTGTGGGAAGGGCAGGCCGGGGCTGGGCACAGGGAGCGCCCGGCCGAGGGGCTGAGCCCGCGCCAAACCTTCCCTCCTGCCGCTCTCTCCAGCTGGTAGAGGACGAGAGCCGAGCGGCCGAGCACCTGCGCCGCACCCTGCCCTACGTGGAGAGCCCACAGGAGCCCCTGCGACAGGCAGCCATCAGGGTCATCGGTGAGCCATGAGCCCCGGGGTCCCTCCCCGCCCCGTCGCAGCTCAGCCCCGGCAGCGGCATCCGCACCCGGCACCGTGGAGCCGCGCCTGCCCTCGGGGCTGCTGCTGCCCTCTCGCAGCCGTGCCCTCAGGCGTCAGGATGCGGCCGGGGCCCGGGGCTGAGCCCTGCCGGGACAGGAGGGCGTGTGGCGGCCACAAGGGCTGGCAGCGCCGCTGGGAGGGAGCTGTGCCGCTGGGGCTGTGACAGGCTCTGTGTTCCCAGGGATCGCCGGGGTGTTCCTCATGGGCCAGAAGGGAGAGCTCCAGGCCCTCAGTGAAGGTGAGTGAGAGCAGCGGGCTGGCGGTGGGGGCTGCCATGGGGAGACGCAATGCCTGGGCAGGGAGCTGCATTCCCTGCCCCGCTTGCGGACGGCTTTGCTCCCCGTGTGGACGAGGGGTGGCGCGGGCAGAGCGTACAGAGAGAGTTCAGGGACGCGGGCGGGGCGATTCGTGGCCAGCACCTTGCGACCATTCCCGTTGGCTCCTCCTCTCTCTCGTGGCCGTGGTGAGAGCTGGGTGGGATGGCCCTCGGCGGGAGGGTCTCCTTGGATTCCCGCAGATCCGGGCTCTGATCGTGGCTCTGCTCCTGTCTCTTCCAGCTCTTCAGGCCCTGAGAGAAGACGACAGCCCCTCTATGATAAACCATTTTGTTCAACTGACCTTTGAGGGGCGAGCTGCAGAACTACGATCATCTGGCAGCTCAGAAGAACTGGTGCCCTTACAAGATCTCCAAGTACGGCAGAAGATGAGACTGCCTGGAGACCAGAGGAGACCAGCTGGAGCTCCAGGCGCAGCTGATGATTTGCACAGCAGAGCCTGTGGGGAGCTCATGTGGCT
>JAJEOU010001611.1:0-56033 GCA_021534815.1 Acrocephalus arundinaceus
CTCGACCTAACATCTACTAAGGTCTCGCTCGCCTATCGGACGTCCCCAGGAATGTGAGGGGACACCAGAGTGCCCCCAGGGTTGTGAGGGACTCTGGGGTGCCCCCAGGGGTGTGAGGGACACTGGGGTGCCCCCAGGGGTGTGAGGGGACACTGGGGACACCCAGGGGCATGTGGGGGGACACTGGGGTGACCCCCTGGGAACCAGGAAGGGCTGACCCCACTCCAGGATTGATCAGACACACCATGGGGGGGTTTAACCCCTCACCCACCTCTGGACCCCCCCAAACTGGGGGGGTTGAGCCTCTTTGCACCCCCCCAGCTGTGCCTGCGTCCGGGGATGCTTCTGGAAGCTCTGGGCCACCCTGCAGTGGGCCATCATGGCCACGGCCACCGTGGCTCTGTTCGCCGTCAGCCTGGTGAGGTCTGGGGGGGCCACGGGGCCTTTGGGGACCCCCAAACCCCCCCAGGCCGTGACAGAGCCCCCCCCACTGCAGGTGCCCTTCACCTACATCGAGCACGAGTCCAACGGGAAGCTGTGGCCCGGGATCCACCAGATGTTCGGGGCCGTGGAGCGCTTCCAGGTGGTCAATTCCTACGGGCTCTTCCGCAGGATGACCGGCGTGGGCGGCCGGCCAGAGGTCATCCTGGAGGGCAGCTACGACGGGCACAGCTGGACGGTGAGGGGGGCACGGCTGGGCAGTGAGGGGGGGCACGGGGAAGGGGCACAGGGATGGGCACAGCTGGATGGTGAGGGAGGGGCACAGCTTGGCACAGGGATGGGCACAGCTGGATGGTGGGTCTGGACACTGAGCATTGGGCACTTAGATTGGGGTCAGGAGATGTCCTGCCCCAAAATCCCCAAATTTTGGGTGGGGAGGGACCTTCCAGACCAGTCCCATGTGGAGTTTCTCAGGATTTGTCCCTGGGGACAGTCCCAGGCCGTGCTGGGGTCCCCCAGTTTGTCCTCAGGGTGGGTGCTGGGGTCCCCTGGTTTGTCCCCAGGGACACTGCTGGGGTCCCCCCAGTTTGTCCCCAGGGCCATCCCCAGGCCGTGCCAGGGTCCCCCAATTTGTCCACAGGGACAGCCCCGGGCCAGGGTCCCCCCGTTTGTCCCCAGAGGCAGTGCTGGGTTTGTCCCCAGGGCCATCCCGGGGCTGTGCCAGGGTCCCCTGGATTGTCCCCAGGGCCATCCCAGGGCCATGCTGGTGTCCCCTGGTTTGTCCCTGGGGCCATCCCCAGGCCGTGCTGGGGTCCCCCTGATTTGTCCCCAGGATCAGTGCTGGGGACCCCCTCGGTTTGTCCCCAGGGACAGCCCCGGGCCAGGGTCCCCCCGTTTGTCCCCAGGGACAGTGCTGGGGTCCCCTGGTTTTCCCTCGGGGCTGTACCAGGGTCCCCTGGTTTGTCCCCAGGGCCATCCCTGGGCTGTGCTGGGGTCCCTCAGTTTGTCCCCAGGGCTGTCCCCATGCCAGAGTCCCCTGGTTTGTCCCCAGGGCCATAGTGGGGCTGTACCAGGGTCCCCCAGTTTGTCCCTGGGCTGTGCCGGGGTCCCCTGGTTTATCCCCAGGGACACTGCTGGGGTCCCCCCAGTTGGTCCCCAGGGCCATCCTGGGCCATGCTGGGGTCCCCCAGTTTGTCCCCAGGGACAGCCCTGGGCCAGGGTCCCCTGGTTTGTCCCCAGGTACATCCCTGTGCTGGTGTCCCCCAGTTTGTCCCCAGGGCCATCCCGGGGCCGTGCCAGGGTCCCCTGGTTTGTCCCCAGGGACAGTGCTGGGTTTGTCCCCAGGGACGGCCCCGGGCTATGCTGGGGTCCCCTGGATTGTCCCTGGGCCATGCCGGGGTCCCCCAGTTTGTCCCCAGGCCGTGCCAGGGTCCCCTGGTTTATCCCCAGGGACACTGCTGGGGTCCCCCCAGTTTGTCCCCAGGGCCATCCCAGGGTCCCCCGGTTCATCCCCAGGGCCAGCCCCGTGCCAGGGTCCCCTGGTTTGTCCCCAGGGACGGCCCCGGGCTATGCTGGGGTCCCCCGGATTGTCCCCGTGCCGTGCCGTGTCCCCATTCCCATCCCAGCCATCCCCACCCCACAGGAGATCGAGTTCATGTACAAGCCCGGGAACGTGAGCTCAGCCCCGGCCGTGGTGGCCCCGCACCAGCCCCGCCTGGACTGGCAGCTCTGGTTCGCTGCCCTGGGCTCCCACCAGAGCAGCCCCTGGTTCAGCGCCCTGGTGCTGCGCCTGCTGCAGGGACAGCCCGACGGTGGGACACGGGGACACGGGGTGTGGCAGGGGGGACATGGGTGGGACATGGGGAGACACGGGGGTTCAGCACCCTGGTGCTGCGCCTGCTGCAGGGACAGCCCGACGGTGGGACATGGGGGGACACGGGGGGACACGGGAGGGACACGGGGGGACATGGGTGGGACACGGGGGGGACACACACACGGCATCGGTGCAGCGCCCTGGTGCTGCGCCTGCTGCAGGGACAGCCCGACGGTGGGACATGGGGACACGGGGGGACACGGGGTGTGGCAGGGGGACATGGGTGGGACATGGGGAGACACGGGGGTTCAGCACCCTGGTGCTGCGCCTGCTGCAGGGACAGCCCGACGGTGGGACACGGGGACATGGGGGGACACGGGGGGGACATGGGGGGACACAGGGAGGACACAGAGGGGACACGGGGTGTGGCAGAGGGGACACCTGGTGTCCGTTCAGCGCCCTGGTGCTGCGCCTGCTGCAGGGACAGCCCGACGGTGGGACACGGGGACATGGGAGGACACGGGGCATGGCAAGGGGGACACCCGGCATCACTGCTACCGTGGGTTTGGGGTGTCCCTGTTGGGGTTTGGGACATCCCTGTTTGGGTCTGTGGTGTCCGTGTTCGGGTTTGGGACATCCCTGTTGCATTCAGGATGTCCCTGTTTGGGATTGGGGTGTCTCTGGGTTTGGGGTGTCCCTGTTTGTGTTTGGGGTGTCCCTCTTTGGGCTTCGGGTGTCCCTGTTCGGGTTTGAGGTGTCCCTGTTTAGGTTTGGGGTGTCTCTGTTTGGGATGTCCCTGTTTGGGCTTGGGGTGTGTCTGGGTTTGGGGCGTCCCTGTTTCAGTCTGGGCTGTCCCTGCTGTGTCTGAGCTGTGTCCTGGCTGTCCCCGGTTGTGTTTGGGGCTGTCCCCTGGGTGTGTCCCGGCTGTCCCCGCTGTGTCTGTACTGTCCCTGGGCTCTGTCCGGGCTGTCCCCGCCATGTCCCGGCTGTCCCCTGGGTGTGTTGCGGCTGTCCCCGCTGTGTTTGGGGCTGTCCCCTGGGTGGATTTGTGCTGTCCCCGCGGTGTCCCGGCTGTCCCCGCCCTGACACCCGTGTCCCCCGCAGTGATCCGCCTGGTGCAGAGTGACCAATCCCGGTACCCGTTCCAGGCCCGCCCGCCCACCTTCCTGCGGGCCCAGCTCTACAAGTACTGGTTCACAGCCCCCAACGAGGGCAGGTGAGCGGGGAGAGGAGGAGGAGGGACCCCCGAACCCCCCAGCCCGCCCTGGGGGTGGCTTTGGGGTCACCCGAGCCCCCCCTGTGTCCCCAGCCCGTGGTGGCGGCGGCAGCACGTGCAGGAATTCTTCCCCACCGTGTCCCTGGGAGATCCCAGGCTGGAGTCCCTGCTCAGCCAGCACGGCCTCAAGGTGGGCACGGGGGGCACCTGGGACCCCTCCCCTGGCTCTTGAGCCCCCTGGATTCACCCTGACCCCTCTGGTGTCACCCTGACCCCACTGCTGTCACCCTGACCCCTCTGCTGTCACTCTGACCCCACTGAGATCACCTTGACCCCACTGCTGTCACCCTGACCCCACTGCTGTCACCCTGACCCCACTGAGATCACCTTGACCCCACTGGAGTCACCCTGACCCCTCTGCTGTCACCCTGACCCCACTGCTATCACCCTGACCCCACTGCCATCACCCAGACCCCTCTGCTGTCACCCTGACCCCTCTGCCCTCACCCTGACCGTCTTCCCTCACCCTGACCCCCTTTTTCAGCCCCTGAGCCCCCTTCCCTCCCTCTCCCTCACCCCCTTAGTCCCTCTTCTGGCCCCAACTCCCCTTTCTTGGCCCCCTGACTCTTCCCTCACCCTGATCCCATTTTTTGACCCCTGACCCTCTTCCCTCCCTGTCCCCTGACCCCATTCCCATGCCCCTTTTCCCTCCACCCCAATCCCATGTCCCTCAGTGTCCCCACTGTCCCTGCAGGACGAGCCCCCCCTGTGGTGCCAGTGTCCCCTGACCCCATTCCCACATCCCAATCCCCTTTTCCCTGAGCCCCAATCCCATCCCTGTCCCTGACCCCGCTGTCCCCGCAGGACAAGCCCCCTCAGTGTCCCCGCTGTCCCCTGACCCCAATCCCACACCCCAATCCCCATTTCCCTCTGCCCAAATCCTGTGTCCCTCAGTGTCCCTGCTGTCCCCACAGGACAAGCCCCCTCAGTGTCCCCTAACCCCATTCCCACTCTCCCTTTTCCAGCCCCTGCCCCTTTTCCCTGAGCCCAAATCCCTTGTCCCTCAGTGTCCCCACTGTCCCCGCAGGACGAGCCCCCTCACTATCCCCGCTGTCCCCTGACCCCAATCCCACACCCCAATCCCATTTCCCCTCCACCCCAATCCCGTGTCCTTTAGTGTCCCTCAGGGTCCCTGCTGTCCCTGCAGGACAAGCCCCCTCAGTGTCCCCGCTGTCCCCTGACCCCAATCCCCTTTCCCCTCCACCCCAATCCCATCCCTGTCCCTGACCCCATTGTCCCCACAGGTCGAGCCCCCTCAGTGTCCCCTAACCCCATTCCCACACCCCTTTTCCAGCCCCTGACCCTTTTCCTTCCGCCCCAGTCCCGTGTCCCTCAGTGTCCCCACTGTCCCCTGACCCCAATCCCCTTTCCCTCCACCCCAATGCCATGTCCCTCAGTGTCCCTGCTGTCCCCTGACCCCAATCCCCATTTCCCTGAGCCCCAATCCCATGTCCCTCAGTGTCCCCACTGTCCCTGCAGGACAAGCCCCCTCAGTGTCCCCGCTGTCCCCTGACCCCAATCCCACACCCCAATCCCCCTTTCCCTTCACCCCAATCCCCATTTCCCTTCACCCCAATCCCATCCCTGTCCCTGACCCCATTGTCCCCACAGGTCGAGCCCCCTCAGTGTCCCCTAACCCCATTCCCACACCCCTTTTCCAGCCCCTGACCCTTTTCCTTCCGCCCCAGTCCCGTGTCCCTCAGTGTCCCCGCTGTCCCCTGACCCCAATCCCCTTTCCCTCCACCCCAATCCCATGTCCCTCAGTGTCCCTGCTGTCCCCTGACCCCAATCCCCATTTCCCTGAGCCCCAATCCCATGTCCCTCAGTGTCCCCACTGTCCCTGCAGGACAAGCCCCCTCAGTGTCCCCGCTGTCCCCTGACCCCAATCCCACACCCCAATCCCCCTTTCCCTTCACCCCAATCCCATCCCTGTCCCTGACCCCACTGTCCCTGCAGGACAAGCCCCCTCAGTGTCCCTGCTGTCCCCTGACCCCAATCCCCTTTCCCTTCACCCCAATCCCATGTCCCTCAGTGTCCCCACTGTCCCCACAGGACAAGCCCCCCCTACGACGCCGCGGTGACTCGGTGCTGCCCCGGCTGCTGTCCTGGGTTCGCCACCTGTGCCAGCCCTACTCGGGTCCCACCCTGCTCTGGTCCCTTTACCTGGTGGCCGCCACCGCGGGGCTGCTGCGAGCCCTGACCCGGCGGGCCCGGGGGGGCCCCAACCCCGCCCGCCACAAAGGGGCCCGGGAGCGGGGGGAGCGCAACGGGACACGGGGGGGCACGGAGGGGACACGGGGCACGGAGGGGACACGGGGCACGGAGGGGACACGGAACACGGAGGGGACACGGAACACGGAGGGGACACGTGGCACGGAAGGGGCGCGGCCCGAGGGTCGGCACGGCAACAAAAGGAAGAAGTAACCCCGGAGCCCCCTCCCCAAAATCGGGGGGGACACCGAGGGGGTCCCCGGGTGGGGGTGACGGTGCCTTCAGCGCTGTGGTGTGGCCGTGTGGGGTGGGGACACTGCCCGGGGGTTTGGGGACATCTCCAAAGGTGGTCAGGGACACCCCAGGGACCCCTCCCCAGGGTTTGGGGGCTGCTTGGGGATGTGTCCCAGTGGCTGGGGACCCCTCCCCACTGCTTGGGGACGCTTTGGGGACCCCACCCCACTGCCCAGGGACCCTCGGGGACCCCACCCCACTGCCTGGGGGCTCTGTCCCACTGCCCAGGGACCCTCGGGGACCCCACCCCGGTGCCCAGGGACCCTTGGGGACCCTGCCCCACTACCCAGGGACCCTCGGGGACCCCTCCCCACTGCCTGGGGGCTCTGTCCCACTGCCCAGGGACCCTTGGGGACCCCACCCTGGTGCCCAGGGACCCTCGGGGTCCCCACCCCAGTGCCCAGGGACCCTTGGGGACCTCTCCCCATTGCCTGGGGGCTCTGTCCCACTGCCCAGGGACCCTTGGGGACCCCACCCTGGTGCCCAGGGACCCTCGGGGACCCCTCCCCAGTGCCCAGGGACCCTTGCGGACCCCACCCTGGTGCCCAGGGACCCCTTGGGGACCCCTCCCCACTGCCTGGGGGCTCTCCCCACTGCCCAGGGATCCTTGGGGACCCCTCCCCAGTGCCCAGGGACCCTTGGAGACCCCACCCCGGTGCCTGGGGGCTCTCCCCAGTGCCCAGAGACCCCTCCAGACCCCCCAGTTTTGGGGGGCTCAGCACAGGTCAGGGGCTCAGAGCAGCTTTGGGGGGGCTCTGTCCCCACAGGCTGGAGCAGTTTGGGCAATGCCAGCCCCTCCTGTTACCCTGCCCAGCCCTTCAGGTCACTTTGGGGCGTCCCCCCTGGTATTTTGGGGTGCCCCCCTGGTATTTTGGGGTGTCCCCCCAGCCCCCCCAGAGGTTTCCTATAATTTTCTAATTAAAGCCTTTGACATTCCAACCCCTGCAGCTCTCCCGGGATTTTTGGGGGGGATCCTGGGGATGTGGGGCTGGCACGGGGAGGGGGTGCAGCAGGAACAGATTTATTGCAGACCCCCAGGGCGGTGCCCAGCCGGATTTTGGGGGGTCCCACGGGGCAGGGGGGGTCACCAGCAGAGCTGCCCCGGGCAATATTTATCGATGAGACCTTGGTAGTACCCACGGAGCTGCTGCACGTCGGGCAGCTCCTCCTGCTTGGTGTACAGGTCAAACTTGCTGTGGGGGAAAACGGGGGGGTCAGAGAGGGGGGGCTGGCTCCCCAAAACCCTCCTGGGGGGCTCCAGCCCCTCCCGGACACGCACTTGAGCTCCCGGACCCAGGGCAGCATTCGCCGATCCTCCTCGGAGCACAAATGGTCGTAATCGCCGTGGGCGTGCCAGGGGTAGAAGGAGTGGAAGCGAATCATGTAGAAAGCCTGCGGGGGGTGGGGTGAAGGTTTAGGGGGTTCCCCCCGCACCCCCAAACCTCCCCGGGGTGCCCCGGAGCCCCCCCAGGCTGAGCTCACCTCTTTGGGCAGGGCGAAGTTGTTGAATTTCATCACTTGGTACATGTACTCTGAAAGGGAGGGGGGGCGTGGGGGGGACCCCGAGAGGTGCAGAGCCCCCCCAGAGTCACAGAACCCCCCCCCGAGAGTCACAGAACCCCCCCAGAGTCAGAGAGCCCCCCCGAGAGTCACAGAGCCTCCCCAGAGTCATAGACCCCCCCCGAGAGGTGCAGACCCCTCCCCAGAGTCACAGAGCCCCCCCAAAGTCACAGAACCCCCCCCGAGAGGTGCAGACCTCTCCCCAGACTCACAGAACCCCCCCAGAGTCAAAGAACCCCCCCGAGAGGTGCAGAGCCCCCCCAAAGTCACAGAACCCCCCAGAGAGGTGCAGAGCCCCCCCCAGAGTCACAGAACCCCCCCAGAGTCACAGAGCCCCCCCGAGACGTGCAGACCCCTCCCCAGAGTCACAGAACCCCCCTAGATCCACAGACCCCTCCCCAGAATCACAGAGCCCCCCCAGAGTCACAGGGTCCCCCAGATTCACAGAACCCCCCTAGATCCACAGAGCCCCCCCAGAGTCAGAAAACCCCCCCAAGAGTCACAGACCCCCCCCAAGAGGTGCAGACCTCTCCCCAGATTCACAGAGCCCCCCCAAAGTCACAGAACCCCCCCGAGAGGTGCAGAGCCCCCCCAGAGTCACAGAGCCCCCCCAGAGTCACAAAGCCCCCCCCGAGACGTGCAGACCCCTCCCCAGGTTCACACAGCCCCCCCAGAATCACTGAGCCCCCCCCAAGAGTCACAGAGCCCCCCCAGATTCACCGAGCTCCCCCTAGAGTCACAGAACCCCCCCCGAGAGGTGCAGACCCCTCCCCAGAGTCACAGAGCCCCCCAAGAGTCACAGAACCCCCCCGAGAGGTGCAGAGCCCCCCCAGAGTCACAGAGCCCCCCCGAGAGTCACAGAACCCCCCCGAGAGGTGCAGAGCCCCCCCAGAATCACTGAGCCCCCCCAAGAGTCACAGAGCCCCCCCAGATTCACAGAGCCCCCCCGAGAGTCACAGAGCCCCCCCAAAGTCACAGAACCCCCCCCGAGAGGTGCAGACCTCTCCCCAGATTCACAGAACCCCCCCAGAGTCAAAGAACCCCCCCGAGAGGTGCAGAGCCCCCCCAAGAGTCACAGAACCCCCCCAGAGTCACAGAGCCCCCCCGAGACGTGCAGACCCCTCCCCAGAGTCACAGAACCCCCCCAGATTCACAGAGCCCCCCTGGATTCACAGAGCCCCCCCCGAGAGTCACAGAACCCCCCCAAAGTCACAGAACCCCCCCGAGAGGTGCAGAGCCCCCCCCAGAGTCACAGAACCCCCCCAGAGTCAAAGAACCCCCCCGAGAGGTGCAGAGCCCCCCCCAGTCACAGAGCCCCCCCGAGACGTGCAGACCCCTCCCCAGAGTCACAGAACCCCCCGAGAGGTGCAGAGCCCCCCCCAAAGTCACAGAACCCCCCAGAGAGGTGCAGAGCCCCCCCAGAGTCACAGAACCCCCCAGAGAGGTGCAGAGCCCCCCCAGAGTCACAGAACCCCCCCAGAGTCACAGAGCCCCCCCGAGACGTTCAGACCCCTCCCCAGAGTGACAGAGCCCCCCCAGAGTCACAGAGCCCCCCCAAAGTCACAGAACCCCCCCAGAGTCACAGAGCCCCCCCAGAGTCACAGAGACCCCCCAGAAGAGCAGCCCCTGCCCCACACCAAGGGCTGCACCCCTTGCCAAGGGGGCAATGAGGGGGGGTCAGCGCAGCCCCTGGGGGGCTCCAGAGTCCCATTTGGGGCCGGGGACCCCCCCTTAGCCCCCCCAAACTCACCATCGTGTCCCCAGGACATGAGGACATTCTCCAGGCCACAGCCGGGCTGGTACATCCCATACTCGGAGCTGGGGGTGTGGGGTGGGGGGTGAGGGGCTGGACCCCCCCCCAAACACCCCGGCCAGGCTGGGGGTGCAACCCCAGCCCCCCCAAACCCCCCCCGGGGGTCCGGCTCACCTGTACCGGGGGTCTTTGGTGTCGGGGTTATCGTGGAAGGTGGAGTCCCCATAAACCACCGACTTCTGCACCTTGCAGCCCACCGGGAAGGTGTCCCCGACCACCGCCCACTGCCGGGGGGGGCACGGGGGTCACAACGAAACCCCAACCCCCCCGAGGGTCCCCCCAGCCGCGGGGGGACCCCCCGAGCCCCCTCCCCGCTCACCTGGGGCTCCCCGAACAGCACCAGCACCTTGCCCAGGTCGTGCAGGAGCCCCACGAGGTGGAACCAGTCTGGGGGGGGGGACGAGCGGGGCGGTGTCACCCGCGGGGCCGGGCGGCCTCGGCGGGGACAGGGCGGGCACGGGGCGGGCTCCGGCCGTACCTTTGTCGGGGTGAGCCCGGCGGATCCCCTCGGCCGTCTGGAAAGCGTGGAAGGAATTTGGGAAATCCACGTCGGGGTCGGATTCGTCCACCAGCTGATCCAGCAGCTCCAGCGCCTCCATGGCGCTCATCCTCCGCAGCGAGCACGAGGCGTACTGCGCGCTCTGGGGGACACCCGCGACACGTGGGGACACCCGTGACACGTGGGGACACCCGCGACACTTGGGGGACACCCGCGACACTTGGGGACACCGCGCGACACTTGGGGACACCGTGCGACACGTGAGGACGCCCACGACACTTGGGGACACCCGCGACATTTGGGGACACCCGCGATACTTAGGGACACCGCGCGACACGTGGGGACACCGCGCGACACTTGGGGACACACGCGACACGTGGGGACACCCGCGACACTTGGGGACACCCACGACACTTGGGGGACACCCGCGACACGTGGGGGACACCCGCGACACTTAGGGGCACCAGCGACACTTGGGGACACCCGCGACACGTGGGGACACCCGCGACACTTGGGGACATGAGCGACACTTGGGGACACCCGCGACACTTGGGGACTCCCGCGACACGTGAGGACGCCCACGACACTTGGGGACACCCGCGACACGTGAGGACGCCCACGACACTTGGGGACACCCGCGACACTTGGGGACACTGCGCGCTCTGGGGGACACCCGCGACACGTGGGGACATCCGCGACTCTTGGGGACACCCGCGACACTTGGGGACACCCGCAATACTTAGGGACACCGCGCGACACTTGGGGGCACCCGCGACACGTGGGGGACACCTGCGACACTTGGGGACACCCGCGACACTTGGGGACACCCGCGACACTTGGGGACACCCGCGACACGTGGGGACACCACGCGACACTTCGGGACACCCGCGACACGTGGGGACACCTGAGACACTTGGGGACACCCGCGACACTTGGGGACACCGCTGTCCCCACCCCAACACCCTCCCGGTGACCCCAAACGGGCCAGGATGGGAAGGCGGGGCTGGGTTTGGGGTGGGAGGGTTGGGACACCCCCGCTGTGGTGACAAAGGGTGACACCGAGGGACACCGGGTGACACCCGGGTGACACCGAGGGACACCGGGGGACACCGGGGGACAGTTCCCACCTTCCTGCGGACGAACTCCACGGTCTGGTGCGTGTGCATCAGCAGGTACGTGTGGTACACGCGGTCGATCAGTTTCCCCTCCTGCGGGGGGGGCAGCACCGAGGGCTGGGGGGGCTCCGGGGGGATCCCCCCGTGTCCCCCCAACCCGGTCTGGGGGTGACAGAGCCACCTAAGGCCGCTCCCTGCACCCATGGGACCCCCGGGACCCTCAGGGCCTGCCCCATGCAGGCGGGACCCCCCCGGGCCCCCCCGGTTTTGGGACCCCCCCTCACTCACGGTGTAGTTGCGGAGTTCGGCCTTGGCCTCGCCGGGTTTGGGATCCTCGGAGGAGTCGGGGCCCTGCGGGGGGACGGGATCAGGGGGACCGGGTGGGGACAGGGACAGGGACAGGAGGGGCTCAGGGGGACCCGGGTGGGGACAGGGACAGGGGACAGGGACGGGAGGAGATGAGGGGGACCCGGGTGAGGACAGGGAGAGGTGACAGGGACAGGAGGGACTCAGGGGGACCCGGGTGGGGACAGGGACAGGGGACAGGGAGGAGAGGAGATCGGGAGGACCCGGGTGAGGACAGGAGGGGATCAGGGGTCCCATCCTGCCCCCCCCGCCCGGGCAATGCGGGACAGGGGACAGGGATAGACAGGGACAGGAGGGGCTCAGGGGGACCTGAGTGGGGTCAGGGACAGGGGACAGGAGGGGCTCAGGGGTCCCATCCTGCCACCCCGCCCGGGCAATGTGGGACAGGGGACGGGGACACGGGGACAGGAGGGGATCAGGGGGACCCGGGTGGGGACAGGGACGGAGGGGGTCAGGGGTCCTGTCCTGCTCCTCTGGGCCAGGGACACGGGACAGGGACAGGAGATTGGGGACAGGGACAGGGGGTCAGGGGTCATGTCCTGCTCCTCTGGGACACCGGACAGGGACGTTGGGGACAGGGGGACACTGGCACCAAGGAGGGACCTGGTGGCGTGGGGTCACACCATGGCGGGGGGTCAGCGTGTCACACACCAATGGGGGGTCACACAGCGTCACACAGTGTCACACTGCCACACACTATCAGTGTCACACACTATCACAGTGTCCCACAGTGTCACACAATGTCACACTTGGTCACACGGTGTCACACAATGTCACATTTTGTCACACGGTGTCGCACACTATCACACACTATCTATCACACAGTGTCACACGGTGTCACAGATCACCACCCGCTGTCCCCCCAGGGCACAGACGGACCCGGGGCTGCTGTCCCCGACCCCTGGGGGTGGGGAGGTCCAGCCCAGGTTGTCCCTGGGTGGGGGGACAGTCCGGGGGTCCCTGTTGGGGACAGTGTGAGGGTCCCTGCTGAGCCCCATGGGTGCTGTGGGACCCCCCCGGGCTGTCCTGGACCCCCCAACCCCGCCCAGGGTGGGGAGCAGCTCCCCACGGCCTCGGCGCCCTTTGGGGTGGGGTCCCCCTGGGGTGGCACCCCCCAGCAGGGGTGACATTGCGGGGGGGTCCCCTCTGTCCCCCGGGGTTTTGGGGTGCCCCAGGTGTGTCTGTGCCCCCCAGGTGAGCCCCCCGAGCCCCCCGCCCGCACTCACCGCCTGCAGGCTGCTCATGGTGGCTCTGGAGGCTCCGGGGCAGCCGCGGGACCCCCGCGTTTATGGAGGGCGGTGGCGCGGGGGGGGGCCCGAGGGGACAATCGGTGACAATCGGTGACCAGTTAACCCGCCCCGGTTAATGTTTGACCCCGCGCCCGCCTGGGGGGCTGCGGCTCCCGGAGGGGGCTGGGGGGGACCCCCGGGATGAGCTCCGGTGACCCCCCCGGGAGGGGCCGCGGAGGGACCGGCGGGGACGCGGGGAGCGGGACCGGCCCTGGGGACACGGGGACAGAGCGGGGACACCGGGCTGGCACTGCCCGGAGGGATCGGGCAGCGGTGCGGCCGGAGACAGGGGACGGGCACGGCTGGCACGGCACGGCACGGCACGGCACGGGTGGGCACGGGCACGTGTGGGCACAACTGGGACAGGGCACGGCGCCTCTGGCCATGTGGCAGGGGTGACACACGCACGTGTGTCTGTCCCCACTGTCCCCACATCCCTGCCTGTCACCTCCTGCCCCTGAGGGTGCCTGGCCCTGGACACGGCTGCGCTTTGTCCACCCCCTGACCCATCCCAATGGGATCACTGTCCCCTATCCATGTCCCATCCTTATGGGATCACCGTACCCCATCCCATGTCCCATCCCTATGGGATCACTGTGTCCCATCCATGTCCCATCCTTATGGGATCACCGTACCCCATCCCATGTCCCATCCCTATGGGATCACTGTCCCTCATCCATGTCCCATCCTTATGGGATCACCATACCCCATCCCATGTCCCATCCCTATAGGATCACTGTGTCCCATCCATGTCCCATCCTTTTAGAGTCACTGTGCTCCATCCCATGTTCCACCCCTATGGGATCACCATGCCCCATCCCATGTCCCATCCATGTCCCACCTCAATAGGATCATCATGCCCCATCCCATGTCCATCCCTATGGGATCACTGTGCCCTATCCATGTCCCATCCCTATAGGATCTCTGTGTCCCATCCATGTCCCATGCCTATGGAATCACCGTGTTCCATCCCATGTTCCATCCTTGTGGGATCACTGTGTTCCATCCCATGTCCAACCCCTATGGGATCACCATGACCCATCCCTATGGGATCACCATGCCCTATCCATGTCCCATCCTTATAGGATCACTGTGTCCCATCCCCATGGGATGATCATGCTCCATTCCCCACAGGATCACTGTGCCCCATCCCATGTCCCATCCTTATAGGATCATTGTGCTTCATCCCATGTTCCACCCTTATGGGATCATCATGCCCCATTCTTATGGGATCACTGTGCCCCATCTATGTTCCATCCCTATAGGATCACCATGCCCCATCCTTATAGGATCACCGTGTCCTATCCCACATCCTATCCCCACAGGATCACCATGCCCTATCCCATGTCCCATCCTTAAAGGATCACTGTGTCCCATCTCACGTCCCATCCCTATGGGATCACCATGCCCCATTCCATGCCCCATCCCATGTCCCATCCCTATGGGATCACCATGCTCCATCCCATGTCTCATCCCTATAGGGTCACCATGTCCCATCCTTATAGGATCACCGTGTCCCATCCTTATGGGATGACCATGCTCCCATCCCATGCCCTATTCCTATAGGATCACTGTGCCCCATCCCTATGGGATCACCACGCTCCATCCCAGCTCCTCCTCTCACGCTTTGTTTATTCCACACCACCCGGGATTCCCGGGAAGCAGCGACACTCCGCACCCTGGGGTGCCCTGGTCGGGCACCCACCAGGCTCAGTGGGGGCACCCAGGGGAGGGGACAAAGGCCTGGGGACCCCTTGCACACTTCGGGTCCCCAAGCGCCCCTTGGCACCTCCACGGGGGGCTGGGAAGTGCTGGGACACCCATGGGGTGGGACACAGCTCTGGGTGGCATCCATGGGACACCCAGGGGACACCTGGGGACATTCCTGGGACATCCTGTCCCAGAACCCTCCATGACACCCAAGGGACATCCCAGAACATCCCGGGACACCCAGAGGATGGACACCCAGGGACAGCCCTGTCCGTGTGACACCCAGGGGACATCCCGGGACACCCATAGGATGGACACCCAAGGGACAACCCTGTCCGTGTGACACCCAGGGGACATCCTGTCCCAGAACGTCCCAGGACACCCAGGTGCTCTGGGAATGGGAGTGTTTCTGGGAATGTGGGTGCCCTGAAGTGTTTGGGGTGCTGCTGTGGGAATGGGGTGCTCTGGGAATGGGGTGCCCCTGGGAATGGGAATGGTCTGGGAATAGGGGTGCTCTGGGAATGGGGGTGCCCTGAAATGTTTGGGGTGCCCTGGGAATGAGGTTGCCCTGAAGTGTTTGGGGTGCTCCTGTGGGAGTGGGGTGCTCCTGAGAATGGGGGTGTTCCTGGGAATGGGGTGGTCCTGGGAATGGGGTGCCCCTGGGAATGGGAATAGTCTGGGAATGGGGGTGCCCTGAAATGTTTGGGGTGCTCTTGTGAGAATGGGGGTGCCCCTGGGAATGGGGTGCTCCTGTGGGAATGGGGGTGCTGTAGGAATGGGGTGCTGCTGGGAATGGGAATGGTCTGGAAATGGGGGTGCCCTGAAATGTTTGGGGTGCCCCTGGGAATGGGGGTACCCTGAAGTGTTTGGGATGTTCCTGTGGGAATGGGGGTGCCCCTGGGTATGGGGGCTGCTGCTCTTGGGGGGCTGCTGCTCTTGGGGGGCTGCTCAAGCCGCCTCCGCAGTGACCTGGGGTCACACATCCCTGTCCCACCAGGCCACAGTGCCACCCTGGTGGGTGACAGCGACACTGTGGGGTGACAGGGATGTCACACGTGTCCCCTTGTGTCCATGGGCCTGTGGGGACACGACGTGGGGGTGTCCCCGAGGGTGCAGCAGTGGGGACAGGGACCCCAAACCTCAGGGGACAGGGCCAGCAGTGGGGGGGACAGGGACCCCAAACCTCAGGGGACAGGAACCCCAACCTCAGGGGACAGGAACCCCAACCTCAGGGGACAGGGCCGGCAGTGGGGACGGGGACCCCAAACCTCAGGGGACAGGGCCAGCAGTGGGGACAGGGACCCCAAACTTCAGGGGACAGGGCCGGCAGTGGGGATGGGGACCCCAAACCTCAGGGGACAGGGCCAGCAGTGGGGACAGGGACCCCAAACCTCAGGGGACAGGGCCAGCAGTGGGGACAGGGACCCCAAACTTCAGGGGACAGGGCCAGCAGTGGGGACAGGGACCCCAACTTCAGGGGACAGGGCCGGCAGTGGGGACAGGGACCCCAAACTTCAGGGGACAGGGCCGGCAGTGGGGATGGGGACCCCAAACTTCAGGGGACAGGGCCAGCAGTGGGGACGGGGACCCCAAACCTCAGGGGACAGAGCCGGCAGTGGGGACGGGGACCCCAACTTCAGGGGACAGGGCCGGCAGTGGGGACAGGGCCAGCAGTGAGGACAGGGACCCCAACTTTCCACCGCCCCCCACATTTGGGGACACCACCCTGCAGGGCTGCGGGTGACACGGGCTGGGGACACAGCACAGGGTGGGGACAGGGGAGGGGACAATGTTCGTGCTGAGGAGGGCAGGACCCCCCCCCCCAGCACCCGGGACCCCCAAATGGGGACGGTGCTGGGGTCTGCCTCGTCCCCCCAGCCCCGAGCGGGGTCCCTGCGCCCTGTCCTTGCAGGGCCACCACCCCCACAGCCCCAATGTCACCCTGGGGTGCCCCGGGGGGGCTCCGGGAATGCTGAGTCAGCAGGAGGGGCTTGCACAAGGCGCCGGCGCTGCTGCGGTCAGCGGGATTCCCGCCGGCCCTTGGACCCGCTCCGGACACACTGACCACCGCCAGCCACGCCGGGTCACCACGGGCCACCAGCAGGGGCCACTCTGAGCCACCAAGAGTCACCAGGAGTCACCGCGAGTCTCTCCGGGCCACCGCGGATCACGTTGGGCCACCAGCGGTCCCCGTGGTGTCGCCACCGGCTCCCGTTGGGACATCACCGGTGCTCCCTCAGGGCGTTCCGGTGGCCGCAGCCCCCCGGGGTGGGCAGGAGGAGGAGCCCGGCCGCCAGTGTGGGTGGCTCGGGGGGGTCCCCGCTCAGCCGTAGCTGTGGGGGCTGTTGGGGTTCATGGGGGACGAGTCCCTGCGCCCCGATTGTCCCCGCAGCTGCCACAGGCGGTGGCTCAGGTTCTGCACCTGGCAGGTGCCCAGCACGCAGCCCACCCGCACCAGGTGTCCCCCGATGTGCCGCCGGCCCCGGGGGTCGCGCCGGGGGTGTCGCCGTCGGTCGTGCCGCAGGAGGAGGCGCCGGACGTGCCACGGAGGGGACCGGGGGACCACCCAAGGGCCGTGCCGGGCTAGCGGGGATCGGTGCCGCAGGGTCCCGATGGGCTCCGGGGGGGCTCCGGGGAGAGCGGGGATCCGATCCGGGGGGCTCCGAGCCGGGGGGACCCTGAGGGAGAGAAGGGACAGGGTCACAGGGGGACACCTGGGGAGGAGGAGGAGGGGGAGGAGGAGGAGGAGGAGGAGGAGGAGGAGGAGGAAGCAGCCGCTACCTGCAGGCACACACGTACCCGAGCACACGGACACGTGTCCCGAGCACCCATGGGTGCCCCCCCGGCTCCCCCTGCCCCATTCTAGGGGTCTCTGCCCCGTGCCCCGGGACGCCCCCCAGGAAAGGGGAGAGGGAAAAAGGGGTGAGGGAAAAAGGGGTGAGGGAAATGGGGTGAGGGAAAAGGGGTGAGGGAAAAGGGGGTGAGGGAAAAGGGGGTGAGGGAAAAGGGGGTGAGGGAAAAAGGGGTGAGGGAAAAGGGGGTGAGGGAAAAAGGGGTGAGGGAAAAGGGGTGAGGGAAAAGAAAAGGGGTGAGGGAAAAGGGGGTGAGGGGAAAAAGGTGAGGGAAAAGGGGTGAGGAAAAAGGGGGTGAGGGGAAAAGGGGTGAGGGAAAAAGGGGTGAGGGAAAAGGGGTGAGGGAAAAGGGGGTGAGGGAAATGGGGGTGAGGGAAAAAAGGGGGTGAGGGAAAAAGGGGTGAGGGAAAAAGGGGTGAGGGAAATGGGGTGAGGGAAAAGGGGGTGAGGGAAAAGAGGAGAGGGAAAAAGGGGGTGAGGGAAAAAAAGGGGTGAGAGAAAAAGGGGTGAGGGAAATGGGGTGAGGGAAAAGGGGGTGAGGGAAAAGAGGAGAGGGAAAAAGGGGAGAGGGAAAAGAGGAGAGGGGAAAAAGGAGTGAGGGAAAAGGGGGTGAGGGAAATGGGGGTGAGGGAAAAGGGGTGAGGGAAAAGGGGTGAAGGAAAAGGGGGAGAGGGGAAAAGGGGTGAGGGAAAAGAAGAGAGGGGAAAAAGGAGTGAGGGAAAAGGGGGTGAGGGAAATGGGGGTGAGGGAAAAAAGGGGGTGAGGGAAAAGGGGTGAGGGAAAAAAAGGGGGTACGGGAAAAGGGGTGCGGGCAGGGGTCGGGGCAGGGATCGAGGCCGGGGTCGGGGAAGGGGGTGCGGGCACAGATCGGGGCACGAATCGGGGCAGGGGTCGGAGCACGGATCTGGGCAGGGGTCGGGACAGGGATCGGACAGGGGTTGGGACAGGGATCGGGGCACGGATCGAGGCACGGATCGGAGCACGGACCGGGACAGGGTCCCTCACCTGCGGGGCGGCAGGGCCCGGCCGTGGGGCAGCTCCAGCAGGCACAGCGCGAAGCTGACGCAACCCAACGCCAGCGGCGCCGGGGCTCGCATGGCCGGGCGGGACGGGACGGGCGGCGGCGGCGGCAGGGACGGGCCGGGGGCTTGGGGAGGCTCGGCGGGGCTCGGCGGGGCTCGGCTCGGGGGTCGCGCTGCGCTCCGGTTCCAGCTCCCAGCCCCGTTCTGGTTCTGCCCCCGCTCCGCTCCCTCGCTGTGCCGCGGCCCGGGGGGCGGCGCGGGGTCCCTGGCCGGGATCGGGGTGCGCTGCGGTGCGATCGGGCTCGGTTCTGTCCCCGCTCGGCGCTGCCGCTGCCCGAGCCGGCCCAGGTTAAATATCGCCGGGGACGGAGGGCGGGAGGAGCCCAGCGGGACGGGAGGAGCCGCGGGCGGGAGCGGCCCCGCACCGCCCTCGGTGCAGCACCGGCCCCGCACCTTCCCCGGCCCCTTCCCGGTCCCGCAGCCCCCCCAAATCCCGCAGCACCCCCAGCTCCGCACTGCCCCTCCCGGACCCCTCCGCACCTTCCCCGGCCCCTTCCCGGTCCCGCAGCCCCCCAAATCCCGCAGCACCCCCGGACTGCCCCTCCCGGACCCCTCCGCACCTTCCCCGGTCCCGCAGCCCCCCCGGCCCCGCACCTTCCCTGGCACCGCCCCGGGGCAGCGCCTCCCCCGGTTCCCCTCGGCCCCGTTCCGGCCTCGCTGCCCCCGGGACCTTCCCAGGATGTGGGACCCGCCTGGGGGGCAGCGGAACGGGGCTGGGGGGTCCTGGGGGGTCAGGGCACCCCCGCATCCCCGGTGGTGCCCCATGCCCCGTGACCTGCCAAACGCGGCCGTGTCACCCCCAGGGCACCCCGATACCCCCCCTGCCCCAGCGGGGGGGACACAGAGCCCTCCCAGTGCCTCCCAGTGCTCCCAGTATGGATGACCCCCCCATCTGGCCCCCCCGGCCTCTCCCAGGACCGATTCCGTGTTTTTAAGCATCACATGGGGCCTTGTAAAACAATTAAGGAATGTAAATCCGCAGGGATCAGAGCGGCCGGGCTGCAGCTCCCCCCAAACTGGGGGGGCTCCCGGGGGGCTGAACCTGAGCCGGGCAGGGGAGGGGTCCCCACAGCTTCCATTCCCCGGCAGGGACCCCCAACCCGGGCCGGTGCTGCGGGTGGGGTCGGGGCGAGGACCCCCCAGCACCCCCGCAGAGCCGGGTTGGGGGTCCCGTGTCCCCCCCAGGGCCGAGGGGCCTCCGCGTGCCCGGAATCGCTGGGATTCCTCCGCCTTACCGGGACACAAAGGCCGAGCACGCCCGAGCCCCGCGGGGGGATTCGGGGCGGCACCTGAGCCCGGGGGGCGCGGGGCAGAGCCCTGAGGGGGCTGCGGGCACGGCTGTGCGCCCCCGGTTCCCGCACGGTTCCAGCACGGTTCCCGCACGGTTCCAGCACGGTTCCAGCACGGTTCCCGCACGGCTCCCGGGGGAATTCCCGGGCGTGCCGCGCTCTGCCCCGGCGAGAGGGGAAAACCCGGCTCGGAACAACGCCGGGAGCAGCGGGTGGGGTGCCAGGGACACCCCGAGTCCCCCACCCTCTCTGAGCCACCACCGCGGTGTCCCCAGGGGTGTCACCCTGCAGGATCTGGGATCTCAGAGGGTGGGTGACATGTATGGCACAGCGCCAGCACCCCGAGTGCCACCCCAGGGCCACTCCGGGGGGCTTGGCTGGGGGTCACCCCCCAGGACCTCGTGCGGGTCCCCGTGTGGGACAAAACCGTGTCACCAGGATCGGTGTCACCAGAACGAGCCCGGGCGTGAGGAGGGGGCGCTGGGGACAGGGCAGGGGTCCCGCTGAGCCCCCCCCGGCCCCATTTCCCTGCCCTCCTCTTCCTCAGGGGTCTCCATTCCTGGGGCACTGGGGAGGAGCCCGGTGTGCACGGCCACCCCGGCACCGGGTGACAGCTGGAGCCACCACCGGAGCTGCTGTCACCCTGTCGTGACAGAGCTCGAGCCACCACCGGAGTTGCTGTCACCCAACAGTGCCACCCCAGGAGCTGCTGTCACCCAGCCGTGCCACTCTGGGAGTTGCTGTCACCCTGTCGTGACACAGCTGGAGTCACCCCTGGAGCTGCTGTCACCCATCTGTGCCACCCCTGGAGCTGCTGTCACCCTGTCGTGCCACACCGGGAGCTGCTGTCACCCTGTCGTGCCACAACTGGAGCCACCTCGGGAGCTGCTGTCACCCTGTCGTGACAGAACTGGAGCCACCCCTGGAGCTGCTGTCACCCATCTGTGCCACCCCAGGAGCTGCTGTCACCCTGTCGTGCCACACCGGGAGCTGCCATCCCCGGGTCACCTCCTCTGTCCCCGCGGCCCGGCAGCGCTTTCCCTTCTCCCTCTCCCTCTTCCTCTTCCTCTCCGCTGGCTGGTTCCCTGGGAACCCAGGAGAAGTTTTAATTAGCTTAATTGCCGGCTGGGGCAGGGCGGGGGTTCGGGGGTTGGCAGCAGCACCCACAGCCCCGCTCGGGTCACCCGCTCCCCAAAAAGCGCCTCAGGGTGCCGGGACCCTCCCGGGGGGCACAGCCGGGACCCCCAAAGCGAGGGGCCGCCCCGCCAGCCCTGACCCCGGGGCCGTGTCCCGCTGGGGACGGTGACAGAACTGACCCGGGACACAGCGGGAACGGCCGGGAACTGCCGGGAGAGGGGAGGAAAAACCGCGTCCGACAGCGTGCAGGTACAGCGGTGTCCCCGGTGTCACCAGGGTCCCCAGTGCCCTCAGGGTCCCAAATGTCCCCAGGGTCCCCGGTGTCACCGGCAGCGCCAGTGTTCCCAGTATGGCCAGCATCCTCAGGATCTCTGGTGTCCCCAGTGTCCCCAGCACCTTTAGGAGCGCCAGGGTCCCCATTGTCCTCAGGGTCCCAAGGGTCTGCAGGGTCCCCAGTGTCCTCAGGGTCGTCATTGTCCCCAGTGTCCTCAGGGTCCCCAGTGTCCCCAGCATCTTTAGCAGCGCCAGGGTCCCCAGTGTCCTCAGTGTCCCCTGTGGCCCCAGGGTTCCCATTGTCCCCAGTGTCCTCACTGCCCTCAGGGTCCCCGGTGGCCTCAGCGTCCCCAGGATCTTCAGGAGCACCAGGGTCCCCATTGTCCTCAGGGTCCCCAGTGTCCCCAGGGTCCTCAGTGGCCTCAGGGTCCTCAGTGTCCTCAGGCAACCCGGTGTCCCCAGGGTCCCCAGTGTCCTCAGTGTCCCAAGAGCCTGCAGGGTCCCCAGTGTCCTCAGGGTCCCCGGTGTCCCCAAGGTCCCCAGTGTCCCCAGTGTCCCCAGCACCTTCAGGAACGCCAGCACCCCCAGTATCCTCAGGGTCCCTGGTGTCCCCAGTGTCCCCAGCATCTTTAGGAGCACCAGGGTCCCCAGTGTCCTCAGTGTCCCCTGTGTCCCCAGGATCTTCAGGAATGCCAGGATTCCCAGTGTCCCCAGGGTCCCCATTGCCCTCAGGGTCCCCATTGCCCTCAGAGTCCCCATTGCCCTCAGGGTCCCCAGTGTCCCCAGTGTCCCCAGCAGCAGCTCTTTCCCAAGACGTGGGAACACAGGGATGTGGGGACACAGGGACATGGGGACACGGGGACATGGGGACAATGGGGACGTGGGGACATAGGGACAAGGGGACACGGGGACACAGGGACACGGGGACACGGGGACACGGGGACATGGGGACGGCCACCCCAGTGCCAGCCCCCACCCAGCCCCCTGGAGCTGCCCCAGCTGATCCTGGGCCGTGCCGGGATGGGCACCTGGCACAGGGACACCTGTGGCTCGATGTCACCTGCCACCACTGTCCCGACACTGTGGGACCACCCCGTGTCCCCGGGACCCCCCCGCACTGTGGGACCCCCCCTTTCCTGGGTGTGGGGAGCGGGGGTCTCTGTGGGGACCCCGCAGGCGTGCCCGGTGTGTGACAGCCGTGCCCGGTGTGTGACACCCGTGCCCGGTGTGTGACAGCCGTGCCAGGGGTGGTGGCATTGCCCGGCACGGGGCCAGCCCTGTCCCGACACCGCACATGTCCCGACACGCGGGAGCGGCCGGGCCGGAGGTGCAAGGACCGGGCGGGGTTGCATCACCCCCGGCCGGGGCGTGCGGAGCGGGGGGATCCCCGATCTGGGGGGGGCTGCTGCACATCCCGGGGACCCCTCCCAGTGCGGGGACACCGCGGGGACAGCGGGGGTGACCCCAGGGCTGCGGCTGCCGGGAGCCCCCGGTGCCCGCGGCTTTGGCACGGCCCGGACCCCCCCGTGCCCCTCCGGGGGGCGAGGCCGGGCGGGGCCGCGCTGCCCCCCCATCCCGCACGCACCCCACGTCCCGCTCCGCGTGGGAGGGGGAACGGGAACGGGAACGGGAACGGGAACGGGAACGGGAACGGGAACGGGAACGGGAACGGGAGCGGGAATGGGAACGGGAACGGGAACCAGGATTTCCCCGTGAATCATCCCCGGCCCGGCTGTGCCCCGGCCGGTGCCTGCGACCCCCGCCCCGGGCCGGGGACATCGGGGAGGGTCCTGCCCGGGCACCCCGGGAGTGTCCCGGGCCTGGCACAGGCGAGCTCTGGGATGGAATGGAATGGAATGGAATGGGATGGAATGGAATGGGATGGAATGGAATGGGATGGAATGGGACGGAATGGAATGGAGTGGAATGGAATGGAATGGAATGGAATGGAATGGAATGGAATGGGATGGAATGGAATGGGATGGAATGGAATGGGATGGAATGGGATGGAATGGAATGGAATGGAATGGAATGGAATGGAATGGAATGGAATGGAGCTCCATGGGATGGAATGGAATGGAATGGGATGGAATGGAATGGAATGGAATGGAATGGAATGGAATGGAATGGAACTCCACGGGATGGGATGGAATGGAATGGAATGGAATGGAATGGAACGGAATGGAATGAAATAGGATTGGATGGAATGGAATGGAATGGAATGGAATAGAACTCCACGGGATGGAATGGGATGGAATGGAATGGAATGGAATGGAATGGAATGGAATGGAATAGAACTCCACGGGATGGAATGGAATAGAATGGAACTCCACAAGATAATAGAATGGAATGGAATGGAATGGGATAGAATGGGATGGAATGGAATGGAATGGGATGGAATGGAATGGGATGGAATGGAATGGAATGGAATGGAATGGAATGGAATGGAATGGAATGGAATGGAATGGAATGGAATGGAATGGAATGGAACTCCACGAGATAATAGAATGGAATGGAATGGAATGGAATGGAATGGAATGGAATGGAATGGAATGGAATGGAATGGGATGGAATGGAATGGAATGGAACAGAACTCCATGGAATGGAATGGAATGGAATGGGATGGAATGGAATGGAATGGAATGGAATGGAATGGAATGGAATGGAATGGAATGGAATGGAATGGAATGGAATGGGATGGAATGGAACGGAACAGAACTTGCCAGGATACCCACACCAGCACCGTGCCCTCTGCTCCGTGCCAGGGGCACCACGGGCCGTGCCACCCCAGCGCTGTCCCAGGTGTGCCAGGACAGGTGACAGGTGACCGCAGGCGGGTCTGTGTCCCTGTGTCCCTGGCACAGGTGGGCCCCGCTGGGATCAGGGGGATCTGCTGGGATCCAGGGATAGCCAGGACGGGTCCCGGTTCCCGGAGGAGCCGGGACAGGACATTCCCGCCCTCCGGAGCCGCGGGGAGGGGGGCGCTGTCCCGGGGTGAGGGGCGGCACGGAGCTGGGGTGGGGACACCCATGGGGTGGGGACACCGCACCTCAGGGTCACGGCCTGGGGGGGCACACCTGTGTGTGGGGTCACACCTGTGTGAGGTCACACCTGTGTGGGGTCACACCTGTGTGGGGACATCTGTGTGGGGTCACACCTGTGTATGGGGTCACACCTGTGTAGGGGCACATCTGGGTTTGGGGCACACTTGTGTATGGGGTCACACCTGTGTAAGGACATGTCTGTGTATGGGGTCACACATGTGTGGGGTCACATCTGTGTGTGGGGTCACATCTGTGTGGGGACACATCCGTGTAAGGACATGTCTGTGTATGGGTACACACCCGTGTGGGGACATGTCTGTGTGTGAGGTCACACATGTGTAGGGACACATCTGTGTGTAGGGACAGCTGTGTGGGGACATGTCCGTGTATGGGGTCACGCCTGTGTGGGGACACATCTATGTGTGGGACATATCTGTGTGGGGCACACCTGTGTGGGGACACACCTGTGTGGGGACACATCTATGTGTGGGACACATCTGTGTGGGGCACAGCTGTGTGTGGGGTCACACCTATATGGGGACACGTCTGTGTGTGGGGTCACACCCATGTGGGGACACATATGTGTTTGCAGCACACCTGTGTAGGGACACACCTGTGTGGGGACACACCTGTGTAGGGACATGTATGGGGTCACACCTGTGTGGGGACATGGCTGTGTGTGGGGTCACACCTGTGTGGAGACACGTCTGTGTGTGGGGACACACCTGTGTGTGGGGACACTTGTGTGGGGAGACACATCTGTGTGGGGTCACATCTGTATGTGGGGTGTGCCCCTACACACCCTGGATGTCCCTGCACACCTAGGGATGTCCCCGTGTCCCCGCACTCCCGGGAATGTCCCCGCACCCCGGGGTGTCCCCGCACACCCTGGGGATGTCCCCGCACACCTGGGGATGTCCCCGAGTCCCCGCACACCTGGGGATGACCCCGAGTCCCCGCACACCCTGAATGTCCCCGCACTCCCGGGAATGTCCCCGCACACCTGGGGTTGTCCCCGTGTCCCCGCACACCTGGGGATGTCCCCGCACACCTGGGGATGTCCCCGTGTCCCCGCACCCCGGGAATGTCCCCGCACCCCGGGGTGTCCCCGTGTCCCCCCCACTCCCGGACCCTCGGTCCCCCCTCCCCACCCCGGGGAAGCCCCACGTCTCGGCCACGCCCTTTCCACACCAAGCCCCGCCCCTCCGGCCACAGCCAATGGGATGACGCGGCCCCTTCCCCCGCGCAGCCAATGAGAAGCTCGGCCCCGCCCCTCGCGGCGCCCGGCCCTGGCGCAGGCGCGGTGCGCGCGGGGCCAAGATGGCGGCGGCGGCGGGCGGTGGGCGCGGGCGGGCGGCGGCGCCCTGAGGAGCCGAGCGCGGCCTCGCGGGGCCCCCGGGGCCGGCCCGGGCCGCCCCCGCCGCCATGGCCCGCCTGGCAGACTACTTCGTGCTCGTGGGATACGATCCTGGCAAGCGCGGTGAGCGGCGGAGGGACGCGGAGGGGCCGGGCCCGGGCTGAGGGTGCGGGGCCGGGGTTGTGGGGTGGATGCTGGGCCGGGGCCGCGGGGTGAGCCGGGCCGGGTGTATCGGGTGGTCCTGGAGCAGGGACGAGGTTGTGGAGCCGTCCCGGGTGTGCGGGGTGAGCCCGGGCCGGGGCAGCGGAGCCGTCCCGGGGCTGTGGGACCGGAGCCGCTGCCGGGCCGGGCAGCACCGGGCGGTTCTCGGCCGCTCTGAGCAGCCCCGGGGGAGCTCCCGCCGCTCCGGCAGCCGCAGCCGCCTCTGCGCGGTTCAGCGCGTTCACGTTTGGGTGTTTTCAGTCTGTCCCCCTCCCCCGCCGTGCGCGGGCTGTCACCGCTCCGGAAACATCGGCTGGGCCGGGCTGGCCCGGGGGGGGCTCGGCTGTCCTGGGGCACGGCCCGGGCCTGCTCCCCCTGCGCACCCACAGCCCCTGGGATGGGTTGTTCTGCTCCCGGCCCCATTCCCGAGCATCCACAGCCCCTGGGATGGGTTTTGTACCCCCAGCCTCATTCCCGGGCATCCACAGCCCCTGGGATGGGGTTTTGTACCCCCAGCCCCATTCCCGGGCATCTCCATCCCCTGGGATGGGTTGTCCTGCTCCCGGCCCCATTCCCGAGCATCCACAGCTCCTGGGATGGGTTTTTGTACCCCCAGCCCCATTCCTGGGCATCCCCATCCCCTGGGATGGGTTGTCCTGCTCCCAGCCCCATTCCTGGGCATCCCCATCCTCTGGGTTTAGGTGGGATATTGGGAGGGAATTCCTGGCTGGGAGGGTGGGCAGGCCTGGGCTGGAATTGCCAGAGAATCCCTGGATCCCTGGGATCCAGGCCAGGCTGGACATTGGAGCAGCCTGGGACAGTGGGAGGTGTCCCTGCCATGGCAGGGGTGGATGGAGATGAATTTTCTGATCCCTTCCCACCCAGATCACTCCATGTTTCTGAGCCACTGGGAAGGGAAGAGCTCACATTCCTCTGATTTAAATATTCACTTTATTTGGGGTTTAACTCACCTCTGCAGGGAGGGAAGAGCTCCCACTTAACAACTCATGTTCCTCTGATGTAAATATTCACTTTATTTTGGGTTTAACTCACCTTTGCAGGGAGGGGATGGGTCCAGGATGTTGTGGGGAGATGGATCCTGTCCCCATGGCTGTGCCCTCCTGTCCCCCATGGCTGTGCCCTCCTGTCCCCCGGAGCTGTGCCCTCCTGTCCCCAGGGCTGTGCCCTCCTGTCCCCCAGGGCTGTGCCCTCCTGTCCCTGAGGGGATGTGCCCTCCTGTCCCCAGGGCTGTGCCCTCCTGTCCCCATGGCTGTGCCCTCCTGTCCCCCATGGCTGTGCCCTCCTGTCCCCCGGAGCTGTGCCCTCCTGTCCCCAGGGCTGTGCCCTCCTGTCCCCCAGGGCTGTGCCCTCCTGTCCCCAGGGCTGTGCCATCCTGTCCCCAGGGCTGTGCCCTCCTGTCCCCAGGGCTGTGCCATCCTGTCCCCAGGGCTGTGCCCTCCTGTCCCCGGGGCTGTGCCCTCCTGTCCCCAGGGCTGTGCCCTCCTGTCCCCAGGGCTGTGCCCTCCTGTCCCCAGGGCTGTGCCCTCCTGTCCCCCAGGGCTGTGCCCTCCTGTCCCTGAGGGGCTGTGCCCTCCTGTCCCCAGGGCTGTGCCCTCCTGTCCCCAGGGCTGTGCCATCCTGTCCCCAGGGCTGTGCCCTCCTGTCCCCAAGGGCTGTGCCCTCCTGTCCCCAAGGCTGTGCCCTCTTGTCCCCCAGGGCTGTGCCCTCCTGTCCCCATGGCTGTGCCTTCCTGTCCCCAGGGCTGTGCCATCCTGTCCCCCATGGCTGTGCCTTCCTGTCCCCAGGGCTGTGCCCTCCTGTCCCCCATGGCTGTGCCCTCCTGTCCCCCAGGGCTGTGCCTTCCTGTCCCCAGGGCTGTGCCCTCCTGTCCCCCAGGGCTGTGCCCTCCTGTCCCCAGGGCTGTGCCTTCCTGTCCCCAGGGCTGTGCCATCCTGTTCCCCAGGGCTGTGCCCTCCTGTCCCCATGGCTGTGCCTTCCTGTCCCCAGGGCTGTGCCATCCTGTCCCCCATGGCTGTGCCTTCCTGTCCCCAGGGCTGTGCCCTCCTGTCCCCAGGGCTGTGCCATCCTGTCCCCCAGGGCTGTGCCCTCCTGTCCCCCAGGGCTGTGCCCTCCTGTCCCCAGGGCTGTGCCATCGTGTCCCCAAGGCTGTGCCCTCCTGTCCCCAGGGATGCAGAACTGGACCCACACAGGTTCCGTGGTTTTTGGGATCAGCCTGGCAGCATTCCCGGCTCACAGCTCTGTTTTCCCACCTCCCTCCCTGCTTAGATAACGCTGGAGGAAGGGCAGCGGTGCTCATCTGCCGGTGACTAATTGCTGTACAGGTTGGGTTGCTCCGGCAGAGCCGTGGGCTGTGCCGTGCTGTGCCGTGCCAGGCTGGCACCTTCCCTGTGAACCTCACCCATCAGCAAAGCTGGGCTGAGCTGCACCAGGGCTGGATGGGCCCCTCAGCCCATCCCGGGTGCTGCTGGGTCCCAGGAGTTCCGTGCCTGTGGGATTTGTGGTTTGCAGCTGGGGATGTGAAAGGGAAAGGTCTGGTGAGGAGGTGGGAGCTGAGGTGGCTCTGCAGCATCTCCAGAGGCGCCAGGCTGGGTTGGGTGGGACCTCAGAGCCACCCCAGTGCCACCCCTGCCATGGCAGGGACACCTCCCACTGTCCCAGGCTGCTCCCAGCCCCATCCAAGAGCAATTCCAGGGATCCAGGGGCAGCCACAGCTGCTCTGGCAATTCCAGCCCAGCCAGGAATTCCTGCCCAAGATCCCACCCAAATCTCCCCTTTTTTCCAATCTGAAGCCATTCCCTGTGTCCTGTCCCTCTGTCCCTTGTCCCCAGTCCCTCTGCAGCTCTCCTGGAGCCCCTTCAGGCCCTGCCAGGGGCTCTGAGCTCTCCCTGGATCCTTCCCTTCCCTCCCAGCCCAGCTCCATGAGATGTTGCCGTGCCTCAGAGCAGTTTGTGAGAACAAAACCAAAACCAGATCCGTTTTGGGGTCCCTGGGGTTTCCTGGAACAGCCCCATCCCTGTGACTGCAGTGCAGGGCCTGGGGCCACATCCTGCTCCTCTGGCAGGGGCAGAAAAGGGCTCTGATCTCTCTCAGAGCTGCTCTGGCTGCACGGAGTGTCCAGGATCCAGGCAGGCATCCAGCTGCTTTTCCTGGTTTGTGGAGCTGCAGGGGATGTGTCCAGGAATGCAGAGTAGGACACGCCACCTGCCTGGCACGGTGTCCCTGTGTCCCTCTGCTGTGCCAGGCACCCAGGGGCTCCAGGGAAAACTGTGGAGCTGGATGCTCCTGGCAGTGGGAATCAGATCCTTCCATGCCAGTGTCTGTTTTGTTGTGTGCTGATTGCTCACATTATTCCCTGTAAATGGGTGGGGTTTATTCTCCTGGCTCTTCCCATTGCTGCAGACAGATGACAGCTGGGATTGTGCCTGGTTTTACCTTGGGATCCAAAGGAATAACAACTTCCCAGATCCGGGATTGTGCCTGATTTACCTGGGAATAACAACTTCCCAGAGCCGGGATTGTGCCTGGTTTTACTTTGGGAATAACAACTTCCCAGAGCTGGGATTGAGCCTGGTTTTACTTTGGGAATAACAACTTCCCAGAGTTGGGATTGTGCCTGGTTTTACCTGGGAATAACAACTTCCCAGAGCTGGGATTGTGCCTGGATTTACCTGGGAATAACAATTTCCCAGAGCTGGGATTGTGCCTGGTTTTCCTTTGGGAATAACAACTTCCCAGAGCTGGGATTGAGCCTGGTTTTACCTGGGAATAACAACTTCCCAGAGTTGGGGTTGAGCCTGGTTTTACCTGGGAATAACAACTTCCCAGAGTTGGGATTGAGCCTGGTTTTACCTGGGAATAACAACTTCCCAGATCCGGGATTGTGCCTGGTTTTACCTTGGGATCCAAAGGAATAACAACTTCCCAGAGCTGGGATTGAGCCTGGTTTTACTTTGGGAATAACAACTTCCCAGAGCTGGGATTGTGCCTGGTTTTACCTGGGAATAACAACTTCCCAGAGCTGGGATTGTGCCTGGTTTTACCAGGGAATAACAACTTCCCAGAGTCAGGATTGTGCCTGGTTTTACCTGGGAATAACAACTTCCCAGAGTCAGGATTGTGCCTGGTTTTACCTGGGAATAACAACTTCCCAGAGTCAGGATTGTGCCTGGTTTTACCTGGGAATAACAACTTCCCAGAGTCAGGATTGTGCCTGGTTTTACCTGGGAATAACAACTTCCCAGAGCTGGGATTGAGCCTGGTTTTACCTGGGAATAACAACTTCCCAGAGCTGGGATTGTGCCTGGTTTTACTTTGGGAATAACAACTTCTCAGAGCTGGGATTGTGCCTGGTTTTACCTGGGAATAACAATTTCCCAGAGCTGGGATTGTGCCTGGTTTTACCTGGGAATAACAACTTCCCAGAGCTGGGATTGTGCCTGGATTTACCTGGGAATAACAATTTCCCAGAGCTGGGATTGTGCCTGGTTTTCCTTTGGGAATAACAACTTCCCAGAGCTGGGATTGAGCCTGGTTTTACCTGGGAATAACAACTTCCCAGAGTTGGGATTGAGCCTGGTTTTACCTGGGAATAACAACTTCCCAGAGTTGGGATTGAGCCTGGTTTTACTTTGGGAATAACAACTTCCCAGAGCTGGGATTGTGCCTGGTTTTACCTTGGAATAACAATTTCCCAGAGCTGGGATTGTGCCTGGTTTTACCTGGGAATAACAACTTCTCAGAGCTGGGATTGTGCCTGGTTTTACCTGGGAATAACAACTTCCCAGAGCTGGGATTGTGCCTGGTTTTACCTGGGAATAACAACTTCCCAGAGCTGGGATTGTGCCTGGTTTTACCTGGGAATAACAACTTCCCAGAGCTGGGATTGAGCCTGGTTTTACCTGGGAATAACAACTTCCCAGAGCTGGGATTGTGCCTGGTTTTACCTTGGGATCCAAAGGAACAACAACTTCCCAGAGCTGGGATTGTGCCTGGATTTACCTGGGAATAACAATTTCCCAGAGCTGGGATTGTGCCTGGTTTTCCTTTGGGAATAACAACTTCCCAGAGCTGGGATTGAGCCTGGTTTTACCTGGGAATAACAACTTCTCAGAGCCGGGATTGTGCCTGGTTTTACCTGGGAATAACAACTTCCCAGAGCTGGGATTGAGCCTGGTTTTACCTGGGAATAACAACTTCCCAGAGCCGGGATTGTGCCTGGTTTTACCTGGGAATAACAACTTCCCAGACCTGGGATTGTGCCTGGTTTTACCTGGGAATAACAACTTCTCAGAGCCGGGATTGTGCCTGGTTTTACCTGGGAATAACAACTTCCCAGAGCCGGGATTGTGCCTGGTTTTACTTTGGGAATAACAACTTCCCAGAGTCAGGATTGTGCCTGGTTTTACCTGGGAATAACAACTTCCCAGAGTTGGGATTGTGCCTGGTTTTACCTTGGGAATAACAACTTCCCAGAGTTGGGATTGTGCCTGGTTTTACCTGGGAATAACAACTTCTCAGAGCCGGGATTGTGCCTGGTTTTACCTGGGAATAACAACTTCCCAGAGCCGGGATTGTGCCTGGTTTTACTTTGGGAATAACAACTTCCCAGAGTCAGGATTGTGCCTGGTTTTACCTGGGAATAACAACTTCCCAGAGTTGGGATTGTGCCTGGTTTTACCTGGGAATAACAACTTCCCAGAGCTGGGATTGTGCCTGGTTTTACCTGGGAATAACAACTTCCCAGAGTCAGGATTGTGCCTGGTTTTACTTTGGGAATAACAACTTCCCAGAGCTGGGATTGAGCCTGGTTTTACCTGGGAATAACAACTTCCCAGAGTTGGGATTGTGCCTGGTTTTACCTGGGAATAACAACTTCCCAGAGTTGGGATTGTGCCTGGTTTTACCTGGGAATAACAACTTCCCAGAGCTGGGATTGTGCCTGGTTTTCCTTTGGGAATAACAACTTCCCAGAGCTGGGATTGAGCCTGGTTTTACCTGGGAATAACAACTTCCCAGAGCTGGGATTGTGCCTGGTTTTACCTGGGAATAACAACTTCCCAGAGCTGGGATTGTGCCTGGTTTTACCTGGGAATAACAACTTCCCAGAGTCAGGATTGTGCCTGGTTTTACTTTGGGAATAACAACTTCCCAGAGCTGGGATTGAGCCTGGTTTTACCTGGGAATAACAACTTCCCAGAGTTGGGATTGTGCCTGGTTTTACCTGGGAATAACAACTTCCCAGAGTTGGGATTGTGCCTGGTTTTACCTGGGAATAACAACTTCCCAGAGCTGGGATTGTGCCTGGTTTTCCTTTGGGAATAACAACTTCCCAGAGCTGGGATTGAGCCTGGTTTTACCTGGGAATAACAACTTCCCAGAGCTGGGATTGTGCCTGGTTTTCCTTTGGGAATAACAACTTCCCAGATCCGGGATTGTGCCTGGTTTTACCAGGGAATAACAACTTCCCAGAGCTGGGATTGTGCCTGGTTTTACTTTGGGAATAACAACTTCCCAAAGCCAGGATTGTGCCTGGTTTTACCTGGGAATAACAACTTCCCAGAGCTGGGATTGTGCCTGGTTTTACTTTGGGAATAACAACTTCCCAGAGCTGGGATTGTGCCTGGTTTTACTTTGGGAATAACAACTTCCCAGAGCTGGGATTGTGCCTGGTTTTCCTTTGGGAATAACAACTTCCCAGAGCTGGGATTGTGCCTGGTTTTACCTTGGAATAACAATTTCCCAGAGCTGGGATTGTGCCTGGTTTTACTTTGGGAATAACAACTTCCCAGAGCTGGGATTGTGCCTGGTTTTACCTGGGAATAACAACTTCCCAGAGCTGGGATTGAGCCTGGTTTTACCTGGGAATAACAACTTCCCAGAGCTGGGATTGAGCCTGGTTTTACCTGGGAATAACAACTTCCCAGAGCCGGGATTGTGCCTGGTTTTACCTGGGAATAACAACTTCCCAGACCTGGGATTGTGCCTGGTTTTACCTGGGAATAACAACTTCCCAGAGCTGGGATTGTGCCTGGTTTTACCTGGGAATAACAACTTCCCAGAGTTGGGATTGTGCCTGGTTTTACCTGGGAATAACAACTTCCCAGAGTCAGGATTGTGCCTGGTTTTACTTTGGGAATAACAACTTCCCAGAGCCGGGATTGTGCCTGATTTTACCTGGGAATAACAACTTCCCAGAGCTGGGATTGTGCCTGGTTTTACCTGGGAATAACAATTTCCCAGAGTTGGGATTGTGCCTGGTTTTCCTTTGGGAATAACAACTTCCCAGAGCTGGGATTGAGCCTGGTTTTACCTGGGAATAACAACTTCCCAGAGCTGGGATTGTGCCTGGTTTTACCTGGGAATAACAACTTCCCAGAGCTGGGATTGTGCCTGGTTTTCCTTTGGGAATAACAACTTCCCAGATCCGGGATTGTGCCTGGTTTTACCTGGGAATAACAACTTCCCAGATCCGGGATTGTGCCTGGTTTTACTTTGGGAATAACAACTTCCCAGACCTGGGATTGTGCCTGGTTTTACTTTGGGAATAACAACTTCCCAGAGCTGGGATTGTGCCTGGTTTTACCTTGGAATAAGAACTTTCCAGAGCCAGGATTGTGCCTACTTTTACCTCAGGACCTGAGGGTTTTTCTCTGTGCATCCCCCATGCCCTGAGAGTCCAGCACAGCTCAATCCCAAACCATGTGGCTGAAGGAGTCTGGAAGTTTGGGATAGGGAGCACTGGATGGGCACAGCCTGGATGATGGGAGCCAAGATCCAGCTTGGGATCGATTTGGGATTTCCCAGGGGGTTTAAACTGCCAGAGATCTTGGGCAGGAATTCCTGGCTGGGCTGGAATTGCCAGAGAATCCCTGGCAGTGCCCAAGGCCAGGCTGGACACTGGGGCTGGGCTGGGGACAGTGGGAGGTGTCCCTACCATGGCAGGGGTGGCCCTGGAGGGACTCTGAGTCCCTTCCCACCCAACCATTCCGGGACTGATCCCTGCTGGTGTCCCGTGGGTGTCAGGCTGGGTGTGGAGGATGCTCTGAGGCCTCGGGAAGTCACGGTGGTTTCTGTTTCCGTGCTCACAGAGCAGCATCAGCTGCCTCTTTCCATGAGGTGTTTGGGGCAGGTTTTGGGGTGTTTTGGGTTTGGTTGTGTGAGGAGCAGCTGCCTCTTTCCATGAGGTGTTTGGGGCAGGTTTTGGGGTGTTTTGGGTTGGGTTGTTCGAGGAGCAGCTGCCTCTTTCCATGAGGTGTTTGGGGTGGGTTTTGGGGTGTTTTTTGTGAGGGTTGTGTGAGGAGCAGCTGCCTCTTTCCATGAGGTGTTTGGGGTGTTTTTTGTGAGGGTTGTGTCAGGAGCAGCTGCCTCTTTCCATGAGGTGTTTGGGGTGGGTTTTGGGGTGTTTTTTGTGAGGGTTGTGTGAGGAGCAGCTGCCTCTTTCCATGAGGTGTTTGGGGTGGGTTTTGGGGTGTTTTGGGTTGGGTTGTTCGAGGAGCAGCTGCCTCTTTCCATGAGGTGTTTGGGGTGGGTTTTGGGGTGTTTTTGTGATGGTTGTGTGAGGAGCAGCTGCCTCTTTCCATGAGGTGTTTGGGGTGGGTTTTGGGGTGTTTTTTATGAGGGTTGTGTGAGGAGCAGCTGCCTCTTTCCATGAGGTGTTTGGGACAGGTTTTGGGGTGTTTTGGTTTGGGTTGTGTGAGGAGCAGCTGCCTCTTTCCATGAGGTGTTTGGGGTGGGTTTTGGGGTGTTTTTGTGATGGTTGTGTGAGGAGCAGCTGCCTCTTTCCATGAGGTGTTTGGGGTGGGTTTTGGGGTGTTTTTTATGAGGGTTGTGTGAGGAGCAGCTGCCTCTTTCCATGAGGTGTTTGGGGCAGGTTTTGGGGTGTTTTGGTTTGGGTTGTGTGAGGAGCAGCTGCCGCTTTCCATGAGGTGTTTGGGGCAGGTTTTGGGGTATTTTTTTTGTGATGGTTGTGTGAGGAGCAGCTGCCTCTTTCCATGAGGTGTTTGGGGCAGGTTTTGGGGTGTTTTGGGTTGGGTTCTGGCTCTCCTGGTGTCACCTATCCCTGTCACTTTGTCGTGGCTGTGGCTGAGTGACTCAGGGTTTGACTCAGCGGGGTTCTGGGAGCATCCAGCAAAATCCCGGCCGTGGAAAAGCCCCCGGGGTTGGCAGCAGTGGTGGAGCTGTTTGCTGGGTCAATATTTGCACAGGGAAAGGGGCTGGGAATGGCCCTGCCACGTGCAGAGCTGCTCCCAGCCACGTGGGGATGGGAGAGGGGGAAAATCCATGGAGCTGCTGCAGGGCTGGAGCCCCTCAGCTCCCAGGGAGCCAGGCTGGGAGAGCTCCCCTGGAGAAGGGAAGGCTCCAGGGAGAGCTTCCAGAACATTCCAGGGCCTGAAGGGGCTCCAGGAGAGCTGCAGAGGGACTGGGGACAAGGGAGAGAGGGACAGGACACAGGGAATGGCTTCAGATTGAAAAAAAAGGGGAGGTTTGGGTGGGATCTTGGGCAGGAATTCCTGGCTGGGCTGGATCCCTGGAATGTCCAAGGAAGGATTGGAGCACCCTGGGACAGTGGGAAGTGTTGCTGGAATGAGTTTTGAGGTCCCTTCCCATCCGAACCATTCCAGGATTCTGGGATTTGAGACACTCCGAATCCATCCTGAGGGATTTTTATGGAAAATGGGGAGAGAAAAGAGAGGGCAAGGGAAGGGAGACCCTTCATGGTTTCCTGAGATTCCAAGTGAGGCCCCTGGGTCCATGGATTTCTTGGAGAGGAGATGGATCCAATGTCAGGCTGGGAGAGCTGGGAATTCCCAGCCTGGAGAAGGGAAGGCTCCAGGGAGAGCTTCCAGAACATTCCAGGGCCTGCAGGGGCTCCAGGAGAGCTGCAGAGGGACTGGGGACAAGGGACAGAGGGACAGGACACAGGGAATGGCTTCCCAGTGCCACAGGGCAGGGCTGGATGGGATCTTGGGCAGGAATTCCTGGCTGGGCTGGAATTGCCAGAGCAGCTGTGGCTGCCCCTGGATCCCTGGAATTGCTCTTGGATGGGGCTGGGAGCAGCCTGGGACAGTGGGAGGTGTCCCTGCCATGACACTGGGTGATGTTTAAGGTCCCTTCCCACCCAGACCAGTCTGGGATTCTCTGATTCCTTGTGCAGCCTCTGGAAGGGAACCCCCTCCCGCTGGCCCCCACAGCTTCCAGCTGTACCCAGCGGCCTGGGAACTGCAGCTCCTGTGATCCCAGCTGCTCCAGGAATTCTCCTCTCCTTCCCTTTGAACTGCCTGGGAGGAGCCACCACTGCCATGTCCCCGAGTGTCACATCCACATGGACTTAAAGTCACTCCAGGGATGGAGACTCCAGCTCTGCCCTGGGCAGCTCATTCCAATACCTGACAACCTTTTCCGTGGAGAAATTTTTCCAAAATCCAATCTAAACCTCCCCTGACCCAGCCTGAGGCCGTTCCCTCTCCTGTCGCTGGTCTCTCTAACCCCATCTCCGTACCAAATTTTTGGTGATACTTTGTTTGCTGCCAGTGAGGATTTAACACTTTTCTATAGTGAGGATTTAACACTTTTCCCTATGGTCTCTCACCCCATCTCCTTGCCCAATTTTTGGTGACACTTTGTTTGCTGCCACTGAGGATTTAACACTTTTCTCTCTGCTCTAACAGCTCCTTGCCCAATTTTTGGTGCTACTTTGTTTGCTGCCACTGAGGATTTAACACTTTTCCCTATGGTCTCTCACCCCATCTCTTTGCCCAATTTTTGGTGATACTTTGTTTGCTGCCAGTGAGGATTTAACACTTTTCTATAGTGAGGATTTAACACTTTTCCCTATGGTCTCTCACCCCATCTCTTTGCCCAATTTTTGGTGATACTTTGTTTGCTGCCACTGAGGATTTAACACTTTTCTCTCTGGTCCCTCTAATCCCAGCTCCTTGCCCAATTTTTGGTGATACTTTGTTTGGTGCCAGTGAGGATTTAACACTTTTCCCTCTGGTCTCTCTCACCCCATCTCCTTGCCCAATTTTTGGTGCTACTTTGTTTGCTGCAAGTGAGGATTTAACACTTTTCTCTCTGGTCTCTCTAACAGCTCCTTGCCCAATTTTTGGTGATACTTTGTTTGCTGTCAGTGAGGATTTAACACTTTTCCCTCTGGTCTCTCTCACCCCATCTCCTTGCCCAATTTTTGGTGCTACTTTGTTTGCTGCAAGTGAGGATTTAACACTTTTCTCTCTGGTCTCTCTAACAGCTCCTTACCCAATTTTTGGTGATACTTTGGTGCCAGTGAGGATTTAACACTTTTCTCTCTGGTCCCTCTAATCCCAGCTCCTTGCCCAATTTTTGGTGATACTTTGTTTGGTGCCAGTGAGGATTTAACACTTTTCTCTTTGCTCTAACAGCTCCTTGCCCAATTTTTGGTGATACTTTGGTGCCAGTGAGGATTTAACACTTTTCTATAGTGGGGATTTAACACTTTTCTCTCTGGTCTCTCTAATCCCATCTCTTTCCCCAATTTTTGGTGATACTTTGTTTGCTGCCAGTGAGGATTTAACACTTTTCTCTTTGGTGTCTCTAACAGCTCCTTGCCCAATTTTTGGTGATACTTTGTTTGCTGTCAGTGAGGATTTAACACTTTTCCCTCTGGTCTCTCTAATCCCATCTCTTTGCCCAATTTTTGGTGATATTTTGTTTGCTGCCAGTGAGGATTTAGCACTTTTCTCTCTGGTCCCTCTAACTCCAGCTCATTTCCCAATTTTTGGTGATACTTTGTTTGCTGCCACTGAGGATTTAACACTTTTCCCTATGGTCTCTCACCCCATCTCCTTGCCCAATTTTTGGTGATACTTTGTTTGGTGCCAGTGAGGATTTAACACTTTTCTCTTTGGTCTAACAGCTCCTTGACCAATTTTTGGTGATACTTTGGTGCCAGTGAGGATTTAGCACTTTTCTCTAAGGTCTCTCTAATCCCAGCTCCTTGCCCAATTTTTGGTGATACTTTGTTTGGTGCCAGTGAGGATTTAACACTTTTCTATAGTGAGGATTTAACACTTTTCCCTCTGGTCTCTCTAACAGCTCCTTGCCCAATTTTTGGTGATATTTTGTTTGCTGCCACTGAGGATTTAACACTTTTCCCTATGGTCTCTCACCCCATCTCCTTGCCCAATTTTTGGTGATATTTTGTTTGCTGCCAGTGAGGATTTAGCACTTTTCTCTCTGGTCTCTCTAACCCCAGTTCCTTGCCCAATTTTTGGTGATACTTTGGTGCCAGTGAGGATTTAACACTTTTCTCTTTGGTCTAACAGCTCCTTGCCCAATTTTTGGTGATACTTTGTTTGCTGCCAGTGAGGATTTAACACTTTTCCCTCTGGTCTCTCTAACCTCATCTCCTTGCCCAATTTTTGGTGATACTTTGGTGCCAGTGAGGATTTAACACTTTTCCCTCTGGTCTCTCTAATCCCATCTCTTTGCCCAATTTTTGGTGATACTTTGCTGCCAGTGAGGATTTAACACTTTTCTATAGTGGGGATTTACCACTTTTCTCTCTGGTCTCTCTAATCCCATCTCTTTCCCCAATTTTTGGTGATACTTTGTTTGCTGCCAGTGAGGATTTAACACTTTTCTCTTTGGTCTAACAGCTCTTTGCCCAATTTTTGGTGATACTTTGTTTGCTGCCACTGAGGATTTAACACTTTTCTCTCTGGTCTCTCTAATCCCATCTCCTTGCCCAATTTTTGGTGATACTTTGTTTGCTGCCACTGAGGATTTAGCACATTTTTTCCCTGGTCTCTCTCGTGCTTTTCCCCGACTCTGCAGCCTCTCCTTGCAGCCAGTTCCCTTTTCCCATTCCCGGCGCCAGGCTGGAGCAGCAGCTGCGGTTTCATGGCTGCTAAAAACACAAACAAACCCCACTTGGAAGGTGCCCCGGAGCTCAGGGGGAGGAGTTAACCCCGAAAACCCCTTTGGTTTGGCTCCCTGTGACACCTGGGGGATGATCCGGTGGGATTGGATGGATCTCAGGAGCTTTTCTCCAGCCTCTGATGCCTCCAGGGCTGCTCTGTTCCTCTGTGGCTCCTGACCACTAAATGCTGCTCTTGTGGTAGAGGCGAGCTGGGAGAGCCTGCCGGCCTCAGGGCAGGGAATTCCTGCTCCTGGGAATGATCCTTCCCACATCAGGAGTGTCCTTGTCCTTTCCGAGGTGGCAGCTGGTGCCAGGGGAGGCCTGGAGGGTTTGGGAGCTGCTGGGACCCTCTGGGATGATTTGGTGACAGTTGGGACTCTGTGGGAGAGTTTGGGGGCTGTTGAGACCCTCTGAGGGGGTTTGGGGGCTGGTGAGACCCTCTTGGAGGGTTTGGAGACTGGTGGAATCCTGAGAAGGGATTTGGTGACTGCTGGGACCCTCTGGGGTGATTTGGTGACAGTTGGGACTCTGTGGGAGAGTTTGGGGGCTGTTGAGACCCTGTGAGGGGGTTTGGAGACTGGTGGGACCCTCTGAGGGGGTTTGGGGACTGGTGGGACCCTGTGAGGGGATTTGGTGACTGGTGGGACCCTGTGGAAGGATTTGGGGGTTGATGGGACCCTCTGAAGAAGTTTGGAGACTGGTGTGACCCTCTGGGGTGATTTGGTGACAGTCGGGACCCTCTGAGGGGGTTTGGAGACTGCTGGGACCCTTTGAGAGGGTCCTTGGTGACTGGTGGGACCCTCTGAGGGAGTTTGGGAACTGGTGGAATCCTAAGAAGGGATTTGATGACTGATGGGACCCTCTTGGAGGGTTTGGAAACTGATGGGACCTTCTTGGAGGGTTTGGAAACTGATGGGACCCTCTGAGGGGGTTTGGGGACTGGTTGGACCCTCTGAGGGGATTTGGTGACTGGTGGGACCCTCTGGAATGATTTGGTGACAGCTGGGACCCTCTTGGAGGGTTTGGAGACTGGTGAGACCCTGTGAGGGGGTTTGGAGACTGGTGGGACCCTGAGAAGGGATTTGGTGACTGGTGGGAGCCTCTGAGGGGGTCCTTGGAGACTGGTGGGACCCTCTGAGGAGGTTTGGAGACTGGTGGGACCTTGTGGGGTGATTTGGTGACTGGTGGGACCCTCTGGAATGATTTGGTGACAGTTGGGACCCTGTGGAAGGGTTTGGAAACTGATGGGACCCTCTTGGAGGGTTTGGAGACTGGTGAGACCGTCTGAGGGGATTTGGTGACTGATGGGGCCCTGTGGAAGGGTTTGGTGACAGTTGGGACCCTGTGGAAGGATTTGGGGGCTGATGGGACCCTCTTGGAGGGTTTGGAGACTGGTGAGACCCTCTGAGGGGGTTTGGGGACTGATGAGACCCTGTGAAAGGGTTTGGTGACTGCTGGGACCTTCTGGGGTGATTTGGTGACAGTTGGGACTCTGTGGAAGAGTTTGGGGGCTGGTGGGACCCTGTGAGGGGGTTTGGAGACTGGTGGGACCCTCTGAGGGGATCCTTGGTGACAGTTGGGACCTTGTGGGGTGATGTGGTGACTGCTGGGACCCTCTGAGGGGGTTTGGAGACTGGTGGGATCCTGAGAAGTGATTTGGTGACTGGTGGGACCCTCTGGGGTGATTTGGTGACAGTTGGGACTCTGTGGAAGAGTTTGGGGGCTGATGAGACCCTGTGAAGGGGTTTGGGGGCTGCTGGGACCCTCTGAGGGGGACTGGGGACTGCTGGGACCCTTTGAGAGGATTTGGAGACTGGTGGGACCCTCTGAGGGGGTCCTTGGTGACAGTTGGGACCTTGTGGGGTGATTTGGGGACTGGTGGGACCCTGTGAGGGGGTTTGGGGGCTGATGAGACCCTGTGAAAGGGTTTGGTGACTGCTGGGACCCTCTGAGGGGGTCTTTGGTGACTGGTGGGACCTTGTGGGGTGATTTGGTGACAGCTGGGACTCTGTGGAGGAGTTTGGAGACTGGTGGGACCCTGAGAAGGGATTTGGTGAATGCTGGGACCCTCTGGGGTGATTTGGTGACAGTTGGGACCCTGTGGAAGGGTTTGGAAACTGATGGGACCCTCTTGGAGGGTTTGGAGACAGGTGAGACCCTCTGAGGGGATTTGGTGACTGATGGGACCCTGTGGAAGGGTTTGGTGACAGTTGGGACCCTGTGGAAGGGTTTGGAAACTGATGGGACCCTCTTGGAGGGTTTGGAGACTGGTGAGACCGTCTGAGGGGGTTTGGAGACTGGTGGGACCTTGAGAAGGGATTTGGTGACTGATGGGACCCTCTGAGGGGGTCCTTGGTGACTGCTGGGAGCCTCTGAGGGAGTTTGGGAACTGGTGGGACCCTGTGGGGTGATTTGGGGACTGGTGGGACCCTCTGAGGGGGTTTGGAGACTGGTGGGACCCTGAGAAGGGATTTAGTGACTGATGGGATCCTCTGAGGGGGTCTTTGGTGACAGTTGGGACCTTGTGGGGTGATTTGGGGACTGGTGGGACCCTGTGGAGGAGTTTGGGGACTGGTGGGACCCTCTGAGAGGGTCCTTGGTGACTGCTGGGACCCTCTGGGGTGATTTGGTGACAGTTTGGACCCTGTGGAAGGATTTGGGGGCTGATGGGACCCTCTTGGAGGGTTTGGAGACTGGTGAGACCCTGTGAGGGGGTTTGGAGACTGGTGGGACCCTGTGGAAGGATTTGGTGACTGATGGGACCCTGTGGAAGGATTTGGTGACTGATGGGACCCTGTGGAAGGATTTGGTGACAGTTGGGACCCTGTGGAAGGGTTTGGGGGTTGATGGGGCCCTCTTGGAGGGTTTGGAAACTGGTGAGACCCTCAGGGGGTTTGGAGACTGGTGGGACCCTGAGAAGGGATTTAGTGACTGATGGGATCCTCTGAGGGGGTCCTTGGTGACAGTTGGGACCTTGTGGGGTGATTTGGTGACAGCTGGGACCCTGTGGAGGAGTTTGGGGACTGGTGGGACCCTCTGAGAGGGTCCTTGGTGACTGCTGGGACCCTCTGGGGTGATTTGGTGACAGTTGGGACTCTGTGGAAGAGTTTGGGGGCTGATGAGACCCTGTGAAGGGGTTTGGGGACTGCTGGGACCCTCTGAGAGAGTCCTTGGTGACTGGTGGGACCCTGCAGGGTGATTTGGTGACAGTTTGGACCCTGTAGAAGGATTTGGGGGCTGATGGGACCCTCTTGGAGGGTTTGGAGACTGGTGAGACCCTCTGAGGGGGTTTGGAGACTGGTGGGACCTTGAGAAGGGATTTGGTGACTGATGGCACCCTCAGGAGGTTTGGAAGACTGGTGGGACCCTGAGAAGGGATTTGGTGACTGGTGGGACCCTCTGGAAGGATTTGGTGACAGTTGGGACCCTGTGGAAGGATTTAGGGACTGATGGGACCCTCTGAGGGGTTTTGGTGACTGGTGGGACCCTGTGGAAGGATTTTAGGGACTGGTGAGCCCTGTGAAAGGGTCTGGGGACCAGTTTAGGGACAGGCAGTGGCTGAGGGGTCAGAGCAGCAGTGAGGACCCTCCCTCTGCCCTTCCTCCCGCACCAATTCCAGAGGTTTTTGTTTATGGAGTGGCTCCCAGTGCCACGTGTCCCCTGGCAGGGAGCAGCTGCACGTTTGGCAGCTCCGCGGAGTCTTGCACGTTGTTTTTGTGTTTTAAAGCACGTTTTTGTGTTTTAAAGTATGTTTTTTGTGTCTTAAAGCAGGTTTTTGTGTCTTAAAGCACGTTTTTTGTGTCTTAAAAACATTATTGTGTCTTAAAGAACATTATTGTGTTTTAAAGCACGTTTTTTGTGTCTTAAAGCACGTTTTTTGTGTCTTAAAGCACGTTTTTTGTGTTTTAAAGCACATTTTTGTGTCTTAAAGCAGGTTTTTTGTGTCTTAAAGAACATTATTGTGTTTTAAAGCAGGTTTTTGTGTCTTAAAGCAGGTTTTTGTGTCTTATGCACGTTTTTTGTGTCTTAAAGCAGGTTTTTGTGTTTTAAAGGACATTTTTGTGTCTTAAAGCAGGTTTTTGTGCCTTGAAGCAGGTTTTTGTGTTTTAGAGCAGGTTGGTTTTGTGTGTCTGAGCTGACTCTGATGGGGCTTTTTGGGGAGGAAGAGCCGAGTGTGGTGTGGTGTGTGTGCAGCTGAGGTGTTTGTGTGGGGAGCTGCAGGAAGTGCAGCAAAGCAGCTTCTCCTCAGCTCTGCTGCACCTTCCTGGGGCTCTGCTGATGGCCCAGATAAAGCCACTTCTGTCTTGTCACTGTCACAGCCTGTGCAGGGCTGGGCTGGGGCTGTGCTGCTCTGATCAGCTGCTGATCCCAGCCTGGATGCTCTGAGGGGCTTGGTCCTGCATCCATGGGGACAGTGACAGCAGCGTCCTGCATATTGTCCCTCTCAGTGCTCCTGGCCAGGGCAGGGAATGGAGCTGGGATGGTTCTGGAGCTCCAGGAGAGGCTGAGGGAGCTGGAAAGGGGCTGGAGAATTCCTGAGGGAGCTGGGAAGGGTCTGGAGCTCCAGGAGAGGCTGAGGGAGCTGGGAAGGGGCTGGAGCTCCAGGAGAGGCTGAGGGAGCTGGGAAGGGGCTGGAGCTCCAGGAGAGGCTGAGGGAGCTGGGAAAGCACCAGGAGGGGCTGAGGTAGCTGGGAAGGGTCTGGAGCTCCAGGAGAGGCTGAGGGAGCTGGGAAGGGTCTGGAGCTCCAGGAGAGGCTGAGGGAGCTGGGAAGGGGCTGAGCCTGGAGAAAAGGGGGATCAGGGGGGACCTTGTGGCTCTGCACAGAGGGGACAGCCAGGGGGGGACAGCCAGGGGGGATTTGGGATCTCATCCCAGGGACAGGAGGAGAGGGAGCGGCCTTGGGGACACTCAGGGTGGATTTTGGGGAATTCCCTCCTGGGAAGGAGCCCTGGCACAGGGCAGGGGTGGCATCACCTGGGGACAGGGTCAGTGGTGGCCTTGGCAGTGCTGGGGAATGGTCAGACCCGATGCTTTTCCAACCCAAATTCTGAGTCAGCTCTGCTCCAAAGCTGCTCTTCCATGTGAGAAAAGTCTCTGCCCTGGTTTTAGGACCTTGCCCTGGTATTTGGTGTTTTTTGAGACACCTGCAGTCACAGCCCTGCAGCACATTCCCGTCAGGATGCCCAGCCAGGTGTTGGGAAGTGCCAGCTGGGTGTTCATGTGCACCTTCACCTGCCAGCTTTTGTATCCCTCAGCGGGGAGAGCTGGCACTGAGCTCTTCAGGGGAGGGAAGGAGCTGGGACTGAGGGCAGGTAACGCTGCCCCGGCCTCGCTGTCCCTCTGCAGGGCTGTGGGGACACAGGACACGGCCCTGCTGTCCCTCAAACACTGCAGCTCTGTCAGGGCCCAGCCGAGGACAATCGCTGGCTTCAGCCTGGCCCGGCTGTGACAGGGACGTGCCACGGGCTGGGCTGTGGCTCTGGTGGCTTCCCACGGGATGAGCCTGGGCAGCTGGGCTCCCTCGGGACAGGCAGGTGATTGGAAAGGACAGGGATAAGCTCCTGGATGAGATCAAGGTGAGCTCAGCAGCCCCGGGCAGGAAGGAGGTCAGACAGTCCCTGATTGCTCACGGGAGCAGGGAGAGCCCGGTGGGTTCCTGCAGGAGCAGGGAGAGCCCGGTGGGTTCCTGCAGGAATTGTGAGCAGGAGCAGGGAGAGCCCGGTGGATTCCTACAGGAATTGTGAGCAGGAGCAGGGAGAGCCCTGCGGGTTCCTGCAGGAATTGTGAGCAGGGAGAGCCCGGTGGGTTCCTGCAGGAATTGTTTGGAGGAGCAGGGAGAGCCCGGTGGGTTCCTGCAGGAATTGTGAGCAGGAGCAGGGAGAGCCCGGTGGATTCCTGCAGGAATTGTGAGCAGGGAGAGCCCGGTGGGTTCCTGCAGGAATTGTCTGTGGGAGCAGGGAGAGCCCGGTGGGTTCCTGCAGGAATTGTGAGCAGGAGCAGGGAGAGCCCGGTGGATTCCTGCAGGAATTGTGAGCAGGGAGAGCCCGGTGGGTTCCTGCAGGAATTGTGTGGAGGAGCAGGGAGAGCCCGATGGATTCCTGCAGGAATTGTGAGCAGGGAGAGCCCGGTGGGTTCCTGCAGGAATTGTGAGCAGGGAGAGCCCGGTGGGTTCCTGCAGGAATTGTGAGCAGGGAGAGCCCGGTGGGTTCCTGCAGGAATTGTGAGCAGGAGCAGGGAGAGCCCGGTGGATTCCTGCAGGAATTGTGAGCAGGGAGAGCCCGGTGGGTTCCTGCAGGAATTGTGAGCAGGGAGAGCCCGGTGGGTTCCTGCAGGAATTGTGAGCAGGAGCAGGGAGAGCCCGGTGGATTCCTGCAGGAATTGTGAGCAGGGAGAGCCCGGTGGGTTCCTGCAGGAATTGTGAGCAGGGAGAGCCCGGTGGGTTCCTGCAGGAATTGTGAGCAGGGAGAGCCCGGTGGGTTCCTGCAGGAATTGTGAGCAGGAGCAGGGAGAGCCCGATGGATTCCTGCAGGAATTGTTTGGAGGAGCAGGGAGAGCCCGGTGGGTTCTTGCAGGAATTGTGAGCAGGAGCAGGGAGAGCCCGGTGGATTCCTGCAGGAATTGTGAGCAGGAGCAGGGAGAGCCCGGTGGATTCCTGCAGGAATTGTGAGCAGGGAGAGCCCGGTGGGTTCCTGCAGGAATTGTGAGCAGGGAGAGCCCGGTGGGTTCCTGCAGGAATTGTGAGCAGGAGCAGGGAGAGCCCAGTGGATTCCTGCAGGAATTGTGAGCAGGAGCAGGGAGAGCCTGGTGGGTTCCTGCAGGAATTGTGAGCAGGGAGAGCCCGGTGGATTCCTGCAGGAATTGTTTGGAGGAGCAGGGAGAGCCCGATGGATTCCTGCAGGAATTGTTTGGAGGAGCAGGGAGAGCCTGGTGGATTCCTGCAGGAATTGTGAGCAGGAGAGGGCTCTCAGCTCCCCCTGGGGATGTGTCAGGTGTTCCCAGGGGTGGGAATTCCCTCAGGGAATGTTTGGAATGCCCAGGAAGGTGATTTCCTACAGCTCCCTGACAGGAGGGTGGATCAGGGCGGGATCTGTTCTGCTCCAGGGCACAGGGACAGGAGGAGAGGGAACGGCCTCAGGCTGGGCCAGGGGAGGCTCAGTTTGGACAGCAGCAGGAATTTCCTCATGGGAAGGGTTTTCCAGCCCTGGCACAGTGTGGCAGTGCCTCAGCACCCTCACAGCCAAGAATTTCCTCCCGATATCCCATCTGATTCCATCCAGCAGTGGAAGCCGTTCCCTCATGTCCCATGTCCCTGTCCAGGGGAGCACAGCGCTGTCCCGGTGACAGAGCAGGTGACAGTGGCACTGCAGACAGCCCTGGGTGTCCCAGAGCCATCCCTGCCTCTCGTGGCTCTCCTGGGGGATTTCCCTGTTCATTAAACCTCTCCGAGTTCCTCTCAGCCCTCCTGACTCAGGGCTGTGTTTTCACTTCACGTTTTCTTTCCTCCCCGTTTGGATGGGCTTGGGCTGTGTTTGGAGGCTGCTTTGCTCCTCTCACACACGATCTGCAGCCACATTCTTCCCACTCTCCGTGGCATCCCTGTTTTCCCATTTTCCTCCCAAATCCCAGCAGTGGAGTCACTTCATCATCATGGAAATTCGGATTTTCTTCTGGATTCTCCCTCTGACCCGAGGTTTTCTTGGCAACTCTGGTTTTATTCGAGGACCTCTCACAAGTGCTGGATCTCTTGGGAATTCCATCGAGCGTGTTGGGATTTTGTAGTTTTGATTAATGCTGGTGCAGAGCTCGAGGTTTGCAGTGTTTGGGATTTCAAGGAGCAGCTCCAAGAGCTGCTGGAGCTCTTTCCTTCATCCCCAAGGCCAGGCTGGACACTGGGGCTGGGCTGGGGACAGTGGGAGGTGTCCCTGCCATGGCAGGGGTGGCACTGGAGGGGCTCTGAGGTCCCTTCCCACCCAAACCATCCCAGAATTCCCTAATTGCAATCTTGGCTTTTTCAGGACAGTTTTTCCCCAAGAAAAAGCGTCTCCTTTTTCCCCCAAGGCCCTTCCCGAGCATCCCTGAGCGTGTGTGAGCCGTGTCTGCCGGCCGTGAGGGATGCAGGTGGCAGCAGGCCAGGCAGGAGGAATGTGATCCGTCATCCCCGCCGGGCCGGCACGTGGGGATGAATCGGCAGCACCAGAAACCCAGAAATCCAGCCTGGAGCCTGCCGGGCTGAAGTCATGAGACAGGCACAGGGCTGGGATCCTCTGAGTCATGCTGGGAGAAATCTGTTCCCGGCTCCAGAGCCCGTAGGAAGCGCGGGGGGAAGCGGAGGGAGCAGCTGGGAGCTGTGGAACCCATCCCGGGGGAGGAGCGGGGCTGGGGGCAGCTCCCCCCCGGCTGGGATTTGCTGCCTTTCACCATAAAAGGGGAAATTCTCCTCCACACCTCGTGCACGGTGTTGGTGAGGCTGCAGGGAGTGGGAGAAGGAAACGGCCGAGCAGGGAGAGTCTGGAGAGGGTGTGGTGGGGGAAAGGAGGTGGAAATGGGATGGGGCTGCAGGGATGTGGGGCTGGAGATGGGATGGGGCTGCAGGGATGTGGGGCTGGAGATGGGATGGGAGATGGGATGGGGCTGCTGGAGATGGGATGGGACCTGCAGGGTTGTGGGGCAGCAGGGATGTGGGGCTGGAGATGGGATGGGAGATGGTATGGGACTGCAGGGATGTGGGGCTGGATATGGGATAGGACTGCAGGGATATGGGGCTGGATATGGGATAGGAGTGCAGTGATATGGGATGGGGCTGGAGATGAGATGAGGCTGCAGGGATGTGGGGCTGGAGATGGCATGTGGGGCTGGAGATGGGGTGGGGCTGCAGGGATGTGGGGCTGGAGATGGGATGGGAGATGGGATGGGGCTGCTGGAGATGGGATGGGACCTGCAGGGATGTGGGGCTGGATATGGGATAGGACTGCAGGGATATGGGGCTGGATATGGGATAGGAGTGTAGTGATATGGGATGGGGCTGGAGATGGGATGGGGCTGCAGGGATGTGGGGCTGGAGATGGGATTGAGCCTGCAGGGATGTGGGGCTGGAGATGGGATTGAGCCTGCAGGGTTGTGGGGCTGGATATGGGATAGGAGTGCAGGGATATGGGGCTGGAGATGGGATGGGAGATGATGTGGGGCTGGAGATGGGATTGAGCCTGCAGGGTTGTGGGGCTGATGTCTCAGTTCCAGTTTGAGAGGTGAAATTCCAGTCTGTGTCCCAGTGGGAGCACTGGATGCAGCTCCAGGAGGATCCATATCCTTGTGGAGTTATAAAAACCAACAAAAAAAACCCCAAACTAAACAATCCCACCTGACCCAAACCAGTCCCAGTTTCTCCAGGTGTTGTCAGCACATGGAATTGGACATATCCTTGTTAAGGATTTAACCCCAAATTCCTGAAATTCCTGGGAATGCTGCAGGGCACACCTGGCATGGTGGGGAGCCCCAAATGGGTGGATGGAGTCAGGACAGAATTCCCAGGGTGGGAAGGGAGGGAAGGGAACATGTCCTGCCCCAGAGCTGGGGGTGAGGAGGGACCTTTCTGGGATGTCCTGGGTGCTGTGCCAGCCTGAGGGACCTGTCCCATCCCGGGCAAGGCCGCTGTGGGATTTGCAGCTCTTCTGCCAGATGGAGACTGGCAGGCTCCAAGTAAATCCTGGGATTTACTGGGGTTTTCTGCCTGAGATGGGGATGGGATGGGCTCAGCCCCAGGCAGGGACCCCCAGGAGGGGACAGGACCCTGCTGTGGTCACAGAATGGATTCATGGAATGGTTTGGGTGGGAAGGGACCTCAGAGCCCCTCCAGTGCCACCCCTGCCATGGCAGGGACACCTCACACTGTCCCCAGCCCAGCCCCAGTGTCCTTGGGCACTGCCAGGGATCCAGGGGCAGCCACAGCTGCTCTGGCAATTCCAGCCCAGCCCTCCTCACCCTCCCAGGATGCTGGAACCCCAAAAAAAGCATCCCAGGTGATGGGGGCAGGGACCTCGGGGTATGACATTGTTCGGGCACGGGGGGAGCTCACCTGGGTGTGTTTGGACCTGTGGGGAGCTCACCTGGATGTGTTTGTACCTGTGGGGAGCTCACCTGGATGTGTTTGTACCTGTGGGGAGCTCACCTGAGTGCAGCTGCTCCACCTGACCCCCACGTGCAGCTTTTGTGTTTCTGTGCTCTGTTGGGTGTTTTTAATTGAATCATGGAATTGTTTGGGGTGGAAAATCCCTCAGAGTTCATCCAGTCCAATCATCACCCAGCACTGCCAAGGCCACCACTGAGCCTGTCCCCAAGTGTCACATCCACATGGGTTTTAAATCCCTCCAGGAATGGGGACTCCAGGACTGCTCTGGGCAGCTCATTCCAATACCTGACAACCTTTTCCATGGGGGAATTTTCCCTAAAATCCAATCTAAACCTTCCCTGGCCCAGCCTGAGGCCATTCCCTCTCCTCCTGTCCCTGGGATCAGATCCCAAATCCCTCCCCGGCTGTCCCCTCCTGTCAGGGAGTTGTGCAGAGCCACAAGGTCCCCCCTGAGTCTCCTTTTCTCCAGGCTCAGCCCCTTTCCAGCTCCCTCAGGAATTCTCCAGCCCCTTCCCAGCTCCCTCAGCCTCTCCTGGTGCTTTCCCAGCTCCCTCAGCCCCTCCTGGGGCTCCATTCCCTTCCCCAGCTCCCTGGCAGTGTTCAGGGGGTTTTTCTGCCTCACTGTTCCCTCAGACTCAGCGATCCAGGCCCTTGAAGGTGCCAAATTCTGTTTAGGGAACATTCCTGCAGCATCAGGTGCCAGTGCTGGGAGCAGACCCGAGGCTTTGGCACACAGGAATTCCTGGGATAACCTGGGATAAATCCTCCTGAGCCATCCAAAGCTCATCTGAGGGACAGTGGCAGTGTCACCAGCCAGGCTGGGAGAGCTGGGGGTGCTCCCCTGGAGAAGGGAAAGCTCCAGGGAGAGCTTCCAGAACATTCCAGGGCCTGAAGGGGCTCCAGGAGAGCTGCAGAGGGACTGGGGACAAGGGACAGAGGGACAGGACACAGGGAATGGCTTCCCTCTTGCAGCCATAATAATCCCTGAAATCATTTCAGTGGGATTATTGCACATTATTTTCCTTGGCTCTGCTGCCTCGTCCCAGCCCATGAGGGCTTTGGGGTTCATGGAATTTTCCAAGCACTGGGAAGGGAGTGACAGAAACAGGGGGACAAGGTGGGAATGTCACTGTGCAGCACCCCAAAAGCAAAATCCCATCTCCTGGCCCTGCCTTTGGGCACCAGGAGGATGAGGAAGGAGCTCTGGAGGAGCAGGGAGAGTCAGAAGCTGCTCACAGCTCTTGGAGCTTTTCCCAGAAATGTCTGATGGAAAGTGTGGACTCTTCTTCCCGGGTCTGGATCGAGGGACAGGGATGTGGTGGGCTCATCCCAGCCCCTGCTGCAGTTTGGGATGGGTGGGAAGGAGGGACAGGGACGTTTTGGGCTCATCCCAACCCCTGCTGCAGTTTGGGATGGGTGGGAAGGAGGGACAGGGACGTTTTGGGCTCATCCCAGCTCCTGCTGCAGTTTGGGATGGGTGGGAAGGAGGGACAGGGACGTTTTGGGCTCATCCCAACCCCTGCTGCAGTTTGGGATGGGTGGGAAGGAGGGAATGGGGACGTGGTGGATTCATCCCAGCCCCTGCTGCAGTTTGGGATGGGTGGGAAGGAGGGAATGGGGACGTGGTGGGCTCATCCCAGCCCCTGCTGCAGTTTGGGATGGGTGGGAAGGAGGGAATGGGGAGGTTCTGGGCTCATCCAGTGCAGTTCCAGTGCTCTTTGTCTCATTCTGGACAGATTTGAGTCCGATTTGGGGCATTTTTCCCAGTTTCCAGCTGAAGCAGATATTCCTGTCAGGAATATCCGTGTCCTCCCTCCCTCTGGTGTGCACCCAGAACTCCTGGACATGGGGTCACATCACCCTGGAATCCTCCTGGCACCGCTGTTTTCCTTTTGGGGTCAGTGGTGTGTTCCCATTCCCCGTGCCCTCACACTGGGATGGCTCCGTGTTTCCAGCAGCCCCGAGCAGGCCTGGGCTGTGTCTGTGGGATTTATCCCAGCTCTGGATTTATCCCAGGCCTGGATTCATCCCAGCCCTGTGTGCCCACGCAGGGATTATCCCGAGGGCCTGCCTGGCGCTGGGAATGTCGCTTCTGCTCTGGGATGGGGTCCTGTCCTTCCTCCCCCGAGCTCTGTGCATCCAGAACAGCCTTAATCCTTAATCCATGTCCAAGTTTGGAATGCCTACGGTGTGTTTGCCCGATTTTCTGGCCGTTAGCTGCTGGTTTGGGGGGTTTTGGGGTGTTTTTTTCTGTGCCTGGTGTGTCTGGAGCCAGCTGTGCTGCTGAAATCCCAGGGGAATGGGGTCAGCAAAGACATCACTCAATATTCCTGCAAATCCAAGTGGGACAGGAAGCTGACGTTGGAGAAAATGTTTGAATTTTTGGTGTTTCTGCCGAATTTATCGTTAATTCCCATTTTTTTTGTATTTTTCAATAGTTTGTTGCTCATTTTTCCCTGACCTTTGCCCCATGTCTGACTTGGTTTTACCGCTTGTGTTTCGTCTCGGTGGTTTGGGGTTGTTTATTTTATTGTTGAACTCTTTAAGGGTTGTTTTTTGGTCCAGATTGGTAAATCCCAACATGTTTTTCCTGCCTTTGGTTGAACGGGGGGTCAGTCACTTGTTGAGGGTTTGGAAAAACCTAAATCTACGCCAGAGATGGGATTTATTTGGGTCAAATTCCAAGTGGTTTTTTTTTTTTCCTTTGCTGGGAGATCAGGGTTTTGCTGTGGAGCTGTTTGGGGCACAGGGGTGTCCATGGCCCAGGACCTGGGACAGTGAGAGGTGTCACTGCCATGGCAGGGGTGACACTGGAGGGGCTCTGAGGTCCCTTCCCACCCAACCATTCCAGGATTCCCTGATTCTCAGTTTTTCTGGCAGAGCAGCAGCAGAGATGAATGTTTGCTGTCATTCCAAGGCTGGAAGCTCCATGTGTGGAATGTGCCAGGCACATCCATGAGGAGCTCTCCTGCTCCAGCTGGATTCTCCTCTGCACCACAGAATGGGGAATTTATCTTCCTGACTCCAGTGAGGTTTTCCTGTCTTCCTCAAAGTCAAAGTGATCCAAGGATTTCGGTTCTTTTGGGACATGGGGGGATTTAGGCTGGTGAAGATGGAGGAGCTCCTCAGGCCACATAGAACCCCTTCCAGCCTTGTGCTCTGCTCCCCAGTGTTCCCTTCCAGGGCGGCTCCCAGGGCTGTGAGGGCCCAGCCCCTGCCTGGCTCTGTTGGCTTTGGGTGGAAGAGCAGAGCAGTGTTTCCTTCTGGGAAGGATCCCATGGAGCCCTTCCCATCAAACAGAGCCTCTGCCCCTGGCCCAGGTGTGGCTGTGCCTTGGGGTCATGGAATCCTGGAATGGGTTGGGTGGGAAGGGACCTCAGAGCCCCTCCAGTTCCATGGGCAGGGACACCTCCCACTGTCCCCAGCCCAGCCCCAGTGTCCAGCCTGGCCTTGGGCACTGCCAGGGATCCAGGGATTCTCTGGCAATTCCAGCCCAGCCAGGAATTCCTGCCCAAGATCCCACCCAAATCTCCTTTTTTTTTTTTTTTTTTTTTTTTTTTCAAAGATTCCCCCCTTTTGGGGCTGAGTAACAGTAAACAAGGAGGCCCCCCCCCCCCCTCCCCGCCCTCGCCAAATAAATTATAATAATTTGAGAGAAGGAGGATTTTGAATTATCCTGATTCCAAGAGAGGCCCTGCCTTCTTTTAGAGCAGGATACTGTCTTCTTTTAAAACCAAGACAGGGATCTTGGCGTCCAGTTGGCCAGAAAAAAGTGAAGCAAGATCCGAATTTTTCAAACTATCCTGGAATATGGAACGTCCTGGAAGATACTGGCATCCCTGCCCTTGGGTGGGTGCTCAAACAGCTGCTTCCTGTCAGCCTAGGAAGGAATGTCTGTTGATAACTGTTTCTCTTTGTCATTTCGTTTTATATATTGTTTTATATTTGGTATGTATGGCTGGGTTTGTGTCTCTTACAGTGTTGCAATGTCGCTCTCACTTCTCTGATATCCAAGTTTCAGCTGATATACATGTCTTTCCTCTGGGGTCATCCCTGGCCACCTACTGATGCTCAACTAGTGTGAGGTTACGAGACATGTGCAATAGTTCCCTGCTAGAAAACTGTGTGGGGAGTATAATGCTAGAGTCAGAGATTTACACAATATGTTTTAATTGTTGATTTTGGGTGAGAAGAGCTTTTCCTCCCAAAGCCTCCAGTCCTGTGTGGTGAGAATGTCTGTGACCCTATCATTGGCTTCAAACCTGGGTATGACTCTGCGCGGAGTGGGTGCTTACGCAGATCATATGTACCTCATGACGCTGCGAGAGGTTACACCATTCCCCATGCGAGATCCATAGTTGCCGTGCTCCCGTAGGTGCACGAGGGATTGTGTTACCTCTTGTTGGGATTGCCCAGGGTATCTGGCCACCGTGTGAACCTGCATGACTTCCTATCTGTAGACCATGAAATCCAGAGACTCGTTTTTGTCACTCAGGCTATTGGTTTGCCAAGGGGCTCGGGCATGGTAGCATCGGCCCGCTCTCGCGTTGAGCAAGTTTACTCGAAGTTCTGCAAGCCTCGAGTGGCATCATCTATGTAGATGGTAGTCCTGCGAGGATCTCTTGAGCTGGCACAGGTGCCGCTCATAGTATCTGAGACTGCTACTCTTGCGTAAATCCAAGGCTTTCCAGAGACTCGCCGACAGGCACAGTGCTCCTCACGCCCTGGGATGGCTCTGTGCACAATCTGAGTGTACTTTCAGGTGATGCCTGAGAGCTCTTTGGGCTAGGATAGGATTTACGCTTTCAGGGTATTATTTGGTTCACCCATTTCCTGTATAGGGTTTGTAATCCTGCAAATTCTTTGGTGGTATAAACTCTACAACCCTCTTCCGGTATACAGAGTGTAGCTACCGGCTTTCCCATATTTGGTCAGACACAAGAAGTCCTCTCCCAGGCCTTTGGAATCAGAACTTAAGGGACACTCTCACTGCCCCTCAGGCTTGCTTCGTGGAGAACCATTGGGATGACCTCACTAACCCAGAAAAAGTGACTTTATCTCTAGTTTTGAATCCCAAGGAGCAAACTTTAGGTGGGTTAAATGACTTATTACGGGCTGTTAAACTGGATTGTAAGAGATTGATGGGGTTTAGAGGAGTTAAGTTACCCCCAGGGTTGTGCAAGATGGGGGTCCTTTGGGCACAGCCAAACTTTATTAAAAGTGTTTGAGTATCACTGTATAGGGGAAGCTCGTCATTCATTTGGTGGGAATGTGCCTATCGCCCTGTGTCAGTCCCCCCCGGGTAGGTGCGCGGGTTTGTGGTCTCTGCGAGGCTCTAAGCAAGTAGTACCTTGTACCGGCCTCCCTTCGCAATAAATAGAACTGCTTTTTTTATCCTTTAATCCTGTTCTGGCCTCTGTTTGATTGTCCGGATTCCATCTCCTGCTTCTAGCCCAGATCCCAAAAAGGCAATAGACGATTTAAGGGAAAACAGCTTGGTACATGGTTGCTCAGCAGGTGACTGGCAGAGTGCGTCCAGGTCATGGGGGCAGGACTATGGGCAGGACCCAGATGGCTGGACCTCTGGGTCAACCCTTCAGATGCATGTGGTCACTGACTTCAGCTACCTGTTTGTTGATGAACCAACTCTTTTCCTTTCTTCCTCTCCCTCTTTCTCCAGACCAGTAGTTGTTGTCTGCTCTGCGGTGGAGAGCAGGGAGGGGATTGGACTGGTCGCCGTCTGGGCCATGGCCGACAGTAGGCAGGCAACATCAGCAGGCTCCTCAAATCCACGTGTTGCGTGCAGGTTGCTCCCTCTGTTGCGCAGCCTGTCAGGACTTCTGAGGTGGACGGCTGCTTGTGTTGTGAGTTCATATGCGAACACAGGGAGCACTCTTGGAAAGGTTGTCTTACATGCCTTCCTCGCTTACGCAAATTAGCCCTTCAGAATTCACTAGACCGTTTAAGAAAATTATTCGATTTACAAGCCAGAAGCCCTTTTAATTCAGGATATCTATTACCTGAGCTGATTTTTTTCTTTTTTCGAGACGAGGCCAAGAATAATAGATATGGGCAAGGTGTGTTTCAACACAACGAACACGGCTTGAACAAGCACGATGCACGATCCAGCTTGTATTTTCCTAAGCATTATTCTCGAGAGCAGAGAAATTGAAAAACTAAATTCAAAGTATGCGTAGGCGCAAAGTGCATCGCCTGTTCCGCGTTGGGGCCTCAGAAAACACAGAGTTTATCTATGATGCTCTCTAGAGCTTGCTAGTTCTTACAACTCCTTTTCTCTCCGCGGACACTATTCTCGCGCCTTCTCAGAGCCTGGCAAAGTGCGAATATTACTCCTTCTGGTCGAGTTCCCAGATCGCACACAGCAGGCAGTCGATCACTGCTTTTCTTTCCTTCTCACCAGTTCAAGCTTACTGAAGCCTCAAAGGAGTCAGAATCCAGCAGGGAGTTAATTCCTGCATCTCTTCTGTTTTCCGGTTTATGGTGAGCTCTTGGCTTGCTCCCTCAAGGGAAGGTTTCTTCCTGCAGCAAGAGTGCAGGTCAGAGATGGCTGGTTGATGGAGAGGGTGCTGAAACACAAACCGTCTTGATGTTTTTCGGAAGCTGGGGGAAAGCACAGCTCTGGCAAACAAGGAAACCGAGCAGCGGGCAACTACATATAAACCATTCCTTGGGCCTGATGGAGGAGGGAGAAGCCGAAAGGGGCTGAGTCTGCGCTGAAATTACAGTTCTTCGTTGAGGCCGGTCTTTCAGCAGAGGGGGAAGAACCTCTATGCATCTGAGGCTGGCTTCGGTGACATTGCATACTCTACTCTAGTGTGCCATTAGCGCACGAATGATGGCTACCTGGATCTACAGAGCAGAACAATGAGCCATAAATTGACGTGTCAGTTACTCCCGCACAAAAGCTCACGGGGAGTACCTTGCTCATCACTGGGGTTTCGGCTGTGTGCAGGAAATCCCGTGGAGGGAGAAGGAGAGTAGTGGTGGACGACTACTCAGCGTCACGGTGCAATTGGTGCTGAACCAGAGGCTTCGAGGCCAGGGAGCCCCTGTTCTAATTGCGGGCGCCTACCCTCAGGGACTCCCCGTTTGGATCATTCCACGAAATTTTGGAGGGGGATTCTGCTCTTTGACAAGTCGAGCTTCGATTTTCTTTGCTTTTTGCGTCATGGGCAGAATGAAGCAACGTTCAACCTGCGTCCAGTTTCCCCATTTTCTGTTGTGAACCTTTTTTCAGCAGAGAGAGTCAATCTGGCACTCGGAGTGTCTTGGCTATCAGTACGTGCATGCGTTCCCCAATGCCCACCATGTGCACCTGGCTCGAAATCAAGATATTCTTCCCTC
>JAJEOU010000228.1:0-14862 GCA_021534815.1 Acrocephalus arundinaceus
ACAAAAAATTTTAAAAATCCCAAAAAATCCTCCCAAAAATTCCCCCCAAAATTCCAAAATTTCCCAAAAAATCCCAAAAAATTCCCTTTAAAATTCAACCCAAAAATCCCACCAAAAATTTAAAAAATTCCCCAAAAATCCTCCCAAAAATTCCCCCCAAAATTCCAAAATTTCCCAAAAAAATCCCAAAAAATTCCCTTTAAAATTCAACCAAAAAATCCCACCAAAAATTTAAAAATCCCCCAAAAATCCTCCCAAAAATTCCCCCCAAAATTCCAAAATTTCCCGGAAAAATCCCAAAAAATTCCCTTTAAAATTCAACCAAAAAATCCCACAAAAAATTTTAAAAATCCCAAAAAAATCCTCCCAAAAATTCCCCCCAAAATTCAAAAATTTCCCAAAAAAATCCCAAAAAATTCCCTTTAAAATTCAATCAAAAAATTCCACCAAAAATTTAAAAAATCCCCCAAAAATCCTCCCAAAAATTCGCCCCAAAATTTCCTGAAAAAATCCAAAAAATTCCCTTTAAAATTCACCCAAAAAATCCCACCAAAAATTTAAAAAATCCCCCAAAAATCCTCCCAAAAATTCCCCAAAAGACACCCCAAAATTCAAAAAAACTCCCCAAAAATTCCCTCAAAATTCCCAAAAATTTCCCCAAACAGATCCCAGGAAGGGGAGATCGGGGGAGAAGGCGGCTCCTGATGCACCTGGGAAAGGGGAAAAAATTCCCAAAAAATTGAGAATTCCCAAAAAAAATTCTCGCCGAAAAATTCTCCGAAAAATCCCCAATAATTCCCCAAAAATTTCCACCAAAATTCCCCCAAAAATTCCTCCAAAAGTCCAAAAAAATTCCTTTAAAAATCCCAAAATTTTCCCCCAAATCTCAAAAAATTCCCACTAAAAATCTCCAATAATTCCCACCAAAATTTCCCCAAAATTTCCTGAAAAAAACCCCAAAATTCCAAAATCTCCCCAAAAAAATCCAAAAGTCCTTTAAAAATTTCCCCAAAAATCCCACCAAAAAAAAAAAAATCCCAAAACTTCCCCCAAAAAATCCTCCTAAAAATTCCCCAAAAGACATCCCAAAAAATCCCAAAAAATTCCCCAAAATCTCAAAAAAATCCCCCAAAAATCCCCAATTCCCAAAAAACTCTCACCAAAATTTCCCCAAAATACCCAAAAAAATCCCAAAAAGCCCCACCCAAATCTCCCAAAAATCCCCCAAAAAATCCTGAAATTTTCCCTAAAAATCACGTTTAAAAAGAGAAAAAAATCCCCCCCAATTCCCAAAAAAATCCCCCCCAAAATCTCCAAAAATTTCCAAAAAATCTCCAAAAATTCCGCCCCAAATCCTCAAAAATTCCCAAAAAATTCTCCAAACATTTCCCAAAAGAAGTCCCCAAAATTCCAAAAAAATTCCCAAAAAATCTCTTAAAAAGGCCCCAAAATTCCCAAAAACTCCAAAAAAATCTCAAAAAATCCCCCAAAATTCCACGAAAAATTCCACAAAAAATTCCTTTTAAAATCCAAAGAATTCCAAAAAAATTCTTCAAACAGATCCCAAAAAATTCCAAAAGAAATCCCAAAATTTCACCTCATCCGCCAGCAGCAGCAGCGGCTCCTCGGCCGCCAGGCGGAGCAGCGACTCCATGTCCTCGCGGCTGAGCACGTGACCTGCGGGGACCAATAGGAGACTGAGGCGAGGAGCACGTGACCCGCAGGGACCGATGGGAAACTGAGGCGCGAAACATGTGAGCCGCAGGGGCTGATGGGAAACTGAGGCGTGAAGCACGTGAGCTGCCACGGCCAATGGGAACCAGATTTTTTGGGGGGATTTTTTGTGGGATTTTGCGGGGATTTCTTTGGATTTTTGGGGGGATTTCTTTGGATTTTTGGGGGGGATTTTTGGGTGGATTTTTTGGGTTTTTTGGGGGGATTTGGGGGGGAAATTTTGGGGGAATTTTTGGAGATTTTTTGGCGAATTTTTGAGATTTTTGGAAGATTTTTTTGAGATTGTTGGGGAATTTTTGGGATTCATGGAGCACGTGACCCGCGGGCACCAAAGAGAAACTGAGGCACGGAGCTCCAAAGGGAAACTGAGGCACGGAGCTCCAAAGGGAAACTGAGGCACGGAGCTCCAAAGGGAAACTGAGGCATGGAGCTCCAAAGGGGAAACTGAGGCACGGAGCCCCAAAGGGGAAACTGAGGCACGGAGCTCCAATGGGAAACTGAGGCGCGAATCACGTGAGCTGCCCCAACCAATGGGAATCTCCGACATGGAGCACGTGACCCGCAGGGAATGATGGGAAACTGAGGCGGGAGGCACATGAGCTGCGGGGACCAATGGGAGACTGAGGCAGGGAGCACGTGACCCGCGGGGAGCGATGGGAAACTGAGGCGCGAAACTCAAAGGGGAAACTGAGGCACGGAATGGAAAAAAACGATCCCAAAAGGGAAACTGAGGCACTGATGGGTTCCCCCAAACCCCAAATGGAACATGGAGCCCCGGGATGGGTTTAAGGATCCTAAAAGGGAAACTGAGGCACAGATGGGTTTAAGGACCCCAAAAGGGACCCGGAGCCCCAGGACAGATTTACCCAAACCCTAAAAGGGAAACTGAGGCACTGATGGGTTTAAGGACCCCAAAAGGGGAAATTGAGATCCGGGATGGGTTCTCTCAAACCCCAGAAGGAAACCGGAGTCCCAGGATGGATTTAAGGACCCTAAAAGGGAAACTGAGGCACAGATGGGTTTACCCAGGCCCCAAAAGGGGAAACTGAGGCACGGGATGGGTTTAAGGACCCCAAAAGCCCCGGGATGGGTTCCCTCAAACCCCAAAATGGCCCCGGATCCCCGGGATGGGTTTAAGGATCCCAAAAGGGAAACTGAGGCACAGATGGGTTTCCCAAACCCCAAAGTGCCCCGGATCCCCGGGATGGTTCCCCAAACCCCAAAGTTCCCCGTTTCCCCGGGATGGTTCCCCCAAACCCCAAAGTTCCCCGGATCCCCGGGATGGTTCCCCCAAACCCCAAAGTTCCCCGTTTCCCCGGGATGGTTCCCCCAGACCCCAAAGTGCCCCGGATCCCCGGGATGGTTCCCCCAAACCCCAAAGTTCCCCGGATCCCCGGGATGGTTCCCCCAAACCCCAAAGTTCCCCGTTTCCCCGGGATGGTTCCCCCAAACCCCAAAGTTCCCGGATCCCCGGGATGGTTCCCCCAAACCCCAAAGTTCCCCGTTTCCCCGGGATGGTTCCCCCAAACCCCAAAGTTCCCCGTTTCCCCGGCTCCCCCCGCACTCACCCGTGGGGTCCCCGGGGTTGAGCACCCACAGCACCTTGGGCTGGCAGCGGCTCCGCGCTTCCCGCAGCTCCCGGCGCAGCTCGGCCACGTCCGGGGCCCAGGCGCGCCCTTCCCGCAGCGGGTACGGCACGGGCACGGCCCCCGCCAGCGCCGCGGCCGCCGCGCACAGCGCCGGGCCCGGCACCGGCACCAGCACCCCCGCGGGCAGCGCCCCCGGCGGGGAGCGAACCAGCGACAGCACGAACTGCGGGAGGGACGGCGGGGACGGGAGGGGGGTCAGCGGGGACGGGGTGGGGTCACCATTCACGGTTTGGGGTCACCAGTCCTGGTCTGGGGTCAGCGGGGACAGGTTGGGGTCACCAATCCCGGTTTGGGGTCACCATTCCCAGTTTGGGGTCACCAATCCCGGTTTGGGGTCAGCGGGGATGGGTTGGGGTCAGCATTCCCAGTTTGGGGTCACCAGTCCTGATTTGGGGTCACCAGTCCAGGTATGGGGTCACCATTCCCAGTTTGGGGTCACCAGTCCTGGTCTGGGGTCAGCGGGGATGGGTTGGGGTCACGAATCGCAGTTTGGGGTCACCAATCCCGGTTTGGGGTCACCATTCCTGATTTGGGGTCACCAGTCCTGATTTGGGGTCAGCATTCCCGGTTTGGGGTCAGCAGTCCAGGTATGGGGTCACCATTCCCAGTTTGGGGTCACCATTCCCAGTTTGGGGTCACCATTCCCAGTTTGGGGTCAGCATTCCCAGTTTGGGGTCACCAGTCCCAGTTTGGGGTCACCATTCCCAGTTTGGGGTCAGCATTCCCAGTTTGGGGTCACCAATCCCATTCCCATTCCCAAATCTTATTTCCAGTTCTCATTCCCAATTCCCATTTCCCCTCCCATATCCCATTCCCATTCCCAGATCTTGATCCCATTCCCAAATCCCATTCCCAGATCCTGTTCCTGTTCCCATTCCCAAATCCTGATCCCATTCCCATATCCCATTCACAGATCCCATTCCTGGATCCCAAATCCCATTCCCAGATCTCATTCCCATTTTGGGACCCCCATTTCCAGATCCCAGATCCTATTCCCACATCCCATTCCCATTCCCATTTGTGTTCCCATATCCCCCATGCCGATATCCCAATATCCCAATATCCCATATCCCCCTTCTCGATTCCGATCCTGTTTCCTTTCCCGATCCCATATCCCATTCCCATTCCCATTCCCATTCCCATATTCCTATCCCAATCCCATATATCCTATCCCAATCCCAATATCCCATATCCCATACCCTGATTCCGATCCCATTCCCATTCCTGATCCCATATCCCATTCCCGTTCCCATTTCCATTCCTGTTCCCATATCCCATATCCCATATATAGGATATATAGGATATCCCATATCCCCTATCCCAATCCCACATCCCACATCCCGATTCTGATCCCATTCCCATTCCTGATCCCACATCCCACATCCCACATCCCACATCCCATATCCCGATCCCACATCCCACATCCCACATCCCACATCCCATATCCCGATCCCATATCCCACATCCCACATCCCACATCCCTTATCCCATATCCCACATCCCATATCCCACATCCCATATCCCATATCCCATATCCCATATCCCACATCCCATATCCCATATCCCACATCCCATATCCCACATCCCACATTCCCCGTCCCAATATCCCACATCCCACATCCCAATTCCAATCCCGTTCCCATTCCTGATCCTATAACCCATTCCTGATCCCCTATCTCCTATCCCAATCCCATATCCCATATCCCACATCCCGACTCTGATCCCATTCCCATTCCTGATCCCATATCCTATATCCCATATCCCACATCCCACATCCCATATCCCACATCCCACATCCCATATCCCACATCCCATATCCCATATCCCACATCCCATACCCCAATCCCATATCCCGATCCCGATCCCAATCCCATTCCCACACTCACCGGGATGGCGGTGGCGGCGCCGCTGACCAGGACGACATTCCAGGGTCACTCCCATTCCCACATCCCATATCCCACATCCCATATCCCACATCCCAAATCCCACATCCCATATCCCACATCCCATACCCCAATCCCATATCCCAATCCCGTTTCCCGGCACTCACCGGGATGGCGGTGGCGGCGCCGCTGACCAGGACGACGTTCCGGGGTCACTCCCATTCCCATATCCCATATCCCACATCCCATATCCCATATCCCACATCCCACATCCCACATCCCATATCCCATATCCCATATCCCATATCCCACATCCCACATCCCATATCCCGATCCCACATCCCATATCCCACATCCCATATCCCATATCCCACATCCCATACCCCAATCCCATATCCCAATCCCAATCCCGATCCCATATCCCGGCTCTCACTGGGATGGCGGTGGCGGCGCCGCTGACCAGGACGACGTTCCGGGGTCACTCCCATATCCCATATCCCATATCCCATATCCCATATCCCATATCCCATATCCCACATCCCATATCCCATATCCCATACCCCAATCCCATATCCCAATCCCATATCCCGACCCCGATCCCATATCCCGGCTCTCACCGGGATGGCGGTGGCGGCGCCGCTGACCAGGACGACGTTCCGGGGGTCGCAGGCGACGCCGTCCCGGAATTTCAGGAATTTCGCCACGCGGGCCGGGAGCGTCCGGGATCGGTGATCGTGGTTGTACCCGCCTGCGGGATCGGCGGGACCGGCCCCGAATTCCATGGGATCGGCCCCAAATCCAACGGGATCGGCCCCAAATCCACTACAATCCCAAATGAAATGAGAACGTGGGGAAATCCCAATGGGATCGGCCCCAAATCCAACGGGATTGGCCCCAAATACAATGGGATCAATGGGAAATCCCATGGCATTGGCCCCAAATCCAATGGGATCGGCCACGAATCCAATGGGATCGGCCCCGAATTCAATGGGATCAGCCCCAAATTCAATGGGATCAACCCCAAATCCAGTGGGATCCCAAATCCAATGGGATCTGCCCCAAATCCAATTGGATTGGCCCCAAATTCAATGGGAACAACCTCAAATCCAGTGGGATCAGCCCCTCCCTGGATGACCCCAAACATCCCAAAAACCCCAAATCCCTTTTAGGATCGGATTCTCACCGATATTCCCGGAATCCATTTCCATCCCAAAAACCCCAAATCCCTCTTAGGATCGGGATTCCCACCGATATTCCCAGAATCCATTTCCTTCCCAAAAACCCCAAATCCCTTTTAGGATCAGGATTCCCATCGATATTCCCTAAATCCATTTCCCTCCTGAGTGACCCCAAAAACCCCAAATCTCTTTTAGGATCGGGATCCCCACCGATATTCCCGGAATCCATTTCCATCCTGGATGACCCCAAAAACCCCAAATCCCTTTTAGGGTCGGATCCCCACCGATATTCCCGGAATCCATTTCCATCCCAAAAACCCCAAATCCCTTTTAGGATCAGGACCCCACCGATATTCCCGGAATCCATTTCCATCCCAAAAACCCCAAATCCCTTTTAGGATCGGATCCCCACCGATATTCCCGGAATCCATTTCCATCCCAAAAACCCCAAATCCCTTTTAGGATCGGGATTCCCACCGATATTCCCGGAATCCATTTCCTTCCCAAAAACCCCAAATCCCTTTTAGGATCGGGATTCCCACCGATATTCCCGGAATCCATCTCCTGTAGGATTTTCCTCGCTCTCTCCCGCGCCGCCTCGGGCAGAGCCGGAGATTCCAAAAGTTCCGGCCAAGCGCAGGCGGCCAAAATCTGGGAATGGGGACGGGAATGGGGACACCGGGTTGGGGACACCCAGGGGACATCCCGGGGGACAAAGGGACACGAGGGGACGTTCCTGGTGGGAATCTCAGGGGACAGGTGGGGACATTCCCGGTGTCCTGAGTGACACGAGGGGACATTCCCGGGAGAAGCTGTGGGGACACGAGGGGACATTCCAGGGGGACACGAGGGGACATTCCAGGGGGACACGAGGGGACATTCCAGGGGGACACGAGGGGACATTCCCAGTGGGAATCTCAGGGGACATGAGGGGACACAAGGGGACATTCCTGGTGTCCTGAGGGACACCAGGGGACACAGGGACACTGGGAGGGGACATTCCCGGAGCCCTTGGGGACACACAGGGACACGAGGGGACATTCCTGATGGGAATCTGGGGGGACACGGGGGGACATTCCCGGGAGAAGCTGGAGGGAGACGAGGGGACATTCCTGGAGAACCTGGGGGGACACCCGGACATGAGCGGACATTCCCGGTGTCCTGAGGGACACGGGGGGACATCCCCGGTGCCCTGGATGACACGTGGGGACATTCCCGGTGGTCCCTGCAGTGCTGGGGGACACGAGGGGACATTCCCAAGAGATGTGGGGACATTCCCAGTGTCCTGGAGTGACAAGAGGGGACATTCCCGGTGGTCCCTGGAGCCCTGGCAGGGGACACGTGGGGACATTCCTGGTGGGAAACTCAGGGGACACGTGGGGACATTCCCGCTGTCCTGAGTGACACGAGGGGACATTCCTGGAGAACTTGGGGGCACATCCCCGGTGCCCTGGATGACACGTGGGGACATTCTTGGTGGGACTTGAGGGGACACGTGGGGACATCCCCGGTGGTCCCTGGAGTGCTGGGGGGACACGAGGGGACACGAGGGGACATTCCCAAGAGATGTGGGGACATTCCCGGTGTCCTGGAGTGACAAGAGGGGACATTCCCGGTGGTCCCTGGAGCCCTGGCAGGGGACACGTGGGGACATTCCTGGTGGGAAACTCAGGGGACACGTGGGGACATTCCCAGTGTCCTGGGGTGACAGGAGGGGACAGGAGGGGACATTCCCGGGAGAGGCTGGGGGGACACCAGGGGACATTCCCGGTGTCCTGGGGGACAGGAGGGGACATTCCCGGTGCCCCGGGGTGGGGAGGTGACACTCGGGGACACCAGGCGACACTCCCAGAACCCTGGGGTGACACTCGGGGACATTCCCGGATCCCTCGGGACACTCGGGGACACTCCCGGAGCCCTTGGGGACACTCGGGGACACCAGGGGACACTCCCGTACCTGCCGCAGCACCGGGATCGGCTCCCGGCCCATGGCCTGAGCGTCGTGGCCGCCGCCATCCAGGGGTGGCACCGACGGCGACAGCGACAGCGACACGGCCGGGGGTGGCCCCGCTGTCCCCGCTGTCCCCGCTGTCCCCGCTGTCCCCGGTGTCCCCGCTGTCCCCGGTGTCGCCGGTGTCGCCGGTGTCGCCATGGCTGTGACGGCGGCGGTGGCCGCGGTCCAGGGGGGAGGTGACAGCGACAGCGACGGCGACAGCGACAGCGGGACGGGACAGGAGGGAAAGGTCGGGAACGGCGGGGTGGGAAACGGGGCTGGGAATTTCCCTGGATTTATCCCGGATTTTTCCCGAATTTTTCCCGAATTTTCCCCGAATTTTCCCCAGATTTTCCCCGAATTTTCCCCGAATTTTCCCCAAATTTCCCCAATTTATCCCCGAATTTCCCCCAAATTTCCCTGGATTTTCCTCGAATTTTCCCCAAATTTCCCCCAAATTCCCCCATTTCCCACCCCATTCCCCCAAATTTCCCCCATTTTCCCCAAATTTCCCCAATTTCCCCCCAAATTTCCCCAAATTTTCCCCATTATCCCATTTCCAACCCCAATTCCCCCAAATTTCCCCAAATGTTCCCATTTATCCCATTTCCAACCCCAATTCCCAACCCCAATTCCCTGCCCAATTCCCTTCCCCAATTCCCAGCCCCAATTCCCTTCCCCAATTCCCCCAAATTTCCCCCAAATTTTCCCCAATTTTCTCCCATTATCCCAATTCCCACCCCAATTCCCCCAAATTTCCCCCAAATTTCCCCAAATTTCCCCCATTATCTCATTTCCCACCCCAATTCCCCCAAATTTCCCCCATTATCCATTCCCTGCCCAAATTCCCCCGAATTTTCCCCATTATCCCGTTCCCAACCCCATTTCCCCCAAATTTCCCCCATTATCCCATTTCCAACCCCAATTCCCCCAAATGTTCCCAATTATCCCAATTCCCAACCCCAATTCCCCGCCCCAATTCCCTTCCCCATTTTTCCCAAATTTCCCCCGAATTTTCCCCAATTTTCCCCCATTATCCCATTGCCTGCCCCAATTCCCACCCCAAATTTCCCCCATTATCCCATAATTCATGCGCGCAGAATTATGGGATAATGGGGGAAATTGGGTGGGAATTGGGCAGGCAATGGGATAATGGGGGGAAATTGGGGAAAATTCGGGGGAAATTTGGGAAAGGAAATGGGGAGGAAATTGGGGGGGGGGGAATTGGGGTTGGGAATTGGGATAATTGGGAAAATTTGGGGGAATTGGGGTTGGAAATGGGATAATGGGGGAAATTTGGGGGAAATGGGGTTGGAAATGGAATAATGGGAAAAATTGGGGGGAATTGGGCAGGGGAATGGATAATGGGGGAAATTTGGGGGAATTGGGGAGGAAATGGGATAATGGGGGAAATTTGGGGGAAATTTGGGGGAAATTTCGGGGAATTGGGGTAGGAATTGGGATAATTGGAGAAAATTTGGGGGAAATTTGGGGGAATTTGGGGGAATTGGGGAAGGGAAATTGGGGCTGGGAAATTGGGGAAGGGAATTGGGCAGGGAATTGGGGTTGGGAATTGGGGTTGGAAATGGGATAAATGGGAACATTGGGGGAAATTTGGGGGGAATTGGGGTTGGAAATGGGATAATGGGGAAAATTTGGGGAAATTTGGGGGGAAATTGGGGAAATTTGGGGAAAATGGGGGAAATTTGGGGGAATGGGGTGGGAAATGGGGGAATTTGGGGGAAATTTGGGGAAAATTCGAGGAAAATCCGAGGGAAATTTGGGGGAAATTCGGGGATAAATTGGGGAAATTTGGGGAAAATTCGGGGAAAATTCGGGGAAAATTTGGGGAAAATTCGGGGAAAATTCGGGAAAATTCGGGAAAAATCCGGGATAAATCCAGGGAAATTCCCAGCCCCGTTTCCCACCCCGCCGTTCCCGACCTTTCCCTCCTGTCCCGTCCCGCTGTCGCTGTCGCCGTCGCTGTCGCTGTCACCTCCCCCCTGGACCGCGGCCACCGCCGCCGTCACAGCCATGGCGACACCGGCGACACCGGCGACACCGGGGGCACCGGGGACACCGGGGACAGCGGGGACAGCGGGGACAGCGGGGACAGCGGGGCCACCCCCGGCCGTGTCGCTGTCGCTGTCGCCGTCGGTGCCACCCCTGGATGGCGGCGGCCACGACGCTCAGGCCATGGGCCGGGAGCCGATCCCGGTGCTGCGGCAGGTACGGGAGTGTCCCCTGGTGTCCCCGAGTGTCCCCAAGGGCTCCGGGAGTGTCCCCGAGTGTCCCCGAGGGATCCGGGAATGTCCCCGAGTGTCACCCCAGGGTTCTGGGAGTGTCGCCTGGTGTCCCCGAGTGTCACCTCCCCACCCCGGGGCACCGGGAATGTCCCCTCCTGTCCCCCAGGACACCGGGAATGTCCCCTGGTGTCCCCCCAGCCTCTCCCGGGAATGTCCCCTCCTGTCCCCTCCTGTCACCCCAGGACACTGGGAATGTCCCCACGTGTCCCCTGAGTTTCCCACCAGGAATGTCCCCACGTGTCCCCTGCCAAGGCTCCAGGGACCACCGGGAATGTCCCCTCTTGTCACTCCAGGACACCGGGAATGTCCCCACATCTCTTGGGAATGTCCCCTCGTGTCCCCTCGTGTCCCCCCAGCACTCCAGGGACCACCGGGGATGTCCCCACGTGTCCCCTCAAGTCCCACCAAGAATGTCCCCACGTGTCATCCAGGGCACCGGGGATGTGCCCCCAAGTTCTCCAGGAATGTCCCCTCGTGTCACTCAGGACAGCGGGAATGTCCCCACGTGTCCCCTGAGTTTCCCACCAGGAATGTCCCCACGTGTCCCCTGCCAGGGCTCCAGGGACCACCGGGAATGTCCCCTCTTGTCACTCCAGGACACTGGGAATGTCCCCACATCTCTTGGGAATGTCCCCTCGTGTCCCCCAGCACTGCAGGGACCACCGGGAATGTCCCCACGTGTCATCCAGGGCACCGGGGATGTCCCCCCGTGTCCCCTCAGGACACCGGGAATGTCCGCTCATGTCCGGGTGTCCCCCCAGGTTCTCCAGGAATGTCCCCTCGTCTCCCTCCAGCTTCTCCCGGGAATGTCCCCTCGTGTCCCCTGAGATTCCCACCAGGAATGTCCCCTCGTGTCCCTGTGTGTCCCCAAGGGCTCCGGGAATGTCCCCTCCCAGTGTCCCTGTGTCCCCTGGTGTCCCTCGGGACACCAGGAATGTCCCCTTGTGTCCCCTCATGTCCCCTGAGATTCCCACTGGAATGTCCCCTCGTGTCCCCCTGGAATGTCCCCTCGTGTCCCCCTGGAAATGTCCCCTCGTGTCCCCCTGGAATGTCCCCTGGTGTCCCCACAGCTTCTCCCGGGAATGTCCCCTCGTGTCACTCAGGACACCGGGAATGTCCCCACCTGTCCCCTGAGATTCCCACGGAACGTCCCCTCGTGTCCCTTTGTCCCCCCGGGATGTTCCCCTGGGTGTCCCCAACCCGGTGTCCCCATTCCCGTCCCCATTCCCAGATTTTGGCCGCCTGCGCTTGGCCGGAACTTTTGGAATCTCCGGCTCTGCCCGAGGCGGCGCGGGAGAGAGCGAGGAAAATCCTACAGGAGATGGATTCCGGGAATATCGGTGGGGTCCTGATCCTAAAAGGGATTTGGGGTTTTTGGGAGGGAAATGGATTCCGGGAATATCGGTGGGAATCCCGATCCTAAAAGGGATTTGGGGTTTTTGGGATGGAAATGGATTCCGGGAATATCGGTGGGGATCCGATCCTAAAAGGGATTTGGGGTTTTTGGGATGGAAATGGATTCCGGGAATATCGGTGGGGTCCTGATCCTAAAAGGGATTTGGGGTTTTTGGGATGGAAATGGATTCCGGGAATATCGGTGGGGATCCCGATCCTAAAAGGGATTTGGGGTTTTTGGGGTCATCCAGGATGGAAATGGATTCCGGGAATATCGGTGGGAATCCCGATCCTAAAAGGAATTTGGGGTTTTTGGGGTCACTCAGGAGGGAAATGGATTTAGGGAATATCAATGGGAATCCTGATCCTAAAAGGGATTTGGGGTTTTTGGGAAGGAAATGGATTCTGGGAATATCAGTGGGAATCGTGATCCTAAGAGGGATTTGGGGTTTTTGGGATGGAAATGGATTCCGGGAATATCGGTGAGAATCCGATCCTAAAAGGGATTTGGGGTTTTTGGGATGTTTGGGGTCATCCAGGGAGGGGCTGATCCCACTGGATTTGAGGTTGTTCCCATTGAATTTGGGGCCAATCCAATTGGATTTGGGGCAGATCCCATTGGATTTGGGATCCCACTGGATTTGGGGTTGATCCCATTGAATTTGGGGCTGATCCCATTGAATTCGGGGCCGATCCCATTGGATTCGTGGCCGATCCCATTGGATTTGGGGCCAATGCCATGGGATTTCCCATTGATCCCATTGTATTTGGGGCCAATCCCGTTGGATTTGGGGCCGATCCCATTGGGATTTCCCCACGTTCTCATTTCATTTGGGATTGTAGTGGATTTGGGGCCGATCCCGTTGGATTTGGGGCCGATCCCATGGGATTCGGGGCCGGTCCCGCCGATCCCGCAGGCGGGTACAACCACGATCACCGATCCCGGACGCTCCCGGCCCGCGTGGCGAAATTCCTGAAATTCCGGGACGGCGTCGCCTGCGACCCCCGGAACGTCGTCCTGGTCAGCGGCGCCGCCACCGCCATCCCGGTGAGAGCCGGGATATGGGATCGGGGTCGGGATATGGGATTGGATATGGGATTGGGGTATGGGATATTGGGATATGGGATGTGGGATATGGGATTATGGGATATGGGATATGGGATATGGGATATGGGATATGGGAGTGACCCCGGAACGTCGTCCTGGTCAGCAGCGCCGCCACCGCCATCCCAGTGAGAGCCGGGATATGGGATCGGGATTGGGATTGGGATATGGGATTGGGGTATGGGATGTGGGATATGGGATATGGGATGTGGGATATGGGATGTGGGATCGGGATAGGGATGTGGGATGTGGATATGGGATTGGATATGGGATATGGGATGTGGGATGTGGGATGTGGGATATGGGATATGGGATGTGGGATATGGGATATGGGAATGGGAGTGACCCGGAACGTCGTCCTGGTCAGCGGCGCCGCCACCGCCACCCGGTGAGTGCGGGAACGGGATCGGGAAACGGGATTGGGATATGGGATTGGGGTATGGGATGTGGGATATGGGATGTGGGATTTGGGATGTGGGATATGGGATGTGGGATATGGGATGTGAATGGGAGTGACCCTGGAATGTCGTCCTGGTCAGCGGCGCCGCCACCGCCATCCCGGTGAGTGTGGGAATGGATTGGGATTGGGATCGGGATATGGGATTGGGTATGGGATGTGGGATATGGGATATGGGATTGGGATATGGGATGGGATGTGGGATATGGGATGTGGGATGTGGGATATGGGATATAGGATATGGGATCAGGAATGGGAATGGGATCAGAGTCGGGATGTGGGATATGGGATATGGGATTGGGATAGAGAGAGGGGATCAGGAATGGGTTATAGGATCAGGAATGGGAAGGGATTGGAATTGGGATGTGGATGTGGGATATTGGGACGGGGAATGTGGGATGTGGGATATGGGATGTGGGATATGGGATATGGGATGTGGGATATGGGATATGGGATATGGGATATGGGATGTGGGATATGGGATGTGGGATATGGGATAAGGGATGTGGGATGTGGGATGTGGGATATGGGATCGGGATATGGGATGTGGGATGTGGGATGTGGGATGTGGGATCGGATATGGGATGTGGGATGTGGGATGTGGGATGTGGGATCAGGAATGGGAATGGGATCAGAATCGGGATGTGGGATGTGGATATGTGGATTGGGATATGGGATATCCTATATATCCTATATATGGGATATGGGATATGGGAACAGGAATGGAAATGGGAACAGGAATGGGATATGGGATCAGGAATGGGAATGGGATCGGAATCAGGGTATGGGATATGGATATTGGGATTGGGATAGGAATATGGGATTGGGATAGGAATATGGGAATGGGAATAGGAATGGGAATGGGATATGGGATCGGGAAAGGAAACAGGATCGGAATCGAGAAGGGGGATATGGGATATTGGGATATTGGGATATCGGCATGGGGATATGGGAACACAAATGGGAATGGGAATGGGATGTGGGAATAGGATCTGGGATCTGGAAATGGGGTCCCAAAATGGGAATGAGATCTGGGAATGGGATTTGGGATCAGGAATGGGATCTGTGAATGGGATATGGGAATGGGATCAGGATTGGGAATGGGAACAGGAACAGGATCTGGAATGGGATTTCCCCGGCGTACTACTGGGCCATCAGATCT
>JAJEOU010001262.1:0-18824 GCA_021534815.1 Acrocephalus arundinaceus
AGAGCCCAGAGGGTGAAATGACCCCAAAACTCTTTCTGGGGGCACCCAGAGTGTGGAACTGTAACCCAAAAACTTTTCCTGGAGACCCAGAGTGTGGTACTGAACCCAAAACCTTCTTCTCTGGGGGCACCAGAGTGTGAACTGACCCCCAAACTTTTCCTGGGGGCCACCCAGATGTGGAAATGACCAAAACCTTTTCCTGGGGCACCCGGAGTGTAGGAAATGAAAACCCCAAAACTTTTCCTGGGAGTACACCAGAGGGTGGAAATGAACCGCCAAACTTTTACCCTGGGGGCACCCAGAGTGTGAAATGAACCCCAAAACTTTTCCTGGGGGCACCCAGAGTGTGGGAAATGAACCCCAAAACTTTTCCTGGGGCACCCAGAGTGTGGAAATGAACCCCAAAACTTTTCCTGGGAGTACCCAGAGGGTGAAATGAACCCCAAAACTTTTCCTGGAGGCCCAGAATTGTGGAACTGAACCCCAAAACTTTTCCTGGCGAGAGCCCACGAGTGTGGGACTGAAATCCAAATACTTTTCCTGGGGGGCACCCAAGGGGTGGAAATGAAACCCACAAAACCTCCCTGGGGAGAGCCCAGAGGTGGGAAATGAACCCCAAAACTTTTCCTGGGAGTTCCCAGAAGTTTGGAAATGAACCCCAAAACCCTTCTGGGAAGGGGCCAGGGTGGGATTTTGTGGATGCTTGTGGAGGTGTTATGGATTTTGTGAGATTTTGTGGGATTCTGAGGTTTTTCGGGTGGGTTTTTTGTGCAGGTTGTTGTGGGGTTCTTGCTGGGGTGTTGTGGGGTTCTTGTGAGAATTTTGTGGGATTCTGGGGCCTTAGGGGGTTTTGTGGGACTTTTGCGGCGGTTTTTAGGGGTTTGACTAGCGGTGAGAATCGGCGGTGGGGCTGGGAGGCTGCTTCTCCCTTGGGATTTTTCCAGAGCGTGGAAATGAACCCCAAATCCCTCTAGAGAGGGGCCAGGATGAGTCTTGTCAGAGTTTTGTAGGGTTTTTTTGGGGTTTTTTTTTTTTTTTTTTTTTTTTTTTTTCTTTTGCGTGGGGTTTGTGGGGCTGGAGCTGCGTCTCCAGTGGGAATTTCATCCAGAGTGTGGAAATGAAGCCCAAAATCTTCCCCTGGGAGCTCCACGAGGGTGGAAATGAACCCCAAAACTTTTCCTGGAGACCCAGAGTGTGGCAAATGAACCCCAAACCTCCCTGGGGGCACCAGATGTGAGGTGCATGAACCCTAAAACTTTTCCTGGGGGCAACCCAGAGTGTACGGAATGAACCCCAAAACCTCCTCTGGAAGGGGCCAGGGTGGGATTTTGTGGGATCTTTGTGGTGGTTACGGGGGTTTTGTGATGATTTTGTGGGATTCTGAGGGGTTTGGTGGGGTTGGTGGGGTTTTGTGGCGGTTTTTGTGGGGCTGGAGCTGCGTCTCCAGTTGGATTTCACCAGAGTGTGGAAATGAGCCCCAAAAATCTCCCTGGGAGCGTCCCAGAGGGTGGAAATGAACCCACAACGTTTTTTCCTGGGAGTACCAGGAGTGTGGAAATGGAACCCCAAAACCTCCCTGGGGGCACCCAGAGTGTAGGAATGACCCCAAAAACTTTTCCTGGGGGCACCCAGGAGTGTAACGGAATGAACCACAAAACCTCCTCTGGCAGGGCCAGCGGTGGGATTTTTGTGGTCTTATGGGGTGTTTACTGGGGTTTTGTGAGTTTGTGAGGATTCTGAGGGGTTTTGGTGGGTTGGTGGGGTTTTTTGTGGGGTGTTGTGGGTCAGGTTTTGGGTGTTTTGTGAGATTTTGTGGATTCTGAGTGGCTTATGTGGTTTTGTGGGGTTTTTTGCGGGTTTTTTTAGGGTGTGGTGGGGCTGGAGCTGCTTCTCCCTGCTGGGATTTTCCAGTAGCGTGACAATGCAACCCCAAATCCCTCTAGGAAGGGCCAGGATGGAGGTCCTTGTAGCAGTTTTGTAGGCGTTTTTTGCGGTTTGGTGGGTTTTGTGGGCTGGAAGCTGGCTTCTCCCGGTGCGATTTCATTCCAGAGTGTTGGAATGAGCCCCAAAATCTCCCCTGGGAGCTCCCAGACGGGTGGCAACTGAACCCCAAACTTTTCCTCGGGAGAGCCCAGAGGGTGAAATGAACCCAAAACTTTTCCTGGGGGCACCCAGAGTGTGGAAAATGAACCCCAAAAACTCCCTGGGAGAGCCCAGATTGTGGAATGAACCCCAAAACTTTTCCTGGGGGCACCCAGAGTGTGGAACTGGAATCCCAAAACTTTTCCTGGGAGTACCCAGAGTGTGGAAATGAACCCCAAACCTCCCTGGGAAGAGCCCAGAATTGTGGAAATGAATCCCCAAAACCTTTTTTCCTGGGGGCAACCAGAGTGTGGAACTGAAATCCCAAAAACTTTTCCTGGGGCACCCAGCAGTGTGGAAATGAACCCCAAAACTTTTCCCTGGGAGAGCCCAGAGGGTGGAAAGTGAAACCCCAAAACCTCCCTGGGGGCACCAGGTGTGGACTGAACCACGCAAACTTTTCCTGGGAGGCACCCAGAGTGTGGTAATAACCCCAAAACCCCTTCTGGGAAGGGGCCCAGGGTGGGATTTTGTGGGATCTATGGGTGTTATGGGTTTGTGAGAATTTTGTGGGATTCTGGGGGTTTTGTGGGGTTTGGTGGGGTTTTGTGGGGTTTTGAGGGTTTTTTGGGGTTTTTGTGGGGTGTGGTGGGGCTGGAGCTGCTTCTCCCTGTGGGATTTCATCCAGAGCGTGGAACTGAACCCCAAAACTTTCCTGGGAGTATCCGGAGTGTGGAAATGAACCCCAAAACCTCCCCTGGGAAGGGGCCAGGGGGAGTTTTGTAGGGGTTTTTTAGGCTTTTGTGGGGTTTGGTGGAGTTTTGTGGGGTTTTTGTGGGGTTTTGTATGGTTTTGTGGGGCTTTGTGGAGTTATTTTGGGGTTTTGTGGGATTTTGTGGGGTTTTATGAGATTTTGTGGGATTCTGAGTGGCTTTGTGGGGTTTTGTGGGGTTTTTTTAGGGTGTTGTGGGGCTGGAGCTGCTTCTCTCTGTGAGATTTCATCCAGAGTGTGGAAATGAACCCAAAAACCCCCTCGGGAAGGGGCCAGGACGGGGTTTTGTGTGGTTTTGTGGGATTTTGTGGAGGTTTTGTAGGGTTTTGTGGGATTTGGTGGGGTTTTCTGGGGCTGGAGCTGCTTCTCCCTGTGGGATTTCATCCAGAGCGTGGAACTGAACCCCAAAACCCCCTCTGGGAAAAGGATTCCCATATTTCCCTCCGGGAAGGGGCCAGGGTAGGATTTTGTGGGGTTTGGTGGGTTTTGTGGGGTTTTTTTTGTAGTTTTGTGGAGTGTTGTGTGGTTTTGTGGGGTTTTGTTTGGGTTCGTGTGGTTTTGTGGGGTTTTGTGGGGCTGGAGCTGCTTCCCCCTGCGGGATTTCATACAGAGTGTGGAAATGAACCCCAGAACTTTCTCTGGGGGCACTCAGAGTGTGGAAATGAATCCCAAACCCACCTGGGAGCACCCAGAGTGTGGAAATGAACCCCAAAACCCCTCTGGGAAGGGGCCAGGATGGGGTTTTGTGAGGTTTTTGGGGGTTTTGTGGGGCTGGAGCTGCTTCTCCCTGTGGGATTTCATCCAGAGTGTGGAAATGAACCCAAATCCCCTCTGGGAAGGGGATAGGATGGGGTTTTGTGTGGTTTTGTGGGGTTTTGTGGGATTTTGTGTGGCTTTGTGGAGTGTTTTTAGGGTTTTGTGGGGTTTTGTGAGGCTGGAGCTGCTTCTCCCCTTGGGATTTCATCCAGAGGGTGGAAATGAACCCCAGAACTGCTCTGGGAGCACCCAGACTTTTGGGGGAGTCTCCCCCTTCCCTTTCCCTGCCCTCCCCTCCCCGTGGCAGGAAGGACACGGGAAATGTGGGAAATGAATGTGGGAAATAAATGTGGAAAATGTGGAAAATAAATGTAGGAAATGTGGGAAATTTGGGAAATAAATGTGGGAAATAAATGTGAGAAATATGGGAAATGTATGTGGGAAATAAATGCAGGAAATAAATGTGGGGAACGTATGAAATAAATGTGGAAAATGTGGGAAATAAATGTGGGAAATTAATTTGGGGAATAAAATAAATGTGGGAAATAGATGTAGGAAATCTAGGAAATATGGGAAATAAATGTAGGAAATGAAATAAATGTGGGAAATAAATGCAGGAAATAAATGTAGGAAATAAATGTGGGAAATAAATATGGGAAATAAATGTGGGAAATAAATGCCAGAAATAAATGTGGGAAATAAATATGGGAAATGAAATAAATGTGGAAAATAAGTGTGGGAAATAAATGTGGGAAATGTGGGAAATAAATGTGGGAAATGAAATAAATGTGGGAAATAAATGTGGGAAATAAATGTGGGAAATAAATATGGGACATGAAATAAATGTGGGAAATAAATGTGGGAAATAAATGTGGGAAATGAAATAAATGTGGGAAATAAATGTGGGAAATGAAATAAATGTGGGAAATAAATGTGGGAAATAAATGTGGGAAATGAAATAAATGTGGGAAATAAATGTGGGAAATAAATGTGGGAAATAAATGTGGGAAATGAAATAAATGTGGGAAATAAATGTGGGAAATCTAGGAAATATGGGAAATAAATGTGGGAAATTAAATAAATGTGGGAAATATAGGAAATACGGGAAATCAATGTGGGAAATAAATGTCCCCACCCACGGGGACACACTTGGGGTGGCTTTGTCACCTTTGGGTCCCCCCTCAGGTCAGAGGACGCTCCACCACCGCGGGGATGTGCTGGAGACGCTGGTGCTGCTGAACCCCTCGGACAAATCCCTGTGTGACGAGGTGAGCTGGGAGCGGGGTGTCCCCAGGGTGTCCCAGGGTGTCCCCAGGGTGTCCCCGAGGTGTCCCCAAGGTGTCACCAGGGTGTCCCAGGGTGTCCCAGGGTGTCCCAGGGTGTCCCAGGGTGTCTCCAGGGTGTCCCCAGGGTGTCCCTGTCGTGTCCTCAGGGTGTCCCTGAGGTGTCCCAGGGTGGCCTCAGGGTGTCCCCAGGGTGTCCCAGGGTGTCCCGGGGGTGTCCCCAGGGTGTCCCCAGGGTGTCCCCAGGGTGTCCCCTGGAGACCCATCCCCTGGACACCTCCCACCCCTGAGGTGTCCCTGAGGTGTCCCCAAGGTATCCCCAAGGTGTCCCCAGGGTGTCCCTGTGGTGTCCCCCAGTGTCCCCTGTGCCCCCAAGATGTCCCCTCAGTGTCCCCTCAGTGTCCCCAAGGTATCCCCAAGGTGTTCCCCTGGTGTCCCAGGGTATCCCCGCTGTGTCCCCTCAGTGTCCCCGAGGTGTCTCAGTGTCTCCTGGTTCCCCTCAGTGTCTCCGAGGTGTCCCCCCAGTGTCCCCAAGGTGTCCCCAAAGTGTCCCAGGGTGTCCCTGCTGTGTCCTCTGTGTCCCCTCAGTGTCCCCTGTGTCCTCGAGGTGTCCCCGAGGTGTCCCCTGGTTCCCCTCAGTGTCCCCTGTGTCCCTGAGGTATCCCTGAGGTGTCCCTGAGATGTCTCCGAGGTGTCCCCTGTGTCCTCAAGGTGTCCCCGAGGTGTCTCCTCAGTGTCCCCTGTGTCCCCGAGGTGTCCCTGTGGTGTCCCAGGGTATCCCTGCCCTGTCCCCCATGTCCCCTCAGTGTCCCCGAGGTGTCCCCTGTGTCCCCAAGGTATGCCAGGGTGTCCCTGCTGTGTCCTCAGTGTCCCCTGTGTCCTTGAGGTGTCCCCAAGGTGTCCTCTGGTTCCCCTCAGTGTCCTCTCAGTGTCCCCGAGGTGTCCCCGCTGTGTCCCAGGGTGTCCCCAGGGTGTCCCTGCAGTGTCCCCAGGGTGTCCCCATGTCCCCACGTGTCCCTGTCTGTCCCCAGCTGCGGAACCTGATCACGGACGTGTCTCAGCACAAGCTGCTGGTGTTTGCTGGGCCCTGCGTGGAGGACACGGGGGAGCTGATGCTGCAGACGGGCTGCTTCTCCCTGAGGGACTTCATCCAGATCTTCACGGACAAGGAGGTGTGGGACCAGTTTTGTGGGGTTATTTTGGGGTTTTGTGGGGTTTGATGGGGTTTTGTGGAGTTATTTTGGGGTTTGGTGGGGTTTTGTGGGGTTTTTCTGGGGTTTTGTGGGGTTTGGTAGGGCTGGAGCTGCTTCTCCCTGAGGGACTTCATCCAGATCTTCACCGACAAGGAGGTGAGGGACCAGTTTTGTGGGGTTTTTGTGGGGTTTTGTGGGGTTTTGTGGAGTTATTTTGGGGTTTGGTGGGGTTTTGTGGGGTTTTTCTGGGGTTTTGTGGGGTTTGGTAGGGCTGGAGCTGCTTCTCCCTGAGGGACTTCATCCAGATCTTCACGGACAAGGAGGTGTGGGACCAGTTTTGTGGGATTATTTTGGGGTTTTGTGGGGTTTGATGGGGTTTTGTGGGGGTTTTGTGGAGTTATTTTGGGGTTTGGTGGGGTTTTGTGGAGTTTTTCTGGGGTTTTGTGGGGTTTGGTGGTGCTGGAGCTGCTTCTCCCTGAGGGACTTCATCCAGATCTTCACGGACAAGGAGGTGTGGGACCAGTTTTGGGGATTTTTATGGGGTTTTATGGGGTTTTGTGCGGTTTGGTGGAGTTATTTTGGGATTTGGTGGGGTTTTGTGGAATTATTACGGGATTTTGTGGGGTTTTGTGGGGCTGGAGCTGCTTCTCCCTGAGGGACTTCATCCAGATCTTCATGGACAAGGAGGTGTGGGACCAGTTTTGTGGGGTTATTTTGGGGTTTTGTGGGGTTATTTTGGGGTTTGGTGGGGTTTTGTGGAGCTGGAGCTGGTGTCTGAGCACGTTGCCCCCTTCTGTGGGGTCAGGAGCTGGGCACCTTCAGGGTCTGCAGACCCTGCTTTGGAGCTGAGGAGGTTCCTGTGGGACTGGGATCTTTCCTGTGGGTCAGGGGTGTCTCCTTATGGGTCTGGGGTCTCTTCTCATGGGGCTGGGGTCTCTCCTGTGGGTCTGAGGTTGGCGGTGGTGTCTTGAGGCTCCTCCTCACAGGGGGGTCCCTGTGAAGTGTGGGGCAAATCCTGGGGTACAGGAAAAGGGGCGAGTCCTGGGAATTTAGGGGGTAGATCCTGGGAATTTAGTGGGGCAGATCCTGGGAATCTGGGAGTGCAAATCCTGGGAATTTAGGCCGCAGATGCTGGGAGTTTCTGGAGCAGATCCAGGGAATCTGGGAATGCAAATCCTGGGAATTCAGGGGGCAGATGCTGGGAGTTTGGGGAGCAAATCCTGGGGGTGTTAAGGGGGAGATCCTGGGAGGCTGAGAAGCAGGGAAAGGGGCAAATCCTGGGGATTTAGGGGTGCAGATCCTGGGGATTTAGGGAGCAGATCCTGGTAATTTAGGGGTGCAGATCCTGGGGATTTAGGGAGCAGATCCTGGTAATTTAGGGGTGCAGATCCTGAAGATTTAGGGGTGCAGATCCTGGAAATTTAGGGGTGCAGATCTTGGGGATTTAGGGAACAGATCCTGGGGATTTAGTGGGGCAAATCCTGGTAATTTAGGGGTGCAGATCCTGGGGATTTAGAGTGCAGACTCTGGTAATTTAGGAGGCAGACCCTGATGATTTAGGGGTGCAGATCCTGGTAATTTAGGAGGCAGATCTTGGGGATTTAGGGGTGCAGGTACTGAGGATTTAGGGGTGCCCATCCTGGTAATTTAAGGATGCAGCTCCTCACCCACCAGGCCTGGGGGGCCACAGCCACAGCCAGGATTGGGGGGATCAATGAAAGCCCCCTTGGGTGCCCCGCACCCCCCAGGACCCTGCCCAGCAGCAGCAGAGGGGCCTGGCACCCCAAAATCCCCCCCAAAAACACAGCAGGTGTGGATCCAACACCTGGACACCTCCCACCCCCGTGGGTCCATCCAGGTCCATCCCGGTGGGGGACACGGGGTGACCCCAGTGACCCCGGTGACCCCGGTGCCCCCTCTGTGCAGGTGGGGGACATCCTGAGCTCCGCTGACCCCTCGGCCAAGGCCAGGCTGACCATCAGCTGCCCCGATTTCGGGGAGTGGAGGGACTCGGGCTTGGAGCACCACAACCTGCAGGACTTCATCGAGCTGCGCTACAACCCCGGCTGCGTCCTGCCCGAGATGGAGGGGCTGGAGGAGTTCATGGAGTACCTGTCGGAGTCTCTGGAACCCCAATCCCCCTTCGACCTCCTGGAGCCGCCCACCATGGTGGGATTCTTGAAGCTCTCCAAGCCTTGCTGCTACATCTTCCCAGGCGGGAGAGGGGACTCGGCTTTTTTCGCCGTTAACGGTTTCAACGTTTTGGTCAACGGTGGCTCCAACCCCAAATCTTCCTTTTGGAAGCTGGTGAGGCACCTGGACCGCATCGACTCCATCCTGGTGACGCACGCGGGCACGGACAGCCTGCCCGGCATCAACAGCCTGCTGCAGAGGAAGCTGGCCGAGCTGGAGGAGGACCCATCCCAAAACTCCCAGAGCAACAACGGCGACTGGGCCAAGAACCTGATCTCGCCCGAGCTGGGCGTGGTGTTCCTCAACGCCTCCGAGAAGCTGAAGGACATCGAGGGCGACTCGCGGGTGCTCAAGAGCTGCGACGAGGCGGCGCTGACGCTGCACTACCTGGAGAAGTTGGGCATCAGGCCCAACCCGCTGTGCCGCGACGGCGGCGCCCGCGCTGAGCCCACCGTGCTCTTCCAGAAGATGGGAGTGGGCAGGTTGGACATGTACGTGTTGAACCCGGTGAAGGGCAGCAAGGAGCTGGAGTTCCTGCTGCAGCACTGGGCGGGGAATGGTTTCCCCAAGGAGCAGGAGCTGCCGCTGCAGTGCCTGACCTCGCTGTGCGTGCTGCTGGTGTGGCACCCCGTGAGCCGCAACGAGAAGATCATCCGAGTGCTCTTCCCCGGCTGCACACCCCAGGCCAGGATCCTGGAAGGGTTGGAGAAGGTGAAGCACCTGGAGTTCCTCAAGCAGCCCGTGGTCACCAAGAATGACCTGAAGGGGACGGTGCAGGTGGAGAAGGCGGCAAAGCAGCAGCAGCAGAGGAGGGCGGAGAGCAAGGAGAGCCTCAAGTCGGGCTCCAGGCTGAGCTTGGTGGAGGTGGCGGCGCCGGCGCCCAAGGAGAAAGCTCCCAAGGTGGAGAGGAAGGAGGTGAAGGTTGGGACCAAGGAGAAGCCGAAATCCCTGGGGGACGCGGCCAGAGCGGGGTCAGAGGAGGAGAAAGCCAAGGATGGCCGAGCCAAGGCGGACTCGGCGGCCGAGAAGGTGAAGGGCGACACAAAGCCGAAGCCAAACAAGGACAAAGCGGCACCCAAGAAGGACCCGGTGGCCAAGAAGGAGGAGAAGAAGCCACCAAAGAAGGACGAGGGGGCCGAGGCCAAGGCGGAGGCCAAGAAGGAGGTGAAGGTGGTGAAGAAGGAGGCCAAGGCCGAGGTGCCGCGCAAGGACTCCAAGGACAGCAAGGCAGAGGCCAAGGCTCCGGCCAAGGCTCCGGCACGGAAAACGCCGGTGCCGGAGAGCCGCAAACCCCCGGGCAAGGCCGGCAGCGCCAAGAAGTCCCTGCTGAAGAAAGAGCCGGAGAAACCCAAAGCCAAACCCGCCCGGAAGGAGCCGGGGACGTCGGATGGCTCCAAATCCTCCTCCCCCGAGGAGATGCTGCCCGAGGCCGAGCGGGAAGGCGGGAGGAGGAGGAAGGAGGAATCCACGGATGAAGGCATCGCCACGGCCGACAGCGAGCTGGAGCCTTTATCCCTGGAGAACGGGGGGAACCGGCGCCCGGGGGTCCCGGGGGATCCCTCCTGCCTGGAGAACGGCCTGGAAGACCCCGAGAGCCCCCAACGCTTGCGTCACCCCGAGAGCAGCCCCCTACGAGCCGTGTGCCCCCCGTCCCCCATGGCCAAAACCCCCAAGAGCGACCGCAGCGTCAACTTTGACCTGACGCCCACCGGGCCGCTCAACCACGGCGCTGAGGGCGCCGAGGATCCCTGCGGCAGCTCCGAGGAGAAAACCCTGGAGATGATGTCCCCGGCCAGCTCGGGGCCGGCCAGCGCTGGCCACACGCCCTTCCACCAGTCACCAGAGGAGCCGGGCCGGCAGCAGAACGCGTGGCCGGCGGCCGCAGCGGGCAAGGACGGCGTGGCGGTGCCGGACAAGCAGGCGGGGTGCCTGTCCTTGAGCCCGTTCAAAGATGACGTCCCCGACGTGTCGCCCACCATCACCACGCCCTCGCTGCCGGCCGAGGTGGGCTCGCCGCACTCCACCGAGGTGGACGAGTCGCTGTCGGTGTCCTTCGAGCAGGTGCTGCCGCCGGTCAGCGAGTCGCCGCCGGGGGAGGACGGGCAGCAGCGCTGCCGCGGCGGTGGGGACGAGGCCGAAGCCACCAAAGGGGGGCTGTCACTGCCGCTGCGGCCGTGCCACCACCCGCCCTGGGCTGACGGGGACGCGGCGGTGGCACCACCGAGGCCGGGCCGCCGCTCGGACTCGCCGCACGACGTGGATCTGTGCCTGGTGTCGCCGTGCGAGTTCGAGCACCCCAAATCGGAGCGGTCGCCCTCGGCCGCCGCCAGCCCGCGGGAGCTGTCGGACAGCGACGCCTCGCAGGAGCTGGCGCCGCCCCGGGGACGGCCGGGTGAGACCCCCCCGACATCGGTCAGCGAGTCGCTGCCCACCCTGTCTGACTCGGACGTCCCTCCGGCCACCGAGGACTGCCCGTCCATCCTGGCTGATGGGCTGGAGGAGTCGGACGAGGACTCGGAGCGGCCGGCCCGCGGCGTGGCCGGAGCGTGTGACCCACTGCCAGCCCCCATGAAGGACCCGTGTCCCCTCCCTGCCCAGCCCGGGATCTGCATGGTGGACCCCGAGGCGCTGCCCCCCGGCCGCAAGGAGCCCCCCGGCTCTAAGGGGAAGAAGATCCCGGCCCGTGTGGGCTCGGCCGCCCCCAAAGCTGATCCCCCTCGTGTCCCCACCTCGGCCAACAAGGCCAGGCCTGCCAGCGCTGTTGGGGACAAATCCAAGCCACCCCTTGGGGACAAGAAGGGCCCATCCAGCGGTGGCACCGCCCGCAGCGCCACAACCCGGGCATCACCGGCAGGTAGGGATGGGCAGACAACAAATTGTGGCACCGTGGTGGCTTTGGGGACAGCGGTGACATCTGTCCCCTCTGTCCCAGCAGGCACAAGGGCAGCAGCACCCCAGGGCCCCCCGGTGTACGTGGACCTGGCGTACCTGCCCGGCTCCTGGAGCGCCCGCACGGTGGACGAGGAGTTTTTCCGGCGGATCCGCTCGCTGTGCTACGTGGTCAGCGGCGATGACCACCTGAAGGAGGGGGTGCTGCGGCCGCTGCTCGATGCCCTGCTGGCCGCCAAGCACCACTGGGGGCTGGACATGCAGGTGAGGCCCCGGCCTGGGGGCGTGGTTGGAATTCTCGGGGTGCTGGGGGGTGATAAAGTGGCCTGGGTGTCCCTTCTCGGTGTTTAGGGGGTGACAAAGTGTCCTGGGTGTCCCTTCCTGGTGTTTAGGGGGTGACAAAGTGTCCTGGGTGCCCCTTCCTGATATTTGGGAGATGACAAAATGCCCTGGGTGCCCCTTCCCATTGTTTGGGGTATGACAGAGTGTCCTGGGTGCTCCTTGGTGATATTTGTGAGGTGACAGAATGCCCTGGGTGTCCCTTTCTGATGCTGGGGGGGTGACAAAGTGTCCTGGGTGCCTCTTCCCAATGTTTAGAGGGTGACAAAGTGTCCTGGGTGCCCTTTCCTGGTCCTGGGAGGGTGACAGGGGTGGTAGGATCAGGCTCCTCCTGATACTCGGGGTGAAAAACCGTCCTGGGTGCTCCTTTCTGATATTTGGGTGGTGACAAAGTGCCATGGGGGCCCCTTCCCAGTGTTTAGGGGGTGACAAAGTGTCCTGGGTGCCCCTTTCAGATATTTGGGAGGTGACAAAATGCCCTGGGTGCCCCTTTCTGATGCTGGGGTGGGTGACAAGATATCCTGGATGTCCCTTCCTGACATTTGGGGGGTGACAAAGTGGCCTGGGTGTCCCTTCCTGATGCTGGAGGGGTGACAAAGTGTCCTGGGTGCCTCTTCCCAATGTTTAGGGGGTGATAAAGTGTCCTGGGTGTCCCTTCCTGGTGTTTAGGGGGTGACAAAGTGTCCTGGGTGTCACTTGCTGGTGTTGAGAGGGTGACAAGGGGTGGTGGGATCAGCTCCTTGCTGATACCGGGGGTGACAAAGTGTCCTGGGTGCCCCTTTCCAGTCCCAGGGGAGGTGACAAAGTGTCCTGGGTGCCCCTTTCCAGTCCCAGGGGAGGTGACAAAGTGTCCTGGGTGCCCCTTGCCATTGTTTGGGGGGTGAGAGGATGTCCTGGGTGCCCCTGTCTGATATTTGGGAGGTGACAGAATGCCCTGGGTGTCCCTTCCCAATGTTTAGAGGGTGACAAAGTGGCCTGGGTGCCCCTTTCCAGTGCTTGAGGAGGTGACAGGATATCCTGGGTGCCCCTTTCTGGTATTTGGGAGGTGACAAAATGCCCTGGGTGTCCCTTCCCAGTGTTTAGGGAGTGACAGAGTGGCCTGGGTGTCTCTTAGTGGTGTTTAGGGGGTGACAAAATGTCCTGGGTGCCCCTTCCCATTGTTTGGGGTGTGACCGAATGCCCTGGGTGCCCCTTGCTGATATTTGGGAGGTGACAAAGTGTCCTGGGTGTCCCTTTCCAGTCCCAGGGGAGGTGACAAAATGCCCTGGGTGCCCCTTCCCAGTGTTTAGGGGGTGACAAAGTCTCCTGGGTGCCCCTTGCTGGTGTTTGAGGGGTGACAAAGTGTCCTGGGTGCCCCTTTCCAGTGCTTGAGGAGGTGACAAGATATCCTAGGTGCCCCTTTCTGCTATTTGGGAGATGACAAAGTGTCCTGGGATCCCTTCCAAATGCCTGAGGAGGTGACAGGATGTCCTGGGTGCCCCTTTCCCAATATTTGGGGGGTGACAAAATGCCCTGGGTGCCCCTTCCCACTGTTTGGGAGATGACAGGATGTCCTAGGTGTCCCTTTCTAATGCTGGATGGGTGACAAGGTGTTCTGAGTGCCTCTTCTATTTTTGGGGGGGTGACAAAATGCCCTGGGTGCCCCTTTCCCAATATTTGGGAGATGACAAAATGCCCTGGGTGCCCCTTTCCCAATATCTGGGAGATGACAAGATGACCTGGGTGCCCCCTTCTGATATTTGAGGGGTGACAGGATGTCCTGGGTGCCTCTTCCCATTGTTTGGGGGTTGACAAATTGTGCTGGGTGTCCCTTTCTGATACTTGGGAGGGGACAAAAATGCCCTGGGTTCCCCTTGCTGCTATTTGGGGTGATAAAAGTGTCCTGGGTGCTCCTTTCTGATATTTGGAGGGTGACAAAGTGTCCTGGGTGCCCCTTCCCATTGTTTAGAGGGTGACAAAGTGTCCTGGGTATCCCTTTCTGATATTTGGGGGTTGAAAAAGTGTCCTGGGTGTCCCTTCCCAATATTTGAGGGGTGACCGAGTGTCCTGGGTGCCCCTTTCTGATATCTGGGAGGTGACAAAATGCCCTGGGTGTCCCTTCCCAGTGTTTAGGGGGTGACAAAGTGTTCTGGGTGCTCTTTTTTGTTCCTGGTGGGGTGACAAAAGTGTCCTGGGTGCCCTTTCCCAATGCCTGAGGAGGTGACAGGATGTCCTGGGTGCCCCTTCCCATTGTTTGGGGGGTGACAAAATGCCCTTCGTGCCCCTGTCTGATATTTGGGGTGTGCCAGAATGCCCTGGGTGCCCCTTTGTGATATTTGGGGTGTGACTGAGTGCCCTGGGTGCCCCTTCCCAATGCTGGGGTGGGTGACAAGATATCCTGGATGTCCCTTCCTGACATTTGGGATGTGACAAAGTGTCCTGGGTGCCCCTTGCTGATGCTGGGGAGGTGACAAAGTGTCCTGGGTGTCCCTTCCTGGTGTTTAGGGGGTGACAAAGTGTCCTGGGTGCCCCTTGCTGATGCTGGGGAGGTGACAAAGTGGCCTGGGTGTCCCTTCCCGGTGTTTAGGGGGTGACAGAGTGTCCTGGATGTCACTTGCTGGTGTTGAGAGGGTGACAAGGGGTGGTGGGATCAGCTCCTTGCTGATATTTGAGGGGTGACAAAGTGTCCTGGGTGTCCCTTTCCAGTGCTTTAGGAGGTGACAAGATATCTTGGGTGCCCCTTTCCCAATATTTGGGGGGTGACAAAATGCCCTGGGTGCCCCTTCCCAGTGCCTGAGGAGATGACAGGATGTCCTGGGTGCCTCTTCCCAATGTTTAGGGGGTGACAAAGTGTCCTGGGTGCCTCTTCCCAATGTTTAGGGGGTGACAAAGTGTCCTGGGTGTCCCTTCCCGGTGTTTAGGGGGTGACAAAATGCCCTGGGTGCCCCTTCCCAGTGCCTGAGGAGATGACAAAGTGTCCTAGGTGCCTCTTCCCATTGTTTGGGGGGTGACAAAATGCCCTGGGTGCCCTTTATGATATTTGGGGTGTGACTGAGTGCCCTGGGTGCCCTTTATGATATTTGGGGTGTGACTGAGTGCCCTGGGTGCCCTTTGTGATATTTGGGGTGTGACTGAGTGCCCCGGGTGCCCCCCCAGGTGACTCTGATCCCCACCTTCGACTCCCTGGTGATGCACGAGTGGTACCAGGAGACGCACGAGCGGCAGCAGGAGTTGGGCATCACCGTGCTGGGCAGCAACAGCACCGTGGCCATGCAGGACGAGACCTTCCCCGCCTGCAAGGTGGAGTTCTGACCTTCCTCCTCCTCCTCCTCCTCCTCCACGAGCACCTCCAAACCTCCTCAGAGCCCCCCCAGGGCAGGATGTCCCCTCCCTGTGTCACCTCCTCACGCTCTGCAGCTGCTGCCACCTCGGGGAGGGGACAAGGGACAGTTGGGGACAAGGTGGGGGACAGGGGGTGTCCCCCGGCCCCCCCAGGCACCTCGATGGAACAGGGTAAATTTTGGTGTTTTTGGGGTTTTTTTCCTCTCTTGTTTTTCAGTGTTTTCCCCTCCAAAATACCCAAAACTCTCGGAGTGATGGGGGGAGCTGGGTCCTCTTTTTTCCCCTTTTTGGGGGGGCTGAGTCTCCATTTTTAGGGGGGGCTGAATCTCCTTTTTGGGGGAGGTTGAGTCTCCTTTTGGGGGTGACTGAGTCTCCTTTTGGGGGGTCTTGTCTCCTTTTTTAGGGGGGCCGAATCTCCATTTTGGGGTGACTGGGTCTCCTTTTTGGGGGGTCTGAATCTCCTTTTTGGGGGGGTTGAGTCTCCTTTTGGGGGTGACTGAGTCTCCTTTTTGGGGGGGCCAAATCTCCTTTTTGGGGGGTCTGGTCTCCTTTTCAAGGTGGAGTTCTGACCTTCCTCCTCCTCCTCCTCCTCCTCCACGAGCACCTCCAAACCTCCTCAGAGCCCCCCCAGGGCAGGATGTCCCCTCCCTGTGTCACCTCCTCACGCTCTGCAGCTGCTGCCACCTCGGGGAGGGGACAAGGGACAGTTGGGGACAAGGGGGGGGACAGGGGGTGTCCCCCGGCCCCCTCGTGGGCAGCTCGAAGGAACAGGGTAAATTTTGGTGTTTTTGGGGTTTTTTTTCCTCTCTTTTTTTTCCCTGAATGAGGCAGAGTTTTCCCCTCCAAAATACGCAAACCCGAATACCCAAAACCCTCGAAGTGAGGGGGAGAGCTGGGTCCCCTCTTTTCCCCTTTTTGGGGGGGCTGAGTCTCCATTTTTAGGGGGGCTGAATCTCCTTTTTGGGGGAGGTTCAGTCTCCTTTTGGGGGTGACTGAGTCTCCATTTTGGGGGGTCATGTCTCCTTTCTTAGGGGGGCCGAATCTCCATTTTGGGGTGACAGGGTCTCCTTTTTGGGGAGTCTGAATCTCCTTTTTGGGGGGGCCAAATCTCCTTTTTGGGGTGACTGGGTCCCCTTTTAGGGGGTCTGAATCTCCATTTTGGGGGGTCTTGTCTCCTTTTTTAGGGGGGCTGAATCTCCATTTTGGGGTGACTGGGTCTCCTTTTTGGGGAGTCTGAATCTCCTTTTTGGGGGGACCAAATCTCCTTTTTGGGGTGACTGGGTCCCCTTTTAGGGGGGCTGAATCTCCATTTTGGGGGGGTCTGGTCTCCTTTTCAAGGTGGAGTTCTGACCTTCCTCCTCCTCCTCCTCCTCCTCCACGAGCACCCCCAAACCTCCTCAGAGCCCCCCCAGGGCAGGATGTCCCCTCCCTGTGTCACCTCCTCACGCTCTGCAGCTGCTGCCACCTCGGGGAGGGGACAAGGGACCAGCTGGGGACAAGGGGGGGACAGGGGGTGCTGAGCTGGCCCCCGCAGGCACCTCGATGGAACAGGGTAAATTTTGGTGTTTTTGGGGTTTTTTTTCCTCTCTTGTTTTTCAGTGTTTTCCCCTCCAAAATACCCAAAACTCTCGGAGTGATGGGGGGAGCTGGGTCCTCTTTTTTCCCCTTTTTGGGGGGGCTGAGTCTCCATTTTTAGGGGGGTCTGAATCTCCTTTTTGGGGGAGGTTGAGTGTCCTTTGGGGGTGACAGCGTCTCCATTTTGGGGGGTCTTGTCTCCTTTTTTAGGGGGGCCGAATCTCCATTTTGGGGTGACTGAGTCTCCTTTTTTAGGGGGGCTGAATCTCCTTTTTGGGGGGGCCAAATCTCCTTTTTGGGGTGACTGGGTCCCCTTTTAGGGGGGCTGAATCTCCATTTTGGGGGAGTCTTGTCTCCTTTTTGGGGGAGGTTGACTCCCCTTTTTGGGGTGACTGGGTCCCCCTTTTAGGGTGACTGGGTCCCCTTTTTGGGTGGTCTTGTCTCCTTTTTTAGGGGGGCCGAGTCTCCTTTTTGGGGGGCTGAGTCTTCTTTTGGGGGGGCTGAATCTCCATTTTGGGGGGTCTTGTCTCCTTTTTTGGGGGGCACGAGTCTCCATTTTGGGGGGGCTGGGTCCCCTTTTTGGGGTGACTGAGTCCCCTTTTTAGGGTGGTCTTGTCTCCTTTTTTGGGGGGGCTGGGTCCCCTTTTTAGGGAGACTGGGTCTCCTTTTTTAAGGGGGCTCAGTCCCCTTTTTGGGGGGTCCTTGTCCCCTTTTTTGGGGGGCTCTTGTCTCCTTTTTGGGGGGCCACAGACCTGTGGGGGTTGGCATTGTGGGGGGGCTGCTGCTCTGGGGCTGTCCCCGATGTTTTGCCCCCTCCCCAAAATGGCTGTGACCCCCAAAAAATCTTGTGACCCCCCAAAAAATTGATTGTAACCCCCAAATTGATTTTATCTCCCAAAAATTGATTGTGACCCCCTCCAAATTGACTACAACCCTCCCAAATTGATTGTGAACCCCCAAAAATTGAGTGGAATGCCCCAAAATTAAATGTAACCCCCCAAAATTGACTGTGACCCCCCAAACTGATTGTGACCCCCCAAAAATAGATTTTAACCCCCCCCAATGGATTGTAACCCCCCCAAAATGGATTGTAACCCCCCCAAAATGTTGTGAACCCCCAAAAATTGATTGTGACTCCCCTAAATTGACTGCAGCCCCCCCAAATTGACAGTAAGCCCCCCAAAATTAAATGTAACCCCCAAATGGATTGTAACCCCCAAAATGTTGTGAACCCCCAAAAATTGATTGTAACCCCCCAAATCAAGTGTAACCCCCCAAAATTGACTGTGACCCCCCAAAATTGATTGTGACCCCCCAAAATTCACTGTAAGCCCCCCAAAAATCTTGTGATCCCACAAAATTGATTTTAACCCCCCCAAATTGATTGTGACCCCCCAAAAATTGATTGTGACCCCCCAAATTGATTGTGACCCCCCAAAATTCACTGTAAGCCCCCCAAAAACCTTGTGACCCCCCAAAATTGATTTTAACCCCCCAAATTAATTTTAACCCCCCCAAAATGTAATGAACCCCCCAAAATTGACTGTAACTCCCCCAAAATTCACTGTAACCCCCCAAATCAAGTGTAAACCCCCCCAAAATAGACTGTAACCCCCCAAATTTATTGTAACCCCCTCAAATTGATTTTAACCCCCCAAAATTGACTGTGACCCCCCCAAAATTCACTGTAACCCCCCAAAAACCTTGTGACCCCCCAAAATTGATTTTAACCCCCCAAAATTGATTGTGACCCCCCAAAAAATGGATTGTAACCCCCCAAAATTGACTTTAACCCCCCAAAATTGATTTGAACCCCCCAAAAAATTGATTGTAACCCCCCAAAATTGACTGTAACTCCCCCAAAATTCACTGTAACCCCCCAAATCAAGTGTAAACCCCCCAAAATTGACTGTAACCCCCCAAATTTATTGTAACCCCCTCAAATTGATTTTAACCCCCCAAAATTGATTGTGACCCCCCAAATTGATTGTAAACCTCCCCAAAATTGATTTTAACTCCCCAAAATTGATTGTAACCCCCCAAAAATTGACTGTGACCCCCCAAAAATTGATTGTGACCCCCCAAAAATTGATTGTAACCCCCCAAAAATGTAATGAACCCCCCAAAAATGTAATGAACCCCCCAAAATTGACTGTAACTCCCCCAAAATTCACTGTAACCCCCCAAAAATAGATTGTAACCCCCCAAAATTGACTGTGACCCCCCAAAATTCACTGTAAGCCCCCCCAAAAACCTTGTGACCCCCCAAAATTGATTGTGACCCCCCCAAATTGATTGTGGCCCCCCCAAATTCACTGTATCCCCCCAAAAATAGATTGTAACCCCCCCAAAAAACCCTGTGACCCCCCAAATGGATTGTAACCCCCCAAATCAAGTGTAACCCCCCGAAAATTGACTGGG
>JAJEOU010000429.1:0-46381 GCA_021534815.1 Acrocephalus arundinaceus
AAGAGAAGATTGATGGTAGCCAATGCTCTGTGGGGATGGCTGAAGAGGTGGAAAGAGGCTAATTGGCAGTGTGGAGGGAAACCAATCTGGGCTGCTGAGGAGTGGAAGGACATTGCTACCAGCGTAGGAAGACTACCTGTGAAAGTCCGCCACGTAGATGCCCATGTCCCCAAGAGCAGAGCTAATGAGGAGCATCAAAACAACGAGCAGGTAGATTGGGCAGCAAAAATAGAGGTGTCAAAGATTGATTTAGATTGGGAACACAAGGGAGAGTTGTTTTTAGCACGATGGGCCCATGATGCCTCAGGTCACCAAGGTCGAGATGCCACCTACAAGTGGGCACGAGACCGAGGGGTGGATCTCACCATGGACAGCATCTCTCAAGTTATCCGAGACTGTGAGACGTGCGCTGCCATCAAGCAAGCCAAGCAGATGAAGCCCCTCTGGTATAGGGGGCGGTGGTCTAAGTACAAGTATGGGGAGGCCTGGCAGATTGATTATATCACACTGCCTCAAACCCGCCAGGGCAAGCGCCATGTGCTGACCATGGTAGAAGCCACCACTGGATGGTTAGAAACCTACCGTGTCCCATGCTACAGCCCGCAACACCATCCTGGGCCTTGAAAAGCAGGTCCTTTGGAGGCACGGTACTCCCGAGAGAATTGAGTCAGACAACGGAACTCATTTCAAAAATAATCTTATTAAAGCCTGGGCTAGGGAACATGGCATTGAGTGGGTATATCATATCCCATACCATGCACCAGCTGCAGGTAAAGTAGAGAGATACAATGGGTTGTTAAAAACCACCCTGAAAGCATTGGGTGGGGGATCCCTAAAAAACTGGGAGCAGCACCTAGCAAAGGCCACCTGGTTAGTTAACACCCTAGGTTCCACCAACCGAGCAGGTCCTGCCCAGTCTCAGCTCCTTAATATAGTAGATGGAGATAAAGCCCCAGTGGCCCATGTTAGAGGTTTGTTGGGAAAGACAGTATGGATCAACCCTGCCTCGAATACAGATAAACCCATCCGTGGAGTTGTCTCTGCTCAAGGACAAGGCTATACATGGTGGATAATGCAGGAGTATGGAACAACACGATGTGTACCTCAGGGAGATCTGAGTGTAGGGTAAGATTCATATGTGCGTTAAATAAGTCAGATATGGAACAAAGGAGACGTGTAAGTGTCAAGGATCTGAGCAAGTAGGACAGATGGAAATGTGTAAGTGTTGGAAGTCTGAGTAAGTGGAATGAAGTTTTATTGTGTGTCCACGATGTAGGATAAGGGGTGGAATCTCCTGGGTTGGCAGGCAACTTCTACTCTATATCCTACATCGTGGGGCTCTGTTTTTTCTAGCAGTTGTTTCTCTTCCCCCTCGGCGAGGACTGTGGCTGATAGGCGGCCCTCGCTGGGGCGGGGGGGGGGGGGGAAACGGCTGCGGGCTCACTTACTTTCACTTTTGGCTAGCAGCTTGCTTTTCTGCTTGGCGTGCTTGCTTGCTACTATCGCTATTCTTTTCTAGGTTTTTTTCTCTTCCTTTTTTCTTTCCCCTTCCCGAAGATTAGGTCTGGCTCTGGACTGACCTGACCTCACCTGACCTGAGGAAGTTCGGGAATTTCCAGGGCTCGACACAGAAGATCTGCGCCTCTTCCCACACAGTATCTGTTTCCTTCTTTGTTTTTCCTTTTGTGTGGGGAGTGTTGTTAATAAAATAGGTTTTTCCACTTTCCCTCCAAGGAGTTTTTCTTCCCTCCCGAACCCAGGTCTGGGAGTGGGGGAGGGGTGGTGGAGGTTTGTCTTAGGGGTTCTCCCCCTAATCTGTTCCAAACTGGGACACTGAGGCTGTGCTAGGGGCAGCTTGGAACACACTGGACAAAAGTGGGAGCAACTGGGAGCAACTGGGACCATGCTAGAGGCAAACTGCATCATAATGGGGAATGACTGGCAGTGACTGGGCTCCTACTGGGAATGGTAAATAAAGAAATCAATCCTGGTTTATGGTTGTTATGCTGTGTGAATATGTCCTGACTGTGAGACCTGATCCATATAAATTTCTCCTAGCCTTCAGCTAAGGGATTAACTCTTTAAAATCATGATTCAGATCCCCCTGAATGTTTGGGTTCCCCCTGAATGTCGGGGTGTCCCCCTACAGCCCCCCCCCCACCGAGGGTCATCTGTGTCCACATCGACCGGGAGGACACGATGGTGGCCGTCATCTTCTCCCGGCCCATCAGGGTGAGTGGGGACACCTGAGAACCCCAAAAATCACCTGGGTACCCAAAAAAACCCACCTGGATAACCCCCAAATCTCCTGGATCCCACCCAAATCACCTAGGAACCCGAATATCATTTGGGTACCCCCAAAAAATCACCTGGATACACCTGGGTACTTCCCCAATTCACCTAGGTACCCCTCAAAAAATCACCTGGAAACCACCCAGAAGACACCTGGAGAAACCTGGGAATCCCAGAAATCACCTGGGTACCCCATCAATTGCCTGGGTACCCTCAAAAATCACCTGAGAACCCCAAAAATCACCTGAATACCCCCCAAAATCACCTAGATTGCCCCCAAAAACGTTCTGGGTACCCCTCAAATCATCTGGATCTCCCCCCAAATATGCATGAGTATCCCATAAACCACCTGGTACCCCCAGGAATCATCTGGGTACTTCCAAAATCACCTAGGTACCCGTGGGTACCCCAAAAATCATCTGGGTATCCTCAAAAATCACATGAGTACTCCCAAAAAATCACCTGGATACACCTGGGTACCCAGCAAAATCTCCTGGATCAGCCTCCCAAATCACCTGGGTACCCCTCAAAATCACCTGGATACACCTGGGTACCCCCAAAAATTCTTGGGCCCCTGCTCAAACTGGTGGTTATGAATCCCCACTGCTTTGCCTGGGTAGATGCCGTGTCCCATTTATCCCATTGACTTGAATGGGTAGACCTGGTGTCCTAAATCTTGATTGACTTGAATGGGTAGACCTGGTGTCCCTCAATCTCCATTGACTTGAATGGGTAGACCTGGTGTCCCTAAATCTCCATTGACTTGAATGGGTAGACCTGGTGTCCTGTTTAGCCCCATTTACGTACAGTAACCCTTCCCAGGGCTCCCAGAAATGCCACGGAGCTCCCAGTAACCCCAGAGCTCCCCCTTTTGAGGGGTTCTCAGGCAATTTTTTGGGGAACTCAGGTGATTTGGGGGTGTACTCAGGTGTATACAGGTGATTTATGAGGGTACCTAGGTGATTTTTTTTGGGGCTCCCAGGGTTATCCATATGGTTTTGGGGAGTACCAGGGTGATTTGGGGGGTGATCCAGGTGATTTTTTCGGGTTCACAGTGGTCTCCACTCACTCTGATGGGCAGGAGGAAGATGATGGTCACCGTCATTTCCTCCCAATCAATGTGGATGCAGATGACCCTCAGCAGCAGGGGGGCTGTGGGGGGATACCCCAACATTCAGGGGGCATCCCAACATTCATGGGCACCCCAAAACTCCAGGGGAGGGCCCCAGGGATGGGAGGGAGCCCCAAGTTACCTCAGGAGAGGATGCAGTGCAGGCACACCCAGGCGCTTTGGTCCGTGGGATTGGTGAAGATGGCATTCTGCACCAGCTGCAGCTCTGGGGAGGGGCAAAGGGGGCACCCCAAAATCTCAGGGGGGCAGCCAGAGGACACCCCAAGATCTGAACGGGGGCACCCAGGTGTACCCATTGAAACCAATGGGGATTTTTAGGGACACCATATCTACTCATTGAAATCAATGGGGATTTTTAGAGTCAACAGGTCTGCCTCTTGATCCAATGAGGATTTAGGGACAACAAGTCTATCCATTGAAACCAATGGGGATTTAGGGACATGGGGTCTACCCATTAAAATCAATAGGGATTTTTTGGAAACTATTAAGGGCAATGGGGATTTGGGGAAACCAGGTCTACCCATTCAAAGCAATGGACATTTAAAGACACCAGATTTACCTTGATAAAGTCAAAGGGACTTTTGGGACACCTGGTCTAGCTACTAATGTGGGGAATTTAGAAAATTGGGTCCAAGGATTAGTGGGAATTTAGGGACATCTGGTCTACCCATTGAAATAATGGGCTTTTTTGGTACACCAGGTCTACCCTTTAGGGACAACGGGGATTTAGGGACACCAGGTCTATGCACTGAAACCAATGGGGACTTAGGAACACCAGGTTTATCCGTTAAAAACAATAGGGGTTTTAGGAACATCAGGTGTACCCATTAAGGACAGTGGGGATTGGGGGTCATCAGGTCTACCCAGTGAAACCCATGGGCTCAGTGGGACACTGGGTCTACCCCTTAATGTGGGGAGTTTAGGGAATCAGGTCCAGCCATTGATGTGAATGGGAAATTTGGGACATCAGGTTTATGTCCATTGAAGTCAATTGGGGGATTTAGGACACCAGGTCTACCAATTGAAACGAATGGAGATTTCAGGAAAACAGCTCTACCCATGAATGGAAATGGTGATCTGGGGACACCAAATCTACTCATGAATGACTGTAAGGACATCAGGTCTACCATTGAAGTCAATGGGGATTTAGGGACACCATGTCTACTCATTAAGGTCAATGGGGATTTTTGGGACAGCAGGTCTACACATTGAAGGAAAAGGGAAATTTTGGGACACCAGGTCTACCCATCCAACCCAACAGAGCTCAACTTCAAGCAACGGGCTGGAGAATTTTTGGGATAGGGTCCCACCAAAATTCTGGGAATTTTTCCAGGGCAATCTTTTACCTTTCCTCAGCCTTTCAGGGGGCAGTGTCCCAGCCTCACCCTTCCTGCAGTTCCTGGTGAGCGCCAGGACCCACAGCCAGTGGTGCCAGGCCGAGAAGTTGGAGAACTCAGCAGAGCTCAGCAGGGCCCTGGCAAAGGCCATCTTGTCCTCAGGGTCCTGCCTGGCCACCAGTGCCTGCTGGTGGTCCCAGGTGTGGACTGGGAGGGCACCAGTACAAACCAATAAGCACTGGGAGCTGCCCCCAAGCCCCTGCGGCCTGAGGTGGCAGCTCCCAGTATAAACCAGTGTCTTGGTTTTGAAAAAAAGACAGGTATCTGCTAAAGAGGGGCAGGGCCTCTCTTGGAATGGATAATTCAAATCTCCTCTCCTCAAATTATTATAATTTAGAAAAATTAAAATGGCTTTCAGGCAGAGATATGGGGATGAGAATAACAGTTTTTTACTAATATGTATAAGAAGGCAAACAAACAAAAAAAACTACAGCAATTAATAGCAAACAGAACCAGGGGCCTTCACAGGGCTTGGTTTCACAAAACCCGGGGCAGTCTGGTCTCTTGGGACTCTGAAAAAAGTACCAAGCTGGAACGGTGAGGGATCCCAGGCTGGTGGATCAGATAAAATCCAGAGCTCCGTCGGTGGTCACTGGAGGGCAGGGATGTCCGGCAGGGAGGGCAGCGCGGGGCCGCGGTGCAGAACAGCCTCAAAGCAGCGGCAGGGGGACAGGGCCGGGCCAGCTCCAGCAGGGCAGCAAAAGGAGAGATCAGGAGTTTTCTTGGGCACACGAGCAGGATGATGGTAGCTCTCCTCAGGATCAGATCCGGGTGGTGCCCGTGAAAAACTCCCGCAGCAACAGCAGCCTGGTCCTCTCCCGATGCTGAGCACACAAAAGTGAAGCTGCACCCCCAGCCCTGTCTTTCTCCCTGCCCCCCCCCTCGCCCCCGAGAGAAACTCTTGGACACAAAGGTCCAAGTGCCAGGCTCCATCCCTTTGTTTCACCTGAGCACTGATAAGTACTCAGTAATTAGTTGCCTCCCAACCCTTGGGAAAAAATTCTATAGGTGAAAAAAAAAAAAAAAAAAAGAAACAAGCATAACCCCCAACATCTGGGAACGTGTCCTAAGCCACAAACACAGTGAGCAAGAGGGAATATACCCAAATATACCTGGTAAAAGTTCTCATCCAGTTATTTCACCATGGTAGCCACTGTGAAGAAAATTAACTCTACCCTGGCCAAAACCACCACAGACACACAAAAATAAAATTCTAGAACATGCTTCTGTGCTATTATAATTTTATTTTCTTTTAAGTAATATGGTTCAACATTTCTAACTTTAAAATCAACCCCTTTTTTCTCTTCATAAGAGAAGCAATCCACTATGAATAAACAAAAATACAACAATTGACAAGATATAAAACTCTCTGACTATGACTGAAAGAACACACTTTGGAAAGGTTAATTTTCTTCTACATCATGAAATGAAAAAGAATTGTCATCACTCCCCTGCAAGCCATCCAGTATGATTTCTATTTCATAAGGATGCAATTATTGTGAAATGCTTAATTTCCTCTAAAAGATGCTTGATCTCACTGAAGGGCCATTAAAATTTATCAGCCTCACATGACAGAGGTCTTGATTATTTTTCCACCTTTTGGTTTCAGTTCATATTGAGACACTAATTTTGAAGACCTTAGAAAAGCTATGTATATTGCTGACTTAGCTGGAAAGATAAGCTTTGCGGAAATCAGTTAAAACTTAGAGGATGGTTAAAGAGAGACCGGATTTTAGATAAGCTATTCTGGATCTAATAACTCATTGCTTGTCAACTCTGTGTTTGTGTAAAGCTTCCTTGCAGAAGCTAATCAATACCCCAGGAATACAAAACAATTGCAAAGCTCCTGTTTTCAGAAACAACCTATTGAAATAGGCCTGGAAAACAGGAAACAGGGAGTCCTACCAAGGATCCATGAATCATGACACAGCAAAAGGTTGAAAGGTTAGAACGAGGAAGACTAATTTTACTTCTTCATTTCTAGTGACCCCTCCCCAGAATAGACCCCCGACTCATTTCAGGGAACAAACTGCGCATGCTTAATAGCCTTTTTGTTAATTAGCATACGAAGCGGAGAAGAGGAGGTGACAAGGGTATGAATATGCATTTGTATTTTGTGTATTCAACACTTTTGTGGATAAAAGGCTTTGTAATCACCTGTGATCTTGGTAGCGCTCATTAGGGAAATATGCCAGCGCTGCCTGGTGCCATAATAAACATACACTTTCTAACTTTAACAGTTAGGGAGTCTTTTGTCTGTCACAGTTGGGTATCGATATTAGATCGATATTCATATTTTAGTCAATCATTTGGCGACCACGGCAGGACGCTGCTCTCTCTGGCTGAGGGGCCATCGGGGTCTGGGACCCCTCTGGGCTCCCACCCAGAATTTTCTGGGAAGAGGGCTCCTGCAGCCCTGCTGACACCCCAGGGAGAGACCAGATCTGCCAAAGCTACGGACAAAAAGGTATGTTTAATAAATATTGGAAAAGGTACCTTTGAGTACAGGCAGCTTATAAGTCATAAAGAGACGTCTTATGCAAAGCAGAGGCCTTGATTGGGTTTGGTAAGCTCAGTGAAGGTTGGTATTGGTGGTTATTTGTTGTTATTGATGGTTACTTGTGTTTTAAGTAAGAGCTGGTAACTCTACAGCTGTAACCAGGTGTCTCGAGGTGAGACAGAGGCGGCAGAAAGCCGCAGGTCTGGTATTGTTGTTTAGAAGCAATTGTGGCTCCAGATTTGTGTCCCAAGGTGGGGCAGACGTGGCAGAGAGCTGAAGGTCTGGTATTTTCGTTGTACGGGAGCAACTGTGGCTCAAAGTTTTGTGTCCCAAGGTGGGACAGACGCGGCAGAGAGCCGCAGGTCTGGTATTTTCGTTGTATGGGAGCAATTGTGGCTCCAGGTTTAGCTGCGATTTAAAAGCAGCTTGGTAGACTGTGGTTTGTGAATTCTGGGTCGAGCGGTCCCAGACCAGGTCGCAGGGGACCGTAATTGGGGTCCCAGCGCGTTGGCTGCAGTTGTACGTTCAGGCAGTAAATTTATTGGCGTGCCATATGTGTCATGGTTTGCAAGGGTTTGTGTTGTAAGAATTTGAAATTTGTGTACTTTTGGAGCGTGTCATTAGTGTGTGATAAGTGTTTTGGGTTTGTGCCTGTTTAAGCTGTGAAAGAATTTTAAAACCCCCGCCTGATCAGTGGAGGGATATCTGTGTTAGCATTTGAGAAAGTGGAAGTGTTTGGAGTGCTTGTACCGTGTTTGGAGTGTGTGCCAGGAGAAGTGTGTGTGAGTTTTGTTTGTGTGGCTGGCAGCAGAATTTTAACCAGTGTATTGTTAAGTAAAAATGGTTGTGAGTGAATAAGCTGTTTATTTTGCGTGTAAAAGGACGGGTGGTGTGGAGTTACGCCCGGTATCGCCTTGGTAACCGGCAGAAGGATTCAGGTTTTGTAGTTCCTGACTGTTTTTTCCAGCCCCGTTCCGACCTCCTAAAGGTTTGACTGAGGGGGGGGGGGGGGGGGGGGCTTGTCTCCGCTGTGAAAGAACATACTTAATTTTTGTGAGGTTTTGAGATTGCCGGTGTGTGTGTGGAGTGGTATTTTAATTAAGAACTGGTGATCCCTGTCCCAGGGTAGTGCAGGACGGTGAAGGGCTGGAGTGGCCCCGCTTCCCTCTTGCAGAGGGATTTGTGCTGTGTCCCGTTTGAGTTCTCTGACTTACAGCGAGACTTTATTAAAACCCTTGGTTGAGTGTGTATGTTTGGAATTGCTAATATCTGGCCGAAGCCCAGTTAGTATTTTGCAAAAGTCCCCATCCGTACCCAGATTACAGCTCGACAGGAATTGTGTTAGGTTTTAACTGTACGCTTGCTGCGGTGTGTGAAACTGCTTGCAATTTTTTCTTGAGTGCAGTTTAGCTGCAATATAGCCAATGTAGAGTATAACAGAAGACCTTGTTTGATAACAATTTGTGATCAGCAATTTAAGCAAGGAAGAGGGGACAAGTGTGTGTGTTGTCAATTTGTTTGATTGTGTTGTGTTGTTTCCTTTCAAGATTAAAATAAAATGGAGTTTTCCCCTCCCGTGGTGTGTATGCATGTAAACCCTGCTTCTCTCTTCAGTAAAAGTATATGTCCAGGAGCAGGAGGTATAGGGAGCGAGAGCCCAGTTCAGAGAAGTCTCCCTGCCCTAGGGAGGGTTGTAACTGAAACCCGGGGCTTGTGTTTCGTTGTGTGGTTTGTTATAAGCTGTGGGTTCGAAAGGTGTTTAAGTAAAAGTATCTATAACATCAAGGACCCGAAAAACAAACCAGAGAGATCATACAAGTACTTCTAAGATAAGCAATGACCTCTGATGAAGAGATAAAACTGATTAACATTCCCTTTTCCTCGATTAATTTAGAGATTTGGGAAAAGAGGGCTAAGGGCTATCAAAGTGATCCAATAAGAGTTGCTAAGAAAATGAAGTTTATGATTAAGCAGCATTTACCTGATTGGGCAGACTTCCAACTGCTGCTTGATGCCTTAACAGAAACTGAGAAGCAATTAGTTTTCAAAGTAGCAAAGGATCTAGCCTAGGATGATTGTAGAACACACAGGAAGATGTTAAAGAGGTATTTCCGCTTCAAGACCAGGCTGAGATCCTAATAATGATGAGGGGTTGGGACGGTTAAAGAAATACCAGGAACTGATAGTAAAAGGGCTGGAAAGAGCAGTCCCCAAAACCTTAAACTGGTCAGCCTTATATGCTATCAAACAGGGCCCCTCTCAAACACCTTCTGAATTCCTAGATCACCTGTGAGACGCAATACACCGACACCCCCTGGATCCTGGATGAAGAGATGCAGCAATTAATAAATTTATTTTCAGGACAATCTACAGGAGACATCAGGTGGAAAATCCAGAAGATCTGGGGTCCAAACAGCTGGAATTCAGACTCTTTACTGGATGAAGCCTGGAGAATTTTTAGTAACCAGGGAGAAGGATATAAACAAGAGATGATCTATGTGCATTTTGCAAGAAATTTAGTCACTGGAAAAACCAGTGTCCAGAATTAAGAAGGGGTGATGAACATAGAAAAGGTGATCCGAAAGGGAAAAGTGGTTGCTCATGTAAAGGAGAACTAAAGGGGACCAGAGGGGCCTACCCGAGGGGACCCTCTTGTTATAGTCAAAGTGGGGAAAGTAAAATTTTCCATAGATGCAGGGGCAACATTTTCAGTGTTGAATAAGGCCCTAATACCTGTAACCAATGACTATGTTATGGTAAAAGGGGCGAGTGGCCAATCTGAAAGAGCTTATTTTTGCAAACCATTGAAGTATAAATTGGGAAAACAGTAGAGAATTCACTGACTTTCATACATGCCTAAAGCTCCATCTGCACTTTTGGGCAGAGATCTGCTAGAGCAGCTGGAGACAAAAATAATATCTAAGAATGGGGAAATTATTTTGGAGGTAAAAGATCTACAATATGTAGAACTGTTAGGTTTAATGTTGATAACCAAAGCAATTGAAGTTGCAAATGAAGAGGAAGATTTTAGGAAAATACTAGATCAAGTATTTCCTGGGGTGTGGGCTTCTTATACACCAGGAAGGGCAAAGAATGTACTACCAGTACAGATCAGACAGCCAGTAAGGGTTAAACTATACCCCCTAAGAAGATTTAAGGGCTGTTAACAAAGTAACTGAGGACTTGTACCCCTTAGTTGCCAATCCTTATACCCTGTTAACCTGTGTAACACCTGAATTAACCTGTTTTACTATTTTAGATTTAAAGATGCTTTCTTTTGCCTGCTTCTCCATGAAGCCAGCTGGAAAATTTTTAAATCTAGACATAAAACTCAGCTCACATGGTGCATATTACCCTAGAAGTATGAGAACTCGCCCACTACCTTTGGGGAGCAGCTTGCAAAGGATCTGTAGTCCTGGGAACCTCCTCCAGGAGAAGGACAGCTCTTCCAGTATGTAGATGACCTCTTAATAGCCACCCAGACCCAGGAACAATGCCTGGATTGGACGGTAAGCCTCCTAAACTTTCTGGGCCTGCAAGAGTATCGAGTATCCCTAAAGAAGGCTCGGATGGTAAAGCAGACAGTCAATTACCTGGGCTATGAAGTGAGTGCTGGACAGAGAACCTTAAGGCAAGGTCGCAAGGAGGCAAAATGCCAGACCCCAAAGCCTCAGACAGTGAAAGAACTGAGAACCTTTCTGAGCATGACAGGGTGGTGCAGACTGTGGATTTATAATTATAGATTGCTGGTTAAACCTCTGTATGCCTTGATCATGGAAGGAAGCAGAGATCTTCAATGGACAAAAGAAGCAACTCGAGCCTTCGACCAGCTGAAGAAGACCCTCATGTCAGCACCAGCTTTGGGACTTCCTGACATGATGTCCCGGTTTGGAACAGATTAGGGGGAGAACCCCTAAGAGAAACCTCCACCACCCCTCCCCCACTCCCAGACCTGGGTTCGGGAGGGAAGAAAAACTCCTTGGAAGGAAAGTGGAAAAACCTATTTTATTAACAACACTCCCCACACAAAAGGAAAAACAAAGAAGGAAACAGATACTGTGTGGGAAGAGGCGCAGATCTTCTGTGTCGAGCCCTGGAAATTCCTGAACTTCCTCAGGTCAGGCGAGGTCAGGTCAGTCCAGAGCCGGTCCTAATCTTCGGGAAGGGGAAAGAAAAAAGGAAGAGAAAAAAACCTAGAAAAGAATAGCGATAGTAGCGAGCAAGCACGCCAAGCAGAAAAAGCAAGCTGCTAGCCAAAAGTGAAAGTAAGGGAGCCCGCAGCCATTTCCCCCCGCCCTGCCCCAGCGAGGGCCCGCCTATCAGCCACAGTCCTCGCCGAGGGGGAAGAGAAACAACTGCTAGAAAAAACAGAGCCCCACGATGTAGGATATAGAGTAGAAGTTGCCTGCCAACCCAGGACACATGAGTAAGCCATTCTTTTTGTTTTCTCATGAGAAGCAAGGAATCGCTTTAGGAATACTAGCACAAAATCTGGGCCCGTACCGAAGGGTAGTGGCCTACCTCTCCAAACAGCAGGACACAGCAGCAAAGGAGTGGCCAGGGTGCCTCAGAGCCATTGCAGCAGTAGCAGTGGACATCCAAGAGGCACGCAAGTTCACCCTGGGCCAGAAGATGACTGTGCTAGTGTCCCACACAGTGTCTACAGTCCTAGAAGCAAAAGGGGGGCATTGGCTCTCCCCACAGAGATTCCTGAAGCACCAAGCTATACTGGTAGAACAAGATGATGTTGAGATTGTGGTAACTAACATTGTGAACCCAGCTTCCTTCCTCAGTGAAAGTATGGGAGAACCTGTGATCCATGATTGCCTGGAGACCATCGAAGCCACCTACTCCAGCCGCCCGGATCTGAAGGATACCCCATTGGAGGATGCTGAGACCTGGTTCACTGATGGGATGTCATCAGTGGAAAGAGGCATGCTGGGTATGCAGTTACCACAAGCAGAGAGGTAATAGAGTCTGGACCATTACCAACAAATACTTCTGCGCAGAAGGCTGAAATAATTGCCTTAATTCAAGCCCTAGAGCTGGCAGAAGGAAAGGAAATTAACATCTCTACGGACTCAAGGTATGCATTTGGGGTAGTTCATGCACACGGAGCCATTTGGAAAGAGAGAGGACTGTTGAACTCACAAAAGAAGAATATTAGCTGTCATGCATATTAAAATGCACCAAAAAGTGAGCTCTAAATTAATATGCTGGAGGAAAGGGGGGCAAAAGAAGCAGCAAAAGGTAAGATACCTGATGAGATAACTGAGGCAGCATTGATTCCAGATGGAAAAATTTCTATTGAAGGTAAACCAATATACAATAAAAAGGATAAGAAACCTTTTCAGGTAGAAAAGGCAAGTTATAACCAGGAGGGATGGGCTGTAACAGAAGAAGAGAAACTTGTAGTACCCCCTATTTGTTGTGGTCATTAGTACAGAAGGAACATAAGAAAACCCACTGGGGAATAGATGCCCTGTATAACCATTTGAAAGAAAGAATCATGGCCAGGAAATTACAGGGCACAGTGATACAAATAACTCATCAGTGTAGCCTTTGCCTCCAAACTAACCCTAAAAATACCCCAAAGCCTAAAGTGGGACAAATTGGGAAAGGCTGTGGACCTGGGCAACAATGACAAATTGATTTAACAGAACTGCCCAGAAAGGGAGGGTACTGTTACCTCTTGGTGTTAACTGATACCTTTTCAGGATGGCCAGAAGCCTTTCGTGCCAGGACAGCTAAGACCAGAGAAGTGACTAAAGCACTGTTGCAAGAAATAATACCACGATTTGGAGTTCCAGCCACCATATCCTTAAAATTGAGAAATATGCAGCTGGAGCTCAAAACAGAGAACTAGATGGGCCAGTACATGATGTACAACCTGGGGATTATGTGTACGTTAAGTCTTTTGCAGAAAAGACCTTGGAACCGCAGTGGGAAGGACCATTCCAGGTGCTCCTCACTACCTTCACTGCAATCAAGATCAAAGAACAGAAGGCCTGGATTCACCATTCCCGAGTGAAGAAAGCCCCAGATGGAATTTGGAAGGTCACCCCAGGCGATAATGAACTGTAGCTGAAGCTCACTCAAGACCACAAATAAATGGACTAATAGTTATTATGGATATTATGTGGAAGGCTGTAACTATTGTAGAAATTACCTTAGTCATAACAAGAGTTAATGCAGTACCACGTAGGTATAATGTGACTGGGATATACTGGTGCCAAGGAAAAGCTTATGACCCCTACTCTCGTAAGGCTTTAAACAAGATGCTAAGAGTCACGAATGCAAGCTTGTGGGAAGGAAGAAATGTTTGGGGATGTAAGTATGCATTCGTGCAGGATGGGTTCCACAAGGCTTACCACCCACCCATGAAACCCATCCGGATCAGTCCTGAATGCTGTGACAGATGCTTGAGTAAATGTCCTCAGTTTAGACTCAAAATAGAGGGATGTGCAATAAGAGGGTATGACATTGACTTTAACATCACTCAGGTATGTACTGAGTTCCATAAAGACCAGATCAAGGTTACTCCACCAGTGCCAAGAAAGGCTGCGATCACCCGGAGGCCAGCTATTCCAGAATTAGAGGAACGAATAACTCCTGTAGTTACCAGGATTGGGCCATATGCTATTAAGAGGACAGGAATTCAGAAGCTGATAGTCAACCCAAAGTGGTCTTTAAAATGAGTAGAAATGGGAGTACATGTAAATGCTTCTCACATTCGGCCAGAATGTGCCCCATTTCTCAGAAACTCCTTTATGGATTGGACCACTTGGCTTCAAAAAAGTATGCCTCCCAATTTCAGGAGTAAGAGGGCTCTCACTGGGTTGCTAGGGACAGGACTGGGAGTGCTGAACACAATAGATTCAGAGGTGCTGATGAATAAATTAACCTCAGTAGGGAGTGATTTAGTTTAACTACAGCAACCTTTGCAATCCTCTCTACTAGCACTGGGTAACAATCATTGGAAACTGACCCAGATACTACCAGAATGGGAAAACACAGAGGAGCGAGATCATGAGGTAATAATTAATGCACTAGGTACAGCTAGTGAAAATATCTCACTGGCTCTAGGGTGTACTCAAGCACAACTGTGAATGCAAACAGTAGCTGCTGCAGTTATCAGGGAAGGTGGAGAGGGAACATTCCCTGCTGAAATTCGCAAAATTGTTTGGGACAATGCTTCTGATATGGAAAGGGAACTTCAGTCTTGGTGGGTGTTGGTCAATTTCACCTATAACCCTGTAACTAGTGTAGTGACAGCCTTTGTTTTAACTATACACGATGCCTCAGTGGACCTAATACATCCAATAGTCCCCTTAGGATTAAACCATGAGGGAACTGTATTGTGCTCTTCTGAACACAGGATGTGGGCACGAGAAATTGAAGGAAAATGGCAAACCATTAATCTAGAGCCCTGTACTGTGAGAAGACAACTAGGATACATATGCGAAGGGACATTAGAAGGTGACAAAGACACTTGTTTGGATACGGACCAAAGTATTTGTCACTTTGAGACACATCCAGGTGAACAGAAAACTTCACTTGTGTATATAGGACAAGGTTGTGTCTGTCTAAGGACAGCATGCCCCATCATAAGGATAGACAGCCAAATTATAGATAAGACTCAATTCAATTTGTGTGTTTGCAATTTTGTTAGAATCAAGGGATGTGATTTTTCCTATCGTGCACCTGTAGTATCACATCAATATATAAAGGCTAATCTAACCACTGTGCAGAAAATACTGCCTGTGCCCATAGGAATGAATCTGACTTTAGTTGCTCAATTGATGAAACATCCTGAATTGAAAGAAATCTTAAAAGAAATTAAAGATGGAGGGAAAAAGATGTTAATTACCATACACCATGACACAGAGACCATCAAAGGGGTTTTTAAAAGGTTTGAGGAACATTTGTCTCATCATTGGTGGGATGTCCTTTTTGGGTGGTCTCCGACAGCAACTGGTATACTAAATACCTTAGTCCACCCTAAAATTGTGTTGCTTATTTTAGTTGGCGTAAGTCTGGTGTTATCTGTTATAATACTTGTTTGGAATTGGAGGATGCTACGACGAGTAGCAGCCTTAACATCACTATCAAAGGCATGTGGCTTGGTCTTGAGAGATACTATCTGTACGGCTTGGATAGATGAAGAAGATTCTGCATATTGAGTAAAAGAATTTACTCTCTTCAAAGAAGAAGTGGGGAAAATGAGACACTAATTTTGAAGACCTTAGAAAAGCTATGTATATTGCTGACTTAGCTGGAAAGATAAGCTTTGCGGAAATCAGTTAAAACTTGGAGGATGGTTAAAAAGAGACCGGATTTTAGATAAGCTATCCTGGATCTAATAACTCATTGCTTGTCAACTCTGTGTTTGTGTAAAGCTTCCTTGCAGAAGCTAATCAATACCCCAGGAATACAAAACAATTGCAAAGCTCCTGTTTTCAGAAACAACCTATTGAAATAGGCCTGGAAAACAGGAAACAGGGAGTCCTACCAAGGATCCATGAATCATGACACAGCAAAAGGTTGAAAGGTTAGAACGAGGAAGACTAATTTTACTTCTTCATTTCTAGTGACCCCTCCCCAGAATAGACCCCCGACTCATTTCAGGGAACAAACTGCGCATGCTTAATAGCCTTTTTGTTAATTAGCATACGAAGCGGAGAAGAGGAGGTGACAAGGGTATGAATATGCATTTGTATTTTGTGTATTCAACACTTTTGTGGATAAAAGGCTTTGTAATCACCTGTGATCTTGGTAGCGCTCATTAGGGAGATATCCCAGCTTTGCCCGGCGCCGTAATAAACATACACTTTGTAACTTTAACAGTTAGGGAGCCTTTTGTCCATCACAGTTGGGTATCGATATTAGATCGATATTCATATTTTAATAAATCAGCAGGAACACCTTGTCTCTCTCTGCCAAAAACTAAGCAGCAAGGAAAATGACTGGTCTGGCTGAGCACGGAGCTTTTGCAGGAACTTGGGGCAAAAAAGAGGGTGCATCACCTTTTGACAGAGAGGAAGAAAAATCAGGAAATGTTTAAGGACATTTTTAGGTCATGCAGAAAGAAAATTAGAGAGGTGAAAGCTCACTTACAGCTTTACCTGGCTGCTTCTGGGAAGGATAACGCAAATGTTTTATAAATACATTAATGGCAAAAGGAGGTGGAAAGACAAAATCCATTCCTTATTGGGAGTATATTATTACCATGGATGAGGAAAAAGCTGAGGTGCTTAACCCCTTCTTTGCATCAGTTTTCAACCACAGGACAGGTTGTCCTCAGGACAAGTGTTCTCCTGAGCTGGTAGATGGAGACAGGCAGCAGAAGAGCTCCCCTGTCATCCAGGAGGAAGCAGCTGGGGACCTGCTGAGCCACTCTGATGCTCACAGGGGTCTCTGGGACCAGATGGGATCCATCCTATGGGCATGAGGGAGCTGCTGGATGAGCTCCCCAAGTTGCTCTCCATCATTTCTCATCAGGCCTGGCTCACCAGGGAGGTCCCAGAGGCCTGGAGGTGCCAATGTGAGCCCATCCCCAAGCAGGGCTGCAAGGAGGATCTGGGGAACTCCAGGCCTGTCAGCCTGACCTCGGTGCCCAGTAAGGTTATGGAACAGATCACCTTGAGTGCCATCACAGGGCACCCACAGGATGGCTGAGGGATCAGAGCCAGCCAGCGTGGATTTCAATATCTGCACTGATGATCTGGATGAGGGGATTGAGTCCAGCATCAGCAAATTTACAGATGACACCAAGCTGGGTGTAAGTGTGGATGTGCTGGAGGGTAGGAGGGCTCTGCACAGGGACCTGCACAGGCTGGATCCAGGGCCCAAATCCAACCATGTCAGGTTTAACAAGACCAAGGGCTGGGTCCTGCACTTTGGCCACAACAACCCCTGCAGTGCTACAGGCTGGGGACAGAGTGGCTGGACAGTGGCCAGGCAGAAAGGGACCTGGGGGCACTGCTGGACAGCAGGCTGGACATGAGGCAGCAGTGTGCCCAGGTGGCCAAGAAGGCCAGTGGCTCCTGGCCTGGATCAAGAATGGTGTGGCCAGCAGGACCAGATCATCTGTGCCACCCCTGCCCTGCACCTAGCTCTGGACACAGACACATCTGCTGCAGCTTCAGAGAAGGGAAAAAAAGGGGAATCTCAAGTGAAAACTTTGCTAGGAGATCCATTAGTTCATTTAGAGCCACTGAGATCACAGCTCCTCATTGACACAGTCTGGGGCCACAGTGAAGGTGTGGAGAATCAAAATGAGAAATGACATAAACAATGGCCTTGCTTTGTGGACAATGTTAAAAACAAAAAACACAAGAAAAAAAAACCCTGACAACCAAACAAAAAAGAACTCTGAAAGATGGTTTTTATTACAAATTATTTGCAGAAACTGGCCAGCAGTTTACTGTTTCTGAAAGCATCCTGTGATCAGTGACCATGCTGCAGCCTTGAGCTCCTGGTTCCTCAGGCTGTAGATGAGGGGGTTCAGGGCTGGAGGCACCACCGAGTATAGAACTGACAGGCCCAGATCCAGGGATGGGGAGGAGATGGAGGGGGGCTTCAGGTAGGCAAAGACTGAAGTGCTAAGGAACAGGGAGAGCACAGCCAGATGAGGGAGGCAGGTGGAAAAGGCTTTGTGCTGTCCCTGCTCAGAGGGGATCCTCAGCACAGCCCTGAAGATCTGTACATATGAGAAAACAATGAACACAAAACAACTAAAAAATAAACAGGTACCAACCAAAAGAATCCCAAGTTCCCTGAGGTTGGAGTTTGAGCAGGAGAGCTTGAGGATCTGTGGGATTTCACAGAACTGGCCCAGGGCATTGCCCTGGCACAGGGGCAGGGAAAATGTATTGGCTGTGTGCAGCAGAGCATTGAGAAAGCCACTGGCCCAGGCAGCTGCTGCCATGTGGGCACAAGCTCTGCTGCCCACGAGGGTCTCGTAGTGCAGGGGTTTGCAGATGGACACGTAGCGGTCGTAGCACATCACGGTCAGGAGGTAAAACTCTGCTGAAAGGAAAAAGACAAGCATGAAGACCTGTGCAGCACATCCTGTGTAGGAGATGTTCCTGGTGTCCCAGAGGGAATTGTGCATGGCTTTGGGGACAGTGGTGCAGATGGAGCCCAGGTCGGTGAGGGCCAGGTTGAGCAGGAAGAAGAACATGGGGCTGTGCAGGAGGTGGCCGCAGGCTACGGCGCTGATGATGAGGCCGTTGCCCAGGAGGGCAGCCAGGGAGATGCCCAGGAAGAGGCAGAAGTGCAGGAGCTGCAGCTGCCGCGTGTCTGCCAATGGCAGCAGGAGGAAGTGGCTGATGGAGCTGCTGTTGGACATCTGCTGTCTCTGGACATGGGAACCTGTTCAAGTAAGACACAGTAAGAAGTCAGGGGAGACTTTGCTGAGCAGTGTCCAAGACTTGTCTCCCAGCCCTGCCTCTGCCACTCCGTGCCACCCAAATTTCCTTTTCTCAGATCCCTTCCTTCAGTCCTTTGCCTGCAGCTCTGCTGGGATCTGGCCCCATCGCTGCGATGAGCACAGACTCTGCCCATGGACACTGAGGGATCAGCTCTGCCCTGCAGCAGTGGGGTCATGGGAACAAGGACAGGGGCCAGTCCTGGGGTTGGACTTTATCCAGCCAAACCGCTCCTGAAGCAGAGGAGCTTGGCAGCATCTCCTGTCCCAGGGCTAAGGAATAGTGATGGCCAAAGGCAGTTGGAGAGGGTTTCCTGCTGTCCCAGGGAGATCAGAGAGAACTGAGCAATGCAAGAGCATTGGCTGGAACTCAGTGAAGGGTGAGGGGAGCTGCTCTGTCACTCCATCTGTCCCCTGCTGCCCTTTCTGAGATCAAGGGCAGTCCCTGTGTTCCCCTGAAAATCAGCCTGACACAGCTGAGAGCAGAGGGAGCCAGAGCAGAGCAAAGTGGCTCAGCCTTTCTCAGAGTATCAGCCCCACTCCTGGCCAAGGACACTCCTTTACTCCAGTGTCCCCTGGATGCAGCTCACAGCTTGGATGGCATCCCCAGGACACACCAAGGGTCCTGTCCATGGCACTGCTGGAGGAGAGTCGGCTCATTCCCAGCCTGCCAGCCTGCCCTGCCCAGAGCTCCCCGGGCAGAGGGAGCTGGGACACCCCATTGCTGTGCTCAGCCTGCACAAGAGGAGCCCAAGGGCTAGGCCTGAGCCTGCAGCTGGAACTGCCATTCCCAGAGAGCCCAGAGTCAGCAATGCCAGGAGCACCTGGGCAAGGCAAGGAGAGAGAGAGCCAGGCCCTGAGGAAAAGCATTTCCCTGCCCAGCCCTGCCCAGCCTCTGCCAGGCAGCAGCAGTGCAGGACAGTGGCCCTCAGGCCCTGCTCAGCAGGGAATGGGCACATGGCAGGATAGATGCCCTTCATCTCTGGGGCTGCTCTGCCAGCCCAGGAGGGGACTGAGGGCCCCAAGCCCCCGGGCTGAGGGCTGTGCTGGCTGCCAGGGGACACAAGAGCTGTGCTGCTCAGGGCAGTGTGTGCCCTGCAGGGCAGGGCTGGCAGGTGCCACATGTCCCCTGCAGCAGGGCTTCCCTCAGCACTGCCTCCCTGCCCACGGCTCTGCTGCTGCAGCTGTCCCAGCCCGAGCTGTTCCTGTGGCCCCGGGCTCCTTCATTGCCAGTGCTGCCAGAGCCCAGCCCAGCCCCTGGGCCAGCTCTGCCCTGCAGCTGCTCAGGGCTGCAGGGGTTAAAGAACAGCTCCCCCAGGCCTGGGCACCATGGAAAGGGGATGATGCATGGATCTGGAGGCTGGGGAGGTGGAGGCACTTGCTGAGGTCCCCAGGAATGCTCAGTGTGATGGTTTAAGAGCCTCAGCCCCTGCTCTGCCCTGCACAGCTGAGTTTCCATTCCCACCAAGCTGAGCCAGGGACAAGTGGGAGCACAGATTCAGGAAAGCAGAGACTCAAGCAGGAAACTCCTGCCCTGGATGAGCTCAGGACAAGTCCCTTCAGAAATGACCTGGGCATGAGCTGGAGCTCTGAGCAGCCCTGGCCCACGCAGCACCCTCTCCACAGCAGCAGGACCTGCCCTGGCAGCAGTCACTCCTTGCACCCACAGTTCCCCTCCACCATGCATGGGAGCTCCCAGGCAGGCTGAGAGCTGCCCCTGGCAGGTGGCAGATCCCCTGGCCTGCCCAAGAGCCCTCAGGGCTGCAGGAGCTGCTCTGCACCACAGCCCTGGGCACCCCTGGCTGCAGCCACAGCTTCAGCCCCTGCAGCCATCCCTGGCAGCAGGAGCTATCCTGCCCTGTCCCTCTGACGGTGCCCAGGGCAGCCCCGCTCTGGAGCACATCCTCCCCCAACCCAGAAAGGGCAGCAGAGCCATCCTTACAGTCCTGTCAGTGCTGTCCTGGGTCAGCTTTAGGAGATCCCTGCAGCCAGAGACTGACTGTGTCAGAAGTGGTGAAGATTTCTCCATGAATGAGCTCAGAATTGTCCTTCCAGTTTCCTTAAGCCTCTGTCTGCTTCCCTGATCTCAGGTATTTGCAAGAAATGCCCTCATCCCTCCTGGGCTGGGAGAGGAGCTTGTCCTCAGGATGTCTTTTTGAAGCTCTTCTTGATTGCCAGGAGCTGCCCATGTACCAGGTGCCTGGCCTAGCTCATCAGTGTAGAAACTGTGCCAGGACTTTAATTAACCTCTTGAGGCTTTATTGTTGTTTACAGTGGTTTCAGTCCCTGTGAGTGTGTTTTAAAAACTTTTATAGAACTCAAAGTTAAATTGAAACACTGAAGTTTCTTGAAGTTTTATGGGTCCCACAGATAAACACGACTGAGAAAGTGACCCCAGGTTCCATTGTGAGCAGAACACTGCAGGCACTGATGACAGGTGGGGACAAACAAGGCAAAGGTTTCTGCCATGCTGACCACACCTGGATGTGTTTCAGGAATGCAAAGGGCCAAGGCCTGAGCCCCAGCCCCTGGCAAGGCACATCCTGTCCCTCCTTCCTTGCTCAGGGCTCTTCCCAGGCCACTGGGATGTGGGGATGTGCAATGCCAAGGGCAGCACCATGGGGCGGCCCCTGCCAGGCTGCTGAGCAGGGACAAGGAGGCAAGGAGGCCCCATTGCTGCCAGGCTCACTTGTCTCCTCCTCCTGGCTCAGAAACAGGGCCAGCAGCCATGGCCAAAGTGCTGCAGGAGTTGGCTGTGTCAGGGCCTTTCAGCTGCTGCCCATGCCTGTGCTCTGTCCAGCCCAGGCTGTCCTACGGTGTCCATGCCCTGCGCCTCTGTCCCTGCAGGCTGTCGTCATCCCCCGGCTGCCCCACCTGACTGGCCCCTTCCTTTGCTGACAGCTCTGCATCCTGCCTGCCTCTGCCTGGGCACACACAGCCTTGGGCTGCTCCAGCCTCTTTCTGGGTGATTTGTTGCACCATAGCTCTGCCCTGATACAGCAATTCCTTTCTCTCTGTTTCTAGTCTGGACCTCCCCAGGTGTCCTTGGCAATTTTTTTAATTTATTTATTTCTGGCTGTTTTCTACCTTGTCAAAAGGATCCACCATCTCTGAATCTTCCCTTCAATCCCTCCCAGGGCTCTTCTCCACGATTCTGTCTGCACTCCACTGAGCAGAGAGCTCCTTTATCTCTCTACAGTGCTCACGTGCTTGAAACCATGGGTGCCTTGACGAGAGGGAAAGTTCTTTTCTATAGGAAGGAAACTACAAAACCCCCAGGGTTGTGAAAGCAAATGAGAGGCACTTACCTGAGGCCAAGGCAAGCCAGACCTGTCTGTCCTTGCAGCTTTGGTCTGAAAGCAACCCTTGCATATATGGGGAGTTCTGGAGGTGGAATTGCATTTCAGCCATGTGTTCCTGGACCAGAATGACAATTCTCTACAAGAGGAAAAGGGCCGAGCCCCAGTGTTTTAAAGGCTTATTAGGTGCAGCTCGAAGGAGGCCAATGCCAGGTAGTCCTTCTTGTGTTGGCAGCTTTTGTCCGGGAGCAATCCTTGGAATTTGGGAGGCCAAATCTCAGATCCCAGTTCTGTCCACGGGTGTCTGGACAAGAAGGACAGTTCTTTTCCACAGAAAGGAAAATACAGAGCCTCAGTGTTTCAAAGCAGATGAGAGCTGGCCCTCAGGAAGCCAAGGAAACCTAGAAAGTCCTGGCAACTTTTGTTTGGGAGCTATCCTTAGATATAAGGAATTTTGGAGGCAGACTCCCAGTTTTGGCTATGGACACTTGGACTTGAAAGATGCTTTTTCCATGGCAAGAGAAGCACGGCCTCCCACTGTTTGGAAGGCAGATATGAAGTGGCCCTCAAGAGGCCAAGGCCAGCCAGCGCTGTCTGTCCTGGCAGGTTTCCTATGGGAACAATCCAAGGATATAATCAAATTTGGAGGTAGAATGCCAATTTTGGTCAAGGGCACTTGGAGGAGAAGGACAATTCTATCCCACAGAAAGGAAAGCACAGAACTCCAGGGTTTCAGGAACAGAGGAGAAGCAGCCCTCAACATGCAAACATCAGCTGGACCCGTCAGGCAGCCCCCAGAGGCCAAGCCAACCAGACCTTTTCCATGTTCTTGGATCCTTTGGCCTTGCAGCACCACAGCTGCCCCTTGGTTCCATGAAGCCCCATAGCATCACAACAGAACTTTGAGGCCCAGCAATATCACAATGATCTCCTTGTCTCCAGAGTGGCACAGTGGCCCCTTGAGGCTTCCATGAGGCCTTGCAGTGTCAAAATGGTTTCCTTGTTTACATGGGGTTGCAAAGTAGCACATTGACCCCTTGGATACTTGAGGTCCAGAGTATCACAATGGTCCCCAGGATTCCATAAGATCTTGCAGTGCCACAGTGGTGTCTTGGCTCTATTTGGCTCTCTAGGATCACAATGGCTCCTTCTTTCCATGAGACCTGGATGTGTCACAATGGCCCCTTGCTTCCTTGGGGACCTGTAATGGCACAATGGCCCCTTGCTTCCACGAGACCTGGCAGTGTCACAGTGGTTGCCTCAGTTCTATGAGGCCCTGTGGTGTCACAATGGCCCCTTGGTTCCATGGGGACTCAGAGTGCCAGAATGGTCTTGCTGCTTCCATGAGGCCCTGCAGTGTCCTAATGGTTCCTTGGTTCCTCAAGGCCCTGCAGATCCCCTTGATTCACACGGCCTCTGTCATGGTTTGGACTCATGAGTTGAGATGAGGACTGGGAGAAAAACACACTAAGGGCAAAAGAGGTTCAAATTTAAAGGTATAAAGTCAATTTATTAGTAACAGAGCAGGCTAATGAGAAGTTAAAAAAGCCTTTAAAATACCTTTTTGACCCCCAGCCCCTCCTTCCTTGCCACTGATAGTACAGGGAGACAGGGAGTGGGGGTTTTTTTCCAGTTCATCACCCGAGATCTTTTTCTGTTTACACAGGGAGAGGAGTTTTTCTTCTGCTGTCATCAGTCCCTGCCATGGGCAAAACAGTCTTCCCAATACTGTTGTGGCGTAGAACACTTGTCCATGGGGTGCAGAATTTTAAGGATAGGCTGCTCTAGTTTGGAAGCAAAGGTCCTCTTTCTTTATTTCTGGGAGCAAGGGCCCTCTCTCTCTGTTCAGGTCTCTCACTGGATCACTCTTTCCTCTGGCATCTACCCGCTCCAGCATGAGCACTTTTCCCACGGGCTGCGAGTGGATCTCTGCATTCCCCATGGACTTCATGGATTACAGGGGGACAGTTTGTTTCACTATGGTCCTCACCACGGTTTGCAGAGAAATTTTGGCTCCAACTCTTAGAGCACCTCCTTCCCCTCCACTTCCACTGACCTTGTTGCCACCATGTTTTTTTTCTTACATGTCTTCACTTCCTCCTCTTCTCTATCTAAAAGAAGAATTGCTGCCTGTAGGTACCATTGCCAACAAGTTTGACTAATTCAAAGATTCTTGCAGCATCTTGTAGTGCTGAGAGGTTGATTTTGTCTAATTTCCACATTGTGGAATCGCTCATCATGTTTTCACTACCAGCCACACAACTGGCGTGGTGCTGATGCTATTAAATGTCTTTCTTCATGTGGGGCACCGAGATGGAGAAGCTGCCAAAGCTGCCCCTGCCCTTGTGCCCACAGTGTGGGTAGCTGGGGGCGGCCAGGCAGGGAAGGCTCGCTGTGGGCTGCACCGAAATGACGGTGGCTGTGGTGGCGCATCGCCGGGGGCCATGCCGGGATGTCCTGGCAGCAGCGGCTCGTGACTCCTGGAAACAACTGCGTGTGTGCTGTTTTGATTTTCTTCTTAAATATGTCATCACAGAGGTGTTACCAACTTCTCCAATTGGGCCAGCAGCATGTCCAGCTTCAGAGCAATCAGAGATTTGCTCTGCTGCACATGGTGGAAGCTTCCAGTACCTTCTCACAGAAGCAATCTCTGTGGTCTCCCCTGCTACCAAAAACCAGGCCATGTAAAACAATATAGCCTCAGAGTGTGGTAATGGTCTCCAGAATTCCATGAGGCCCTGCAGTGTCACAATGGTCTCTTTTGGTTCCTCAATATCACAATGGCACCTTGGATTCATGAAGCCCTGAAGTATGGAATGGCCCCTTGATTCCATTGGGCCCCTCACTGTTACATGAGTTCTTAGTTCCATGGAGCCCTGTAGTGTCACAACGGATTCCTTGGTTCCATGGCCCTGCTGTGTAACAATGGACTCGTAGTTCTATTAAATTCCATAGTGTCAACATGGTCTCTTTGGTTCCACAAGGCATTGCTGTGCCACAATGGCCCCATGGTTCCATGAGGCCCTGATTCCTCAGGGCCCGGCTGTGCTGCCCTGGTCCAGCCTTCAGAGAAAGAAAGGATTGGGTTCCAGCACTGTTTTCAGTACTGTTTTACTCACCCTGAGGTGACAGCAGGAGGCTGCTGCTTCCTTTGCCTTGGGAATTGTAGCTCACAGCTGCCCTTGCCCCTCTTCTGCTTTCCAGTTGAATTTTACCTGTAAAACTGCAACTGCCTCTTTCAATCGGTGTTTCCCAGAGTCCTTTCATGAAAGGGAACTTGCGTCTTTTGTTGCAGGCATCATGATCAGCAGATCATGAAATGCTCACAAATCCCTGGGCACTAAGTCAAGGAGAATGAAAGACACAAAGCCACACTTGCAGTGCTCAAACACAACCCTGTTGCTGGTTCTACTGAAACAGAATCAAGTCACAGAGGCCATCACAGAATTTGCCTCTGGAGTTTCAAATGAGATGAAAAAATCCACCAGGAGAAAGAGAAACCAGAACTTCTATACTTGCTTCATTGCTTCTTCCAAGCAGCAGCAGAAAGTGGAGATGCCCAGAGGTATTTCCAGCTGCTGCTGATCCCAGTTGGAGCCCAGCCTGCTGCCCAGTCCCAGCAGGAACCTGAGCCCAGCCCGGGGAGCTCCGGCAGTGTCGGGAGCTCAGCGCACGTGGGGCCAGGCCCAGAGCCCCGGGCACGGCCGCTGACTGCAGGGCAGCAGCGCAGGCGGAATGTCCTGCGGCCCAAACCTCCTGCTGCTGCCACACAGCACCCATTGTTCTCCCCCTCCTCCTCCTCTCCCAGCACGGCACAAATTGCAGCTCGGAGGAGGCTTCCCAAGAGAGGGCTCAGGCTCCTGTTTCAGACTGAGTGTCCCTGCAGAGGAACAGGGCATTTTTCAGACAGTTCCACAAGCTTAGGATTCTCATTTCATGGGGAATCTGGCATGAAAATGGCCTTGTTAGGAAGGAAAAAAGTGGAGGGAATGGATTGGAAATTATTAGGAAAAATGACCCTTCTTACAGTCCATGTTCACCAAGTCATTCCTTGCATTTCTCCTTTTCAGATTCTTCCAGTCATCTGTTGAGAGGTTGTCCTGGTTTAGGGCAAACTGGGGAGAGAACTCCTGAATGGGGTCCCTCTGGGAAGCAAACCTAAAAGGCCCCTCCCCAACCACTCCGGGAAAAAGAACTTCCTTGGAGGAAAGTGGGAAAAGCTATTTATTTAACAAATAAAGTGCCCACAAGCATAAAGAATGAAAAATACAAAAGAAGACCTCTCGTTGCTCTGAAGTGAGATGGTAAATTCAGAAAGTCCTTGCTGTGGGTAGTTCAGCTTGCTCAGTCTCTTATCAGTTCTTCTGGTGCTGGAAAAATGCCGTCCTGGGCCCCAGAGGATGCAGGCATGAGATTGGGATGTTTCTCTGGGTTTTTCAGTACAGGACAGGTCTCAGACAAGCAGTCTAGAAGCAGGAATGCAGAGGAGGGAATGCTGTTCTCCAAACAAACTCCTCATGTCTTCTTTCTCCCACTTTGCTCTCGCAATTAATCTCATAGCAGTGATTCTCTCTCTACAGGATCCTGCTTCATGAGCCTCTGCTCATGCTCCTCAAGGTTGCTCCTCCATGACCATTCTCCCCTTACCAGCTATCCCTCTTTTATCTCACTCATCCTTATTGGATAGAGCTGTTACTCATTAGGGGCAAGGCTGTACTGGTTAATTAACACAGCTGTTACTTATCAGGGGTTACTTAGTCCTAAAGGTACAGAACTTAACATACAGTGTAAACAGAAGAGACTATTGGGGATACAAATATTAAAAGGCCACCCAAGGACATTCCACCCCTTATCCCCATATTGTCAGATTACTACCAAAACTAATATAAATTCCAACTCTACAAACACATACATTATACATGCATATATATATACAAAGTATATGGCTATATACAGTGGCAGTGACATTCAACAGTGATAGTTACACATGGTTCTCACCCCACAATCAGATCTCCCTGAGGTACAAATCATGTTGTTCCATTTTTCTGGATTATCCACCATGTGCAACTTGGTCCCTGAGCAAAGACAACTCCACAACTGGGTTTGTCTGTACTCGAGGTAGATTTGGTCCAAACTGTCTTTCCTAACAAACCTCTCCCATGTACCAGTGGGACTTTATCTCAATCTACTGGAGGTAGGAGCTCAAACTGGGCAGGGCCTGCTCTGTTGGTGGTGCAGCAAGTGTTGACCAACCAGGTTGCCTTTGCTAAATGCTACTCCCAATTTTTGAAAGATCCCAAACTTAATGCTTTCAAGGTGGTTTTTAAAAGTCCATTGTATCTCTCCACTTTCTCGGCAGGTGGTGCATGGCAGGGGATATGGTACATCCACTCAATGCCATGTTCCCTAGCCCAGGTGTTGATAAGGCTGCTCTTGAAATAAAAGTCCCATTGTCTGACTCAATCCTCTCAGGGGTACCATGCCTCCAAAGGAATTGCTTTTCAAGTCCTAGAATGGTGTTATGGGCCGTAGCATGAGGCATGGGGTAGGTTTCCAGCCATCTCATGGTGGCTTCTACAGCTGTGAGCACGTAGTTCGTACCTTGGCATATCTGAGGCAGTGTAATATAATCAATCTGCCAGGCCTCCCCATACTTATATTTGGACCACTGCCCACCATAGGGGCTTCACCCTTTTGGCTTGTTCAATTGATGCACATGTCTCACAGTCATGGATAACTTGAGAAATACTGTCCATGGTTAGATCCACCCCTCGGTCTCGTGCCACCTATAGGTGGCATCTCTACCCTGATGACCTGAAGCATCATGAGCCCATCGATCTAGGAACAACTCTCTCTTGTGTTGCCACTCTATCTTTGACACTTCTGTCTTGGCAGCCTGATCTACCTGCTATTTGTTTTGGTGCTCCTCATCAGCTCTACTCTTGGGGACATGGGCACCTACATGGCAAACTTTCACAGGTAGTTTCTGTACCCTGGTAGTGATGTCTTTCTACTCTTCAGCAGCCCAGATTGGTTTTCCTCTACTTTGCCAACTAGCCTTTTTCCACTTTTTCAGCCATCCCCACAGAGCATTGGCAACCATCCATGAATCAGTGTAGAGATAGAGCTTTGGCCACTTCTCTCTTTCAGCAATGTCTAGGGCCAACTGAATGGCTTTGAGCTCAGTGAGTTGGGTTGATCCACTTTCTCCTTCAGTGGCTTGTGCAACCTGTCATGTGGGGCTCCACCCAGCTGCTTTCCACTTCCGATTCTTCCCTACAAAACAACAAGAACCATCTGTAAAAAGACCGTAGTGTGTTTCTTCTGCTGGCAGTTCATTATATGCTGGAGCTTCTTCCGCACGAGCCACTTTCTCTTGTTCCTCTTCATCAGTGAGACTGAAGTTTTCACCCTCAGGCCAATTTGTGATTATCTCCAAAATCCCAGAACGATTCAGTTTTTCAATATTGGTGTGCTGTGTGATGAGAGCAATCCACTTACTCCCTATGGCATTGGTGACATGGTGTGTGGAGGGAACCTCTGCTTTAAACGTCCACCCCAATACCGGTAGTCGGGGTGCCAGGAGGGATTGTGTTTCAGTGCCTATTACCTCTGAGGCGGCTCAGACTCCTTCATAGGCTGCTTAAATTTCCTTCTCTGTTGGAGTGTAGTTGGCCTCAGACCCTCGGTAACTTCAACTCCAGAATCCCAGTGGTCGGCCTTGAGTCTCACCAGGCACTTTCTGCCAAAGGCTCCAGGACAGGCCATTGTTCCTGGCTGCTGAGTGGAGCACGTTCTTCACATCTGGTCCTGTCCTGACTAAGCCAAGGGCTACCACATAAGCGATCTCCTGCTTGATCTGGGCAAAGGCTTGCTGCTGTTCAGGGCCACAGTGGAAATTATTCTTCTTGCAGGTGACCAGGTAGAGAGGGCTCACAATCTGGCTGTACTCAGGGATGTGCATTTTCCAAAAGCCTGTGGCGCCTAGGAAAGCTTGTGTTTCCTTCTTGCTGGTCAGTGGAGACATTGTGGAGATCTTGTTGATGACATCAGTGGGAATCTGATGCCTTCCATCTTGCCGCTTTATTCCCAGGAACTGGATCTCACAAGCAGGTCCCTTAACTTTGCTCTTCTTGTTAGCAAAGCCGGCTTTCAGGAGAATCTGGATGATCTTCTCCCCTTTCTCAAACACTTCAGCTGCAGTGTTCCCCCACACAGTGATGTCATTGATGTACTGCAGATGTTCAGGAGCCTCACCCTTTTCCAGTGCAGTCTGAATTAGTCCATGGCAGATGGTGGGGCTGTGTTTCCACCCATGGGGCAGTTGGTTCCAGGTGTACTGCAGTCCCCTCCACGTGAAGGCAAACTGAGGCCTGCATTCTGCTGCCAAAGGAATGGAGGAAAATGCATTGGCAATGTCAATAGTTGTGTACTGTTTCGCTGCCTTGGACTCCAGCTCGTACTGGAGCTCTAATATGTTTGACACAGCAGCGCTAAGCGGGGGAGTCCCTTCATTAAAGCCACGATAGTCCACAGCCAATCTCCATTCTCCTTCAGATTTGTGCACAGGCCAGATGGGGCTGTGAAGGGTAAGTGGGTTTTACTGACCACCCCTTGGCTCTCAAGCTCTTGGATCATTTTTTGGACAGGGATCATGGCATCTCGAGTTGTTCTGTACTGTTGGCGATGCACTGTCAAAGTGAAAATCGGTACTCATTCCTCTTCTACTTTCAAGAGTTCTACTGCAGATGAGTTCTCTGATAGTGCAGGCAAGGTGTTCAATTGCTTAACACCCTCTGTCTCTACAGCCGCTATCCCAAATGCCCATCTGAATCCCTTTGGGTCTTTGAAATACCCATTTGGGAGGAAGTCTGTGTCCAAAATGCATGGGGCCTCTGGGCCAGTCACAATAGGGTGCTGCTTCCACTCCTTTCCAGTCAGGCTCACTTCAGCTTCCACCAAAGTAAAATCCTGCGATCCCCCTGTCATGCCAACAATATTCTTCCCCCACATATCTTGATGGGAGTAATGTGCACTCTGCACCAGCGTCTACCAAGGCCTATATTTTTTTTGTGGTCCTGATGTGCCAGGCCAACGAATCCACACAATCCAAAAAACATGGTTTTCCCCAGCCTCCACCTGGCTACAGGCAGGGCCCCTCTAAGCCTGGTTATCCTTCTTTTCCTGGGTAACTGGAGCTGCTTGCTTCTTGGTGGAACTTCCTCTCTGAGTCTTGCCTTCCAACAATTCATGCAGCCATTGTGCCAGATCATCAGTAGATTTTCCATTCCATTCCCTCATATCTTCCCCAGAATCACACAGACAGGACCACAGCTTAGCTCGTGGTATGCCCCTTCTCTCTCTATCTGGGGGACATCTGCTTTTGGTATCAGAACCTCTGATCTGTACAAATCAGCAAATCAGCAAATCTCTGCCAAGATTTGGAGAATGTCCTCTTTAATCTCCTCCCTGAGTTTCTTGTGATTCTCCTCTATCTTATCTTCTAATTTCTGCAGATGTGTTTCCACAGCTGCGATTCTTGCATGAGTTGGACCATGCACGGTATCTGCATATGCTCGGAGCTTCTTCGCCACACCCAGCATGGTCTCCTCCGTACTATCCTGCTTCATCACTGCTAAAGAAGAAGTGTATTCTTGTGGCCCAAATCATATAAGTTTTTGCCACATCCTGGGTGTACATGATACCAAGTCTGGGTTCCTAGTGTGTAGGTTATCTGAGAAAACCATCTCTGCCACTGCCATTTCTCTCAAACATTGAATCCCTTGTTCTATGGTCTTCCACTGGGTTTGCTGCAAATAGAGATCTTCTGCACACAGATATCTTTCTGCCACACTTCCCAGGACCCGTTCCCAGAGACTGCAAGGGTGAGTCTCTCTCATCATTCCTTGGTCGATGACTGGATCATGTGACAGGGATCCTAAATGCCTCGTTTCAGTGCCATCCAGAATTGTAGCCTTGCCTGTAGCATCCCAAAGACAGACTAACTAACTAATTATAGATTCGTCAGGTTGTCAAGTATAATCTTTTCTTAGGCCTTGTTGTAGGATGACATTATGATGTTTGTATCCCCAGTCATTTGTTGGGTTATGCTGGATATTACACTCTGTATTTTTAATACTGGGTCTGAGAGCAAAGGGGAAGGAGAAGCGCAGTTTGTTTTTTCAGAAAACTCTGCTCCTCCGAGTTGCCTTGAAGCGTCAGAGTTCAGCAACACCCACAGTGCGGGATGGAGAAGCTCTTCTTTTTTTCTTTAGCTGAGGCGGAGAAGGTCCTTCATGGACAAGGACTCCATAGTGGCTCCTGATCTTGTGACAGTTGGTTGGGCCAATGATCTCATGCTAGTTGTTTGGACTCCTGATCTTGTCCTAATTGGTTCGATTTCTGATCTTATGCAAGTTGGCTGTGCTTCTGATTTTGTGCCAGCTGGTTGGGTTTCTGATTTTGTACCAGCTGGTTGGGCTTCTGATTTTGTGCCAGTTGGTTGGGCTTCTGATTTTGTGCCAGTTGGTTAGGCTTCTGATTTTGCACCAGTTGCTTCAGCTTCTGATTGTGTGCCAGTTGGTTCAGCCTCTGATTGGGTGTCGGGAAGCATTGAGGGTCCTTCACCTGGATCATTGTCCACTGGTCGATCGGTTTTGCCCGTATGCTCCTTTCTCTTCTTTCCCTCAGTGACTGCCAGTGTCTTAGGCTCCCTGTCTGGTTTAGCTGCTGGCTTAGGCTCACTGTATGGTTTAGCTGCAACCTGAGTAGCTGGGGTGTTGGCTGCAGCCTGAGTGATTGGGGGAGCTGCTGATTTATCTCCCTGCCCCCCCTGCCTCTGTCTGCTGCCCTACAGTATCTAGCAGCATGTGATAAGCATATGCCAGGGCCCAGCTTATTGCAATGAGCTTTTTTCCCTTAGTGTTATCATGGCAGTTCTCCTCTAGATGTTTCCCACCTCATCTGGGTTCTGAATTTGTTCACGTGAAAATTCCCAAGCTGGGGGATCAGAAAATTCCTTCAAGGTTTGGCCCATTCTCTCGCGTTTTCCACACCACTCAGGATTTCTCACACCTGGATCTACCTCAAGGTCTACTTCTGGGTCAGCAGTCTCATCAGCTCCTCTGGAAATCTCAGACCTCACTCTAGATAAGCTGCAGACTGTATAGAGGAAGCTGACCAGATTAATTACCAGTAAGGTGGTCTCTTTAACATTCAGGGGAAACTGACCATTCTCCAAAAGTCATGTAACCGATTCAAAAGAGAAGGAAAGGAAAGACTCAAAAGCTTCATCCCCTACTCCTCCTCTGACAAACTGGGTGCAATAATTAATAAATCCCCAAACCATGCTGCTGGAACTGGAATGCAGGGTCGGACGAAGAGACCATAAACCAAACATACCTGGCACAAACTCCAGTACCTGTATAAACTTTCTATAAATCATGATCACTGAGCCCAACAAAATAGCAATCCTAATTCATGCACCTCTAGTGTAAAAAGCAATGTGTCAGGGACAGCACTGGATATTTCTGGATAAGAAAATGAACCCAGGGACCAGAATGGTATCAAAACCTCAAAAAAGCCTAGGGAACAGAAACACAAGAAGGACTCCATTCCAAGAGACATTAAGAATTCAAGCAGCAACATGGCTATTGACTGTTCTATCCCCACACAAAATACAACCCAAAATGTAATCAATAATCAATACCAGTTTTTTCCACTCTCTTGAGCCATGCAGTTGGGCACCAATAAAAATGTGCATGTCCTGGTTTAGAGTGAATTTGGGAGGAGAGCTCCGAATGGGTTTCCTCTGGAAAGCAAACCTTAGTGGCCCCTCCCCCACAACCGGTCTAGGAAAAAAGAACTTCCTCAGAGAAAAAGTGGAAAGAACTATTTATTTAACCAACAAAGTGCCCACAAGCACAAAGAATGAATAATATGAAACAATAAAACCTTTCATTGCTCTGAAGTGAGATGGTAAATTCAAAAAGTCTCTGCCATGGGCAGCTCAGCTCTCAGGTTTTTGTCAAGCCTCCGGAGGTCCAGGCCTGGGTGGGACACAGGTGTGAGAGCCCCGGGTGCTCCTCTGGGTTTTTCAGTCCAGAGCAGGTTTAAACAGTCTGAAGAAAATGAAAAAAAACCAGTCCAAGGAACATCTCTGCCCTAGCTAGCTAAAACTAACTAAAAAGCACAGGAGATCTCTGTCCACAATCCGTCTGAGACTCAGTCGAACACACACGCAGACCTGAGAAGAGAAGAACACGTAGGAGTCAGGCAGTTTTCTGAAAACAAACTGCTCACTTCTTTCCCTGTTTTGCTCTCAGAATCAGTCATAAAGGTACAGAACACGATATACAGAACAGACGATTGGGGATTACAAGCGTCATAAAGTCACCCTAGGACACCTAGCGATATCTTTAAACATTTCCTGAATTGCCTGCTCCTCTGTCCAAAGGTGATGTAGCGTCTTTTTTCCCCTGAGCTCCTGCTAAAGCACCATGCCCAGCCATGCCTGTCATTTTCTACTCTGGGTCCACATAGGGACAGTTTCTCTTGCTCCTTCAGGATTTATTTCTTGAAGTATGTGTATCCTGGAGCTGGACTCCTTTGTTTTTAAGGGCCGTTTCCCTTAAAAAGATCAGTACCTGTTTCAATAATCCTCAAATCTGCATCCTGACTAGGCCAAAGTCTCATCTCTGAAAGTCCAGTGTAGACGTTGTTTTGATTCCCCTCCTTCTTTTACAGAATATTTAAAAACTCAATAATTTCATGGTCACTGAAACCCAAACACTGGGAAGGGAAGCAAATCTCCCCAAAGTGCAGCTTGGAAGGTTCAGACCCGAGGGGAGGAAAAAGAAAAGTCCCTCCCAGGGTAGAATTTTGGTGCAGGAGGTGTCCCAGCCCAGGTGAGCCTGGGCCATGGCCTGGCTCTGTGTGCCAGGAGCCGGCAGCGCTGGGTGCAGGGACCCAGGGAGGGCCCAGAAATGCTGGGCTGAAAAATGCTGGGGGCACAGCCAGATGGGCGTGTGCAGCCAGCCAGGGCACAGCAGCAGCACGCACAGGGGGCACAGCCTGCAGGACACATGGCCAAGGGCTGGGCACGGCTGGCACGGCCACAGGCACCCAGGCCTTTGTCCCCTGGGCTCTGGCAGCGCCTCTGGAGGCCCCACTGAAGGAACTTTCCTTGCAGGGGCTGCACTTTGCTTCTGCCTCGCCCCTCCCTGGGGAGGCTGGCAGGGTCACACAGCTTTAGGACATTTGTCCTTGCTTCCCTTCCCATCCCACTGCCCCACCAACAGCCCCGAGCCACCCGGGAGGGACAGGCCCTGCTGTGCCAGGCCTGGGCTCAGCCCTGGCCTTTCTGCTTCCTCCAGCCAGCCCAGGCCTTGCTCAGCATTGCAGTTCCCTGCTCACAGCCTTGGGCTCCCTGCAATCCTGGCCTCAAGGATCTGCTCTCACCAGTCCCTGCGGAGCCTTTGGCACTCCCTGCCCTCACTGGGGCCCAGTGATGCTCCAAGGGCCTTGGAGTTTTGCTTCGGACTCCTTGAGCATCTTCTTCAATCTTCTCTCAGTGCCTGAGGGTCCTGGACTAAGCCCCAAATCTACCGTGAGGCTCAAAAAATTACAGAATACCCTCAGAAGGCTCTTGTCTTTTGTTATTTTCCTAGAGTCTTCAGGGCATGTGCAGCTGATTGGAGTCAGTTTGGAGATCTGCTAAGGAGGAATGTGATAAACATGAACTGTTTTGTTCACTGAAGATCAAATAACTTAGGATAACAAGAAGTTGCTATGTTACTATCTGGGCTTATAAAAAAGCCATATGTAAACATGCTCTTGCTTTTTTTTTTGTATTTGTTTAATTAGTTTTAAGATTCAGAAGCTCAAGCACAGCTGCCATGTGGGGGAGAGGGCAGCCTGAGGAAGACTCCCAATCTTTATCTCTCACGAACACCTAGAAGCAGAGAAGGGCCCCCTAGCAACAGATTGCACATGCACAGAGTACAACAAGAAGAGAAAAGATAAAAAGGTGGACCGGAATCTGCACCGCGCGGCAGTTGGCGAGCAGAGACTCCCCTGTTGCCCAGCGCTGTATTTGCCTTTGCCTTGCCTGCTGTAATCTAATAAATTCCTATTAGAACCTTTACTTGTGTCTCCAGTCTATTACAATTTGGTGCCGTGACTCGGATGCAACTTGCGTGATAGGACTTCCGGTCCTGCCCAGGAGGCGCCCCACCGATCAGTTGGCGGCCCGGACGAACTTGATTCCTGTCCCGGTTGCACCGACGAACCTAAATTCAAGGCAGTAGGCAAAGGAAGCCGGCAGACCCTATAAACTTTGTGCACAAAGGTCCGGATGAAGACGCGTGGGACGCGTAAGTATCTGTGTAGGAAACCGTTCGGTCTGGGTCAGGTATCCTGGAGTGCTGCGAGTGTGTGTATGTCTGAGAGGGGAACCAGCAGCTCGGATTCCCCAAGCGAGTTCGGACCCTTCAGTAGTGTGGTTCTTATTGCCTGCGAAGGCGTGAGCCACGAACAAGGGGAAGCGAGTGATTTTTGCACCACACCCGTGTGAAGGCACTCCAGAAGATGGGACAGGGGAAGAGCAGGCCCTCTACTCCCATAAAACTTCCCCCGGTGCCTAGAGACAGTCCACTGGGGTTCATGTTAGATAATTGGAAGCATTACCGTAACACAGGGGGTAAGGACAAGGCTAAAATGATTCACTATTGTGTAGAAGTTTGGGGGTGGGAAAGAAATCTCCCGAAATATATTTTAGCCCATCTTCACATCATCGGAAGACTGAGTTAGGCAGAAGCTTAATTTGTGGGTAAACACCAAGACCCCTTTTAGTCAGGAAGAAAGTGAGTATGCTAGTGTATGGGTCACAAGGCCAGGGGGTGAAGTACTCCTGTTTCCTCTCAAAGAGGGAGGACGAAAGAAAGACAGGAGTAAGGAGGAAGAAGAAGCCTTACTGATCCCACCTCCTTACATACCCCCCCCAGAACCCCCAGATCCCGAATGCACCTTCAATGGAGCCTCAGAGAGCAGGAGGTAATCCCGAGCCCCCCGAGGAAGTGCAGGGACCGCAGGGACCCATAACCCGAGGTCGGGCTAGACAGCATAACTTATACCCCCTAAGAGAAATGCCTGTGGGGGGCCAGGGACCTCATCCAGCGATAGGGTTTGTCTCAGTACCTTTGAATTCTGGGGATGTTTGGGAATTTAAGAGGGAGATGCGGAGTCTTCTAGAAGATCCTTTGGGGGTGGCCGAGAGACTGGACCAACTTTTGGGACCCAGTATTTATACTTGGGGTGAGTTGCAAGCCATATTGAATATTCTCTTCACGGCCGAGGAGAGAAATATGATTAGGCGAGCGGGGAGGCGAGGCGCGGGCCTCGCCCCCGGGCTTCCCCCATGCGGGCGGCTGTCTGCGCGGGGAGTGCTCCGTAGCTCCCCGCTCCCGGAGTGAGCTGCTGGGGCGGAGCTCGTCCTTGCCAGGGCCAGCGCCGCGGGGCGGCGGCGGCGGTCGGGGGAGAGTCCCAAGAGACAAGTAAGAATGATGGTAGCAGCAGTAAGGGAAACTAGGAGAATTGATGCCCCTCCCGAAACAAGTCAAGTGGCCCAGAGAAATGGGGGAGGGGTGGCCCGGGTAGAGAAAAAGGAAGTAGGCGTATGCTTCTACTGTGGAAATAAAGGACACTTTCGGAGGAACTGCAGGAAGCAGCCGAGGGATGAGAGAGCCTTTAAGGAAGACCAGAGGGGTCAGGGGCTCTATTTGCTGGGGACACGGAAACATCAGGAGCCCTTGATAAAATTAAAAATAGGTCCTCAGTGGCAGGAATTTGAGTTTTTAGTAGACACTGGAGCTGAGCGATCGACAGTCCAGGTACTACCAGAGGGATGTAAGATATCAAAGGAAACTGCTCAAGTGGTAGGGGCTCAAGGTATCTAAGGCAAAACTACAATTCGTGGAAGAAGAAGTAAAGTATCTTGGGTATTACCTACGGAAGGGGAAAAAGAAAATAGACCCTGAGAGGGTAAAGGGGATGCTATCCATACTGCCTCCAAGGAGCAAGAAACAAATTAGGCAGTTGTTAAGCCTCATGGGGTATTGCCGACAGTGGATTGAAAACTATAGCATCAAGGTTAAGTTTTTATATGAAAAATTGAGCCAAGGAGGGCTAGTGAAATGGGATAAAGAAGATGACAAATATCTGAAAGCTCTGCAGCATGATTTGGACAATGCCCCTGTGCTGAGCCTACCCGATCCAAAAAGACCCTTTTATCTATTTGTAAATACAGATAGTGGGACGGCTTATGGGGTACTGACCCAGGAGTGGGCTGGGAAAAAGAAACCTGTTGGGTACTTATCTAAGCTGTTAGACCCTGTAAGCAGGGGTTGGCCTACGTGTTTACAGGCTATAGTGGCCTGCGCCCTGCTTGTGGAAGAGGCTAATAAAATCACTTTCAACGGGGAACTGAGAGTATTATCCCCTCATAATATCCGGGGAATTTTGCAACAAAAGGCAGAAAAGTGGATAACGGATGCCCGACTCTTGAAGTATGAGGGAATCCTATTAGACTCCCCAGAGTTAACCCTAGAGGTGACAGCCTTACAAAATCCGGCCCAATTCTTATACAGAAGGCCAGGATGATGGATGGATTGGTCCATGAGTGCTTATCTACCATAGAAGAACAAACCAAAATAAGACCAGACTTGGATGAAGAAGAATTAGAAGAAGGGGATAGGTTGTTTGTAGATGGCTCATCGCGAGTGATTGATGGAAAAAGAGTCTCTTGCTATGCAATTGTTGGGGGAGAAGGACTTGCAGTTAAAGAATCAGGCCCTCTAAGTAGATCTTGGTCGCACAGGCCTGTGAACTTTATGCTGTACTACGGGCATTGCAGTTGTTGAAGAATAAATCAGGTACCATCTATACTGACTCAAAATATGCCTATGGGATTATACACACTTTTGGGAAAATATGGGAAGAGTGGGGGTTGGTAAGCTCCCAGGGAAAAGACCTGATTCACCAGGATCTAATCAGGAAACTGCTGAAGGCTCTGAGGGGACCTAGGAAAATTGCTGTTGTTCACCTGAAAGGGCATCAAAGAGGACTAGATTTCAAAAGCAGAGGAAATAATGCAGCAGATCAGGAGGTGTCTTGGTTTTGAAAGAAGACAGGTATCTGCTAAAAGAGAGGCAGGGCCTCTCTTGGAATGGATAATTCAAATCCCCTTCCCTCAAATTATTATAATTTAGAAAATTAAAATGGCTCTCAGGCAGAGATATGGGGATAGGAATAACAGTTCTTTACTAATAGGTATAACAAGGCAAACAAACAACAACAACTACAGCAATTAATAGCGAAAACAGAACCAGGGACCTTGATGGAGCTTGGTCCCACAAAAAACCGGGGCAGTCTGGTCTCTGGGGACTCCAAAGAAAAGGTACCAAGCTGGAACGGTGGGGTATATCGGGCTGGTGGGTCGGATGAAGTTCGGAGCTCTGTCGGTGGTCACTGAAGGGCAGGGATGTCTGGCAGGGAGGCTAGTGCGGGCCCGCGGTGCAGTGCAGCTCTAAAACAGCGCCGAGGCAGTGGGACAGGGCTGAAGCAGCTCCAGCAGGGCAGCAAAAAGAGGAATCCAGATCCCCCTGGGCACACGAGCAGATGATAGTAGCTCTCTCTCTTCAGGATCAGATCCCGGTGGTGCCAGTGAGAAACTCACACAGCAACGGCAGCGGCAACCCCGTCCGCTCCCGACGCAGACCACACCAAAAGTGAAGCTGCCCCCCCCAGCCCCCGTCTTTCTCTCCCCCCCCCCCCCCCCGGGGGAAACTCCCGGAGACAAAGGGTGTAGCCAAGTGCCAGCCTCCATGCTTTTGTTTTCACCTGAGCACTCATAAGTACCCGGCGATCAGTTGCCTTGCAACCCTTGGGAAAAAATTCTATAGGTGAAAAAGATAAACAAGTCTTACCCCCAACATTAATCCACCCCGATTTTTTTCCCATACTAACATATTACATTTGAATTTAAACTGCTAAACTATATACATACATGCACTACCTTAATTATATACATATATACATGCAGATGTGGGTACGGATACAGTGGCATGAGTAGTTCACCCTAAAACAAGGTCTCCTTGAGGTATGCATTGGGTCTGTCCATCTTTTTGCATTACCCACCAAGTGCAACCTGGTCCCTGAGCGAAGACAACCCCTTGGATGGGATTGTCTTTGCTGGAGGCAGGATTAACCCAAACAGTTTTTCCCAGCATACCTCTCATGTGTACCACTGGAACCTTATCCCCATCCATTGTTCTCAGGGGCTCAGACTGGGCAGGGCCTGCTCGGTTGGTGGAACCTCTGGTGTTCACTAACCATGTGGCCTTTGCTAAATTAATCTCCCAGTTCTTGAAGGACCCCCCACCCAGTGCCTTCAAGGTGGTTTTAAGCAGGCCATTGCATCGTTCAACTTTCCCGGCAGCTGGTGCATGATAAGGGATGTGATATATCCATTCGATGCCATGTTCTCTAGCCCAGGTGTTTACAAGGCTGTTCTTGAAATGGGTCCCATTGTCCGACTCAATTCTCTCAGGGGTGCCATGTCTCCAAAGGACTTGTTTTTCAAGGCCAGGATGGTATTCCGGGCAGTCGCATGGGGCACAGGGTAGGTCTCCAGCCATCCAGTGGTGGCTTCTACCATGGTCAGCACGTAGCGTTGCCTTGGCGGGTCTGGGGAAGGGTGATGTAGTCAATCTGCCAGGCTTCCCCATACTTATATTTAGACCACCGTCCCCCATACCATAGGGGCTTCACCCGCTTGGCCTGTTTGATGGTAGCACATGTCTCACAGTCATGGATAACCTGGGAGATACTGTCCATGGTTAGATCCACCCCTCGGTCTCGTGCCCACTTATAGGTGGCATCTCTGCCTTGATGTCCTGAAGCATCATGGGCCCATCGAGCTAGGAACAGCTCTCCCTTGTGCTGCCAGTCTAAGTCTATCTTTGATACCTCTATCTTGGCAGCCTGATCTACTTGCTCGTTGTTTCGGTGCTCCTCATTAGCTCTGCTCTTGGGAACATGGGCATCTACATGGCAGACTTTCACAGGTAACTTCTCTACCCGAGTGGCAATGTCCTTCCACTCGTCAGCAGCCCAGATTGGTTTTCCCCGACGCTGCCAGTTGGCCTTTTTCCACCTTTCCAGCCAACCCCACAGAGCATTGGTCACCATCCACGAATCAGTGTAGAGGTAGAGCTTTGGCCACTTCTCTCTTTCAGCAATGTCCAGGGCTAACTGAATGGCTTTGAGTTCAGCAAGTTGACTCGATCCACCTTCTCCTTCAGTGGCTTGTGCAACCTGTCGTGTGGGGCTCCATACAGCTGCCTTCCATTTCCGGTTCATGCCTACAATGCGACAGGAACCATCAGTGAAAAGAGCGTACTGTGTCTCTTCCACTGGCAGTTGGTTGTACGGTGGTGCTTCTTCAGCCCGTGTCACTTGTTCCTGCTCTTCTTCATCCACGAGACCAAAGCTTTCACCTTCCGGCCAGTTGGTAATAACTTCCAAAATCCCAGGGCAGTTTGGGTTTCCAATACGGGCGCGCTGTGTGATGAAAGCAATCCATTCGCTCCATGTGGCGTCGGTGGCATGGTGGGTAGAGGGAACCTTTCCTTTAAACATCCACCCCAGCACAGGCAGTCGGGGTGCCAGGAGGAGTTGCGCCTCTGTACCAATCACCTCCGAGGCGGCTTGAACTCCTTCATAGGCAGCCAAGATTTCCTTCTCCGTGGGAGTGTAGTTGGCTTCAGACCCTCTGTAGCTTCGGCTCCAGAATCCCAGTGGTCGGCCTCGAGTCTCACCTGGCACCTTCTGCCAAAGGCTCCAGGACAAGCCATTGTTCCCGGCTGCTGAGTAGAGCACATTCTTTACTTCTGGTCCCGTCCTCACTGGGCCAAGGGCTACCGCATGAGCGATCTCCTGCTTGATCTGGGCAAAGGCTTGCTGCTGTTCAGGGCCCCAGTGGAAATCATTCTTCTTGCGGGTAACCAGCTAGAGAGGGCTCACAATCTGGCTGTACTCGGGAATGTGCATTCTCCAAAAGCCTATGGCACCTAGGAAAGCTTGTGTTTCCTTCTTGCTGGTCGGTGGAGACATTGCAGTGATCTTGTTGATTACCTCTGTGGGTATCTGGTGACGTCCATCTTGCCACTTTACCCCTAAGAACTGGATCTCTTGGGCAGGTCCCTTGACCTTGCTCTTCTTGATGGCAAAGCCGGCTTCCAGGAGAATCTGGATGATCTTCTCCCCTTTCTCAAACACTTCCATTGCCGTGTTCCCCCACACAATGATGTCATCAATATACTGCAGATGTTCTGGAGCCTCTCCCTTTTCCAGTGCAGCCTGGATCAGTCCATGGCAGATGGTGGGACTGTGCTTCCACCCCTGGGGCAGTCGGTTCCAGGTGTACTGCACGCCCCTCCATGTGAACGCAAACTGAGGCCTGCACTCTGCAGCCAGAGGAATGGAGAAAAATGCATTAGCAATGTCAATAGTGGCGTACCACTTTGCTGCCTTGGACTCCAGCTCGTACTGGAGTTCCAGCATGTCCAGCACAGCAGCGCTCAGCGGTGGTGTCACTTCATTCAATGCACGATAGTCCACAGTCAGTCTCCATTCTCCATCAGACTTGCGCACAGGCCAGATCATGCTCTCATTATTTCTGAGCCTGTTGGCAACAGAACCCACTGTCTCTCGGTTGCTATCAGGATTGATCATGGCAATGAAGGTGGTGTATTGAGATGGCCCTTTACTTGCCAGGTTCCACAACATCTGCCCTGTGCACCTGACTTTGTCAGGGTCATTGTCATGCTGTCCACCCTTCCTAAAGAGTACTTCTAATATTGCCACTTCCCTCAGCTGTTGGATCCCTTCTTCAAGGGTCTTCTAATGACTTCTATGATGGTGCTCTTGCATTCTGTCTCTGTGGACAAACCTCTCCCTTACACTCATTAAAAGTTGCTCCTAGAGGGGAAGGGGCCCTTGCTCCCTTACAAATACTTGATTCACCCCTGAGTCCTGGGTCAAGGGTCCCAAGTTCCTTGCCTCACCATCATCCAGTTGCACGCCTGTACCTATAAGGTCCCAAATCTGAAGTAACTAAGTTGTATAAGCCTCACGTCCCCGTCGTGCAATATCTTTTTGCAGGTTACGTAGACTTTCATATGTCAGGGACTCAGTGATAATCTCAGCCTCTGGTTCCCCTGTGGGCTGTGAGGGCCCTCCTTTCTTATCCTTATTACCTGGGTGCTCTGATTTCATCTTATACTTCTTTGTTTCCACAGGGGCAACTGCGGCTGGTTGTGACTGGTCCTGTGGTTCAGCTGGGACCTGGACGGTTGTAACCTCTGTGAGTTCCACTGCTGCACCATCGGATTCTCCCTTTTCAGGGCAAGGGGAGGGCTTCTCACCAGCTGGGGAAGTGTATTCTTTCAGCACCTGACCCATCTCACGTATCTCTTTCACTAGAACCCCCACCCAACTAGGGTGGTTCATTTCTGGGGTGGGATGCGAGGCAAGGTCAGGCAATGGGCCAGCATCCCCAGTCTCTGGGGCAGTATCAGGCTCCATGGCAGCATTCTCAGTCTCTGGGGCAGTGTCAAGCTCCACGACATTATCTCTATTCAGTGGGGCAGTATCAGGCCCTACAGCAGTATCTCTAGTCTCTGGGGCAGTGTCAGGCCTCACAGCAATATCCTTAGTCTGTGCCGTGCTCCAAATTGACCTCACCTTATCTCTGAAAGCTAAATAAGCTAGGATCATCAGCAACATTTGGTTCGTATCTAGATGAAATTTAAACTCTTCAAAAGCTGGTGGAGTAGGCACAAGGAACTGGTTAAAGGTCTGGAAAACTTCCCCCACTGTCATTTCCTCACAGAAAGTATGATTCTTAAAGAAACTCCAAAAACACCCACTTAGGGTGTAATAGCCACGTATCCACGTGCCTGCCATCCAGAGCAAGTTAAAAATCAATGAATTCCTCACCTTATCACCCATAAAACAAACTGGATAACGGCCACAGTAGCTTTTGTTATAGGGCCCATGTTTAGGTAAGGGCCTGCAAATGGGCAAAATAAAGCCACAACCACATGCCACCCAAACCAGGATAAGTTAGACCACATGGTGTGACCTATCAAGGTTTCTATATCCAGTGAACAAGAAATTAGGTCACTTAAGAACTGTTATTCCTTTTTTCTCTCAATGCCCTCAAGCCCCACACTTGTGCGGCAAAATCTGACTTGGTTTTGAAAAGAAGACAGGTATCTGCTAAAGAGAGGCAGGGCCTCTCTTGGAATGGATAATTCAAATCCCCTCCCCTCAAATTATTAGAATTTAGAAAAATTAAAACGGCTTTCAGGCAGAGATATGGGAATCGGAATAACAGTTCTTTACTAACATGTATAACAAGGCAAACAAACAACAACTACAGCAATTATAGCGAACAGAACCAGGGACCTTGACGGAGCTTGGTTTCACAAAACCAGGGGCAGTCTGGTCTCTTGGGACTCCGAGACAAAAAAACACTAAGCTGGAAGGGTGGGGGATCCCAGGCTGGTGGATTGGACACAATCCAGAGCTCCGTCGGTGGTCACTGGAGGGCAGGGATGTCCGGCAGGGAGGGCAGTGCAGGGCTGCAGTGCAGAGCAGCCTCAAAAGCAGCGGTGGTGGGACAGTGCCCAGCTCCAGCAGGGCAGCAGGAGGAGAGCTCAGGATTTCCTGGGCACACGAGCAGATGGTGGTAGCTTTCCTCTAGATGGGACCCGGTGGTGCCAGTGGGACTACTCCCTTAGCAACAGCAGCCTGACCGTCCCCTCTCCGATGCCGATGCTGTAAGCAAGAGCCAGAGCCAAGCTGCCACCCAGCCCCGTCTTTTTTCCTGCCGTCCCCCCCCCACCCCCCCCCCCTCGACAAACTCCGGTAGACAAAGAGTGTGGCTAAGTGCTAAGCCCATCCTTTGTTTCACTTGAGCACCGATAAATATTCGGTCCTAAGTTGCACCACCTTTGCAACCCTGGGGAAAAAATTCTAAAGGTAAAAAACAAAAAACAAGCCTAACCCCCAACACCCCCTCAGAGGCCAAAGCCACTGGAAGTGGCACGGAGCCCCAGGAGGGGTGGGCTTCTAGCCCCTTGTTATGATCTGGTTATTCAAATGATCAGAGATGCCTGTGCCCGGATTAGGGTGCAAATGTGAGACCATGTGCCAAAGTCAATAGGATGGGTTTAATTCAACAGGAAAGGAAAGACACAGAGAGAAAGGGAGAAACAGAGAAGACATGGGGGAAGAGAAGGAGAGTGACAGAGAAAGATGAAGTAGAAAACCTGCCCACTCTGTGGATCCCAATGGCATCCCATGGTTGCTCTGCCTCAGATCTTCTTGGTGCTGAGGGCCCCTAAGAGTTCAGAGGGTAATGCACCACCCAGGAGGGAAGGCCCAGGTCCCTCCCCTGGCAGGACAAGTCTGACACAGTCCCTTGCAGCAGGCTCTGCATCTGTGCCAGCCCTTTGCAACACGAGCAGTGCTCTGCTGCAAGGCCTCAGCAAGGAGCCTGGGCAGCGCTTGGGGCTCCTGGATGGATGATGGCACCTCCTCAGCTGCCCCTCATGGCAAGGTCCCGTGGGTGTGGCCATGCCGGGTTGGGGATTTTGCAGTTGAGCCAGTCTGTGTGAGGGAGGATGGGTGTTCAGTGCCTGTGAGCAGAGGTGACAGCACAGGCCCAGAACTCTCCTCCTCCCTTCCTGGCTGTGGGCAGTGTGTGCAAAGGTGGCCTCAGCAGAGGAACCTGGGGGCTCTGGCCTCCCCTGCCCAGCCTGGCCCAAGCTGATTTTCAGGACAGCTGCTGGCTCTGGCTTTCTTGTGGATCCATTCTCCTGCCTTAGTCTTGTTTCCTTGTCCCTGGACCAGAGGTAATTGAGCAGTAGTGTCACCTTGATGGTATCTCAGGTTGTGTCAGGCAGCTCAAGTCCCAGCCCCAAGCTGCAGTCAGGGGAAGGAGGGCTGGGCTTGGGTGGTCTCAGCCTCTTTCTTGAGTTTTGCCATCCTGGGCAAACCTCCTTGCCAGCCGTGTTTAGGCCATGACCCCAGGCATGTCCGTCCCTGGCAGGGCTGCTGTGCCCAGAGCCCCTGTGAGGCGCGGCGGCACTGGCAGAGAGCCCCAGCCCCGGCGTGCCCAGGCCCGGCTTTGCAGAGTGGGCTCTGCGGGCCGTGAGGAATGGGCGGGATGGACGCAGCCAGGGAGCTGTGCTCGGTGGCTCCAGGTGCAGGTGGAGGCCGGGGATGAGGGGTGTCCCTCAGGGAGGGCTCTGCCTTGGCCCCGGGCCCTGGAAGGGCTTTACCAATGCCGCAGAGAGTGGCTGGAGCTCCCCCTCAGCACAGGGTTTGAGGGGACAGGGAGCTGAGCGGGGCAGGGGCTGAGGAGAAGCCCTTGGGGCACGCATGGAGGAGAAGCTGGGCGTGAGCCGGCAGTGTGTGCTGCCAGCCCAGAAAGCCGGGTCTGGGCTGGGCTGCATGGGAAGGAGCCAAGGGCAGCAGGACAAGGGAGGTGAGAACCCACCTTCAGCGCTCCATGGGTGTGTGGGGTCCCCAGCATAAGAAGGACATGGACCTGCCAGAATGAGTTCAGAGAGAGCGATGGGGATGCTGCAAGGGCTGGAGCAGCTGTGCAATGGAGACAGGCTGGGCAGAGAGTGTGTTCCAGTTGGCTTAGGGAGAGATGCCTGTGCCCCAATTGAGGTGTAAATGCCACGATAAGATGGCAACATCCAGATTTTATTTCACATGGATTTCAATTCCCAAGAGCTGTGAGGGAGAGAGATAGAAAGAAATAGGAGCAAGGACTCAGAGAGGGAGAAAGTGTGCATAAGATATTCTGAAGGAACTAGAGGATTTTTGAGGTCCTTCCCAACCCAAACTATACTGTGACTCTAGAGCATGTGTGGTTGTGTATTTTGAGTTGGTATTAATAACATTATCATCAACATAATTTTATTTTTAAAATTTTATTATAATTATTCACTACTACTACTACTACTATTCTTCTTTTTCTTCTGCCTATACTTATTATATTTGCTGCTACTCCTATTTCTTCTTCATGCTAGTCTTCTTCTTCTTCTTCTTCTTCTAATTGTTCTTATTTTTCTTCATTTTCTTGTTACTATAACTACTTCTTATTTTTTTCTTCTACTTCTTGTTCTTCTGCTTCTACTTTTTTTTTTTTCTCATTTTATTAACTACGACTACTTCTTATTCTATCTCCTC